>SSNS01000016.1:4298093-4340091 GCA_006937985.1 Aphyosemion australe | reverse complement strand
GGTGACAAAGGGCAGCCTTGGCGGAGTCCAACTCTCAATCTGGGCTCAAGCCCAACTGCCGGCAATGCGGACCAAGCTCTGATACCAGAGGTGTTCATTATAGACAATTCATGACGAGCACAGAAGTCCAATAACAAAACACTGCTTAGATTCTGATCAGGGGGGCCATTTTTCCCAGCCACACCCCTCCAGGTCTCACTGTCATTGCCCATATGAACATTAAAGTCTCCAAGCAGAACGATGGAACGAGCGCTCTCCAGTATCCCCTCCAAGGACTCCAAAAAGGGTGGGTAGTATGACCTGCAGTTTGGTGCATAAGCACAAACAACAGTCAGGACCCATCCCCCCAAACATAGGTGGGATGCTACCCTCTCATTCAACCAGGGTAAACCCCAATGTACAGGCACCAATATGCGGGCGCAACTAGTATGCCCACCCCTGCTCGGCGCCTCTCAGTGGGGGCAACTCCAGGGTGGTATAGTGTCCAACCCCTCTCAAGAAAACTGGTTCCGGAGCCAGAGCCATGGCTCCAGAGGGGGTCCCCAGTGACCCACGTCCAGGCGAGGGAACACTGTGTCCATTTATATTTTTCTTCATAAGCAACTCAGAGTGAACAATCGTATTGAAAAAAAGTACTATACGTTTTTCTGTGAACGAGACCTTTAAATAAATTATATTCGTGTGCCAGGATTATGTGTATATGTTTTGTCTGCAAGGTGGAGAAGGGAGAGCCAAAAGTGATATGGCTGGCAGGGCTTCACATCCCAGAGTCCTACCTGACTGCTCTGGTTCAAGCTGCATGCAGGAAAAATTCCTGGCCTCTGGATCGTTCCACACTGTACACAGAAGTGACCCCCTTTCGCAATGAGGATGAGGTCACTGACAGACCAAAAGAAGGTAACAAAAAGACATTTGTCATTTCCTTCATGTTTAGTGACTAGTTGTAGAACTAACAGTGTTATTGGCCTTAGGCTGCTTTGTGTCTGGCCTTTATCTGGAGGGAGCAGACTGGGACATGGAGAAGGGCTGCTTGATGAGAAGTAAAACAAAAGACCTGGTTGTTGAACTGCCCATTCTCAAAATCATCCCCATAGAGATACACCGCCTTGGACTGGAGGTATGGACACCCACACTACTCTACACATTTATTTTATTTTGGATGTTCCTCCTTGACTGTTTTCATTCCTACCAGGATACACTGAGGACACCAGTTTACACCACATCAATGCGCAGGAATGAAATGGGTGTGGGGCTGGTGTTTGAGGCTGACCTGTGTACCAACATGGACATCTCACACTGGGTCCTTCAGGGAGTGTGTTTGTGCCTCAACACAGGCGACTGATTACTTGTTTTTAGTAACAGAAATGTAATGTTTTGTGTGTGTTTATTAAACTTTTAAATATTAAACTAATGTTGTGGTTTTTTTTATTTCTGTCCCTATTGGACCATACACGTGTATGTAAGTATATAGATAGATGAACAAAACTTGCATATTTGTACGTAATGAAATGTTAGACTTTATTTCCTGTAAATTTAAGGCCTCTCATTTTGAAGCGTTTGAAGGCCCAGTAATAACATCAGAGTCATCAAACATCTCCTCCTGTCTCATTTGCCATTTGTTGTAAGCAAATGTTTCACCATTCAGTGGTAATATATTTTTCTGCATTCATAATTGTATTTGTCACGTTGAGTGGCCCAGCCAGAGCCCAGACCTGAACCCCATTGAAAATCTCTGGAGAGATCTGAAAATGGCTGTGCACCGACACTTTCCATCCAACCTGATGGAGCTCGAGAGGCACTGCAAAGAGGAATGGGCAAAACTGGCCAAAGATAGGTGTGGCAAGCTGGTGGCATCATATTCAAAATGACTTGAGGCTGTAATTGCTGCCAAAGGTGCATCAACAAAGTACTGAGCAAAGGCTGTGAATACTTATGTACATGTGATTTCTCACGTTTTTTATTTGTAATAAATTTGCAACAACTTCAAAGACACTTTTTTCACATTATCATTATGGGGTGTTGTGTGTTGAATTTTATGGGCAATGAATTTAATCCATTTTGGAATGAGGCTGTAACAAACAAAAAAGTGGAAAAAGTGAAGCGCTGTGAATACTTTCCTGATGCACTGTATATACACACTGCTCAAAAAAATAAAAGGAACACTTCAACATCACAACTCCAAGTCAACCACACTGCTGTGAAATCAAACTGTCCACTTAGGAAGCAAAACACAATTTCACCTGCTGTTGTGCAAATGGAATAGACAACAGGTGGAAATTATAGGCAATTAGGACATCCCAATAAAGGAGTGGTTCTGCAGGTGGTGGCCACAGACCACTTCTCAGTTCATCTGCTTTCTGGCTGATGTTTTGGTCACTTTTGAATGCTGGCGGTGCTTTCACTCTAGTGGTAGCATGAGACGGAGTCTACAACCCACACAAGTGGCTCGTGCAAGTGAGTGGTCAGGTCATTTCAGGGTAAATAAAACTCATAAGCTTCTCCTCCAACATCTCTTCTGGCCAGGCATGAAGAAACACACTTCAGTATTTTTCCGGGGTTGCCATGTCTGTCAGATGGCTGAAAAGTCAAAGCAGATGATACACCCCAAGCCCTTACACCCCATACCTGTCGTGATGAGCACCCACTTACCTCCTTCAAAAACAGGCAAGAGATTTTTGTTAACCATTGTGTTCAGGAACTAGATTTCCAGAAGCTATACTGCTGTCATCAATTACTACCAGATCAGTAATAAAGGCGTTGACAAACTTATTTTTTGTACTCAGCCAAGGGTCATACAAACTGACCAAGGGACAATTTTTCAGTCAGGAATGTTTAAACTGGTTACCAGCACACTTGGCATTAAACATATCACATCACCAGCTTATCATCCTGAAAGCCAGGGGGTGCTTGAAAGATGGCATCAAACATTAGTCAAAACATATTTTGGACAACAGAATTCTGTTAAATTCAGAATAGATTTTAAGATCCTCCTTCTCATATATAACGCTCCATCATACGTCAGTGATCTGATTGTTCCATTGTTCTGCTGAGCTGTGACAGCCTCCTGGAGGGGACCATCAGCTGGCACACTACTGCCAACCAATAAAAAATTCTCTGTCTCCTGACATTAACTTTTTACTTTCTTTAAAATAGACTTTCACTTTACTAACATTATTACACCTGTAGAATTAATTACAGATTCACTCAGATGAAGACAATAAAGTTTATTTTGTTCAGAAACAGAATATTTGCTAGAAATTGCAATGCATGCAGACGCAGCCATAGACTCACTACTTGGTGTGTGTGTGTGTGTGTGTGTGTGTGTGTGTGTGTGTGTGTGTGTGTGTGTGTGTGTGTGTGTGTGTGTGTGTGTGTGTGTGTGTGTGTGTGTGTAATGTAATGTAGCTAAAATGTTTGCATTGGTGAACCTCATACTTTCAATTTATTTTCAAGCAAGGTGTGTTGATTTTTGATTTGTTCCACGCGCTTGCGCTGAACCCTTCCTTGTAGGTATACGCTGCCTGGTTTAATTAGCTCCGCATATCCTCCGGCCGGCGCCTTTACACAAAGCAAGCACACTTATTTCCTGGACAAGCCCAGAGACAGCCAATCAGCTCGCCTTCTTGCTACGTTAGCACGTCTTTGGCAAAACAACAGCTCGAGCCTCAATTTGTGGCCCGGTTTGTTAAACTACTATCGATAAAACGCAGCTTGGAAAATGTGGAACTAACCACAGCTTTAATTTCTGGTGGACGCTGTATTTATTTGGACTTCTGTCTAGGCTCACGTCGGAGCTAATTTCATGTGGTGACGCGCTGTTAGCCACCAGCTAACTGTAGCGAACATCAGCGATCCAGCAGAAAAACATGGGGTCCATCCTGAGCCGCAGGATTGCTGGAGTGGAGGACATCGATATCCAGGCCAACTCTGCCTATCGATTTCCTCCGAAATCCGGTGAGTGATAGACACTGTCACGCGCCGAAACTTAGATATTTCATAAACAACGACGCCAAGTCGAGGACGCCGACATCTGTTTTTGGTAATCGGGTTAAAAACGTATTGTATGTGATTAATCGTGGACTTGTGTGTGCAGATGAACGCTGTTTATGAACGCACGGTTGGGTTTAAATGTCAGGATGTCACATGTTGCTCAAAAATGTCGCGTTTGCTAAACTGTTTTTACGACTCAGACCCCGCCCCTGTGGTGAATCAGGTTAACTATTTATGGATCTTATGAAAGTAAAGGTTGTAATTGAAAAATCACGTAGAAAGGAAATTTCACCTGGATGAACAAGTAAATCATCACTCACTCACTTTTAACCAGTTTGACAGACACACCGGGTTAACATGGATTCAGTCCGCTCCTGCTTCTGCAATCACTCATTAGTAATAACTGTCTTTTTCTGCTAAAATCGTTTCTTGCATGCCATGTTTCTGGCCTAATTAGCAATCTTTTTTTCTCTTCAGGGAATTACTTTGCCAGTCATTTCTTTATGGGAGGAGAGAAGTTTGACACGCCACATCCAGAGGGATACCTCTTTGGGGAAAACATGGACCTGAATTTTCTTGGAAATAGGCCTGTGCAGGTACCAACCGATGCTCTCGATCCAGTATTTTGCATTTTCCAAACCACTTTCCAAATCCTTTCATGAATGGATTTGGTATTATTAAACTATGTGAATCTGTTTCAGTTGATTTACTTTTTGTTTCACCAGTTCCCGTATGTGACACCTGCCCCCCACGAACCCGTGAAAACCCTTAGGAGCCTGGTTAACATCAGAAAGGACTCTTTGCGTTTAGTCAGGTAAAGGTTTGAACATAATAATAATACATTGCCTGCATTTAAAGGTAAAGATTTTCTGATCATGTTTCTAAACTTGTTGATTTTAGGTATAAAGATGACTCTGACACATCAGTGGAGGAGGGTGTAAAACCAAAGGTTCAGTACAGTGTGGAGTTTACCTTTGATGCTGACGCTCGGGTAGCCATCACCCTCTACTGCCAAGCGTTTGAGGAATTCTCCAATGGGATGGCTGTGTAAGCTTTTCACCTCATAACCCATGTACCTGACACTGTTTGGGTCTAACGGTAACATAGTGTAACGTGATTAGATTGTCTTTGCTCTCACGCGTACATCACAGCTGCTTCTATAGTGTGAAGCATTGTGCCAGAAACACTTAGACTGTGTTTTGTAAGTGGTGAGCTCCAAGCCTCAGAGCACAGAGTCTAGAATAGATGCAGTGGGTCCTTAGCAACGAGTAGTCTCCATGGATACCGTTGATAAGACTTGGATGAAGATGAAAGTAAGTCTGCGCTGAAGTTAACATCTTATGATGAAACTTAAGATCAGACATTGCTGCAGGTTTTTTTCCACATAAGTGCTTTTTTTTCACAGGGGTTAAAGTTTTGTTACAGGACTGTGCTTTTTGTGTTTTTAGGTACAGTCCAAAAGATCCCACCATGGTCTCTGAAACTGTGCATTACAAGAGAGGCGTGAGCCAGCAGTTCTCTATGCCCTCATTTAAAATAGATTTCAGTGAGTGGAAAGAGGAGGATGTAAGTTTAAAATTTGTCATTACGCCACACAAACAGTCTAAATCAGTGCATGAATTATTATACTATCTTGTTTTTTTTTTCTTTGAAGCTGAATTTTGACCTGGACCGAGGAGTGTTCCCCATGGTAATCCAAGCTGTGGTTGATGAAGGAGACGGTGTGTTAGGATGACTCGTCCATTCTAAAGTTTCTATAACGGTTACACAAAACCCGATCATGTTACATGCTAACGCTGCTGGTTTCTTTGTTTTATTAGATTGTCTTGGACACGCTCATGTACTTCTGGCAGCATTTGAAAGAGTAAGTATAGTTCTTATAACTTACTTTCTTACTTCTTTTATTTCGAACATGCAGCCCTGTCACACTTAAGTATGTATAATGTATATAAAGCTTCATCTGAACTAGAACATTTCCTTTTCCCTCCAGCATGTTGATGGCAGTTTCTCCGTTAAGCCACTGAAGCAAAAGCAAATAGTAAGTTTACTAATACTGTTCTACTATTTTACTGAATTCCTTTGGTTAGAACGGATATTTGCTGGTGCTTTGTTTGATTTGAAGTCTGGATTGTTCATCTTTGTTGATTTGAATCACACATCAGTAAAGTCGGTCGTCCATTAGGTGCACTTTTAATGAAGCCTTGCATTTTGAAAACAGCAAAGAAATGTCTGATCATTTTTATCAGTTTTTTTATGTTGTCCCTTTTTCCTTGTGTTACAGGTAGATCGTGTGAGCTACCTCTTGCAGGAAATCTATGGGATTGAGAACAAAAACAACCAAGAAACTAAGGTTCTTTTCAAAAACACGGACTCGTATATCATGATGCTCTGTGCCTTTTTGTGTTTTATTTATTGTGTTTGTTTTCAGCCGTCTGATGATGAGAACAGTGACAACAGCAATGAGTGTGTTGTCTGTCTGTCTGACCTGCGGGACACACTCATCCTGCCCTGCAGACATCTCTGCCTCTGCAACTCCTGCGCAGACACCCTCCGTTACCAGGCCAACAACTGTCCCATCTGCAGGCTGCGTAAGACAAGTTGCATTATAAAAAGCTTTACTGAGGCTAAATAATGAATTTCTATAATAATTGTGTTGAATTGTCTCTTGGATTGTTCTCACCAGCCTTTAGAGCCCTGCTGCAGATCAGAGCTGTGAGGAAAAAGCCCGGAGCTCTGTCCCCTGTCTCCTTCAGTCCTGTTCTCGCTCAAACCATGGACCATGATGAGCACTCAGTAAGAGTCCCAAATAATACACACGTTTAAAAGGACAGCATTTATGGTTACAAAACACATTAAAATAATCTCAGATGAGATATTAAAGCCAATCAGCTGATTCTTATCGTTTTTGCAGAGCACAGACTCGGTCCCTCCTGGTTTTGAGCCCATCTCGCTGCTGGAGGCTCTGAACGGTCTGCGCTCGGTGTCTCCTGCCATCCCCTCTGCCCCACTTTATGATGAAATCAATTTCTCGGGGGGTCTGGGAGGGGACAACCGACAGTTGAGCTCACCAGAGCATTTAAGTGATGGAAGTCTGCAGAAAGGAAAAGTCAGCAAGTCACCCGACAGGTGAAATACACCTTCATAGTGAAGGAGAATGCATTTCTGAACTTTGGTTTTCTATAAAAAACTACTTTCACACAAGTCAAAGGTTCCAATCAACTTTATTTGAAAACAAATTACCGGTAAGTGCATTTACTTAATTTGGCTCCCGTCTTGTTTCCAGCACCCTCCGATCGCCATCCTCTCCCATCCAGGAGGAAGATGAGGAGAAGCTTTCTGAGATGTCAGACGCTCAGCCACACACCCTTCTGTCCAGCAGCCCCGCCCCCACAGATGTAAGCTGCTCCTCCTCTGGTTGATGTGTGAACTTCAGCTCTGCTGCAGACTGAACCTCTTTGCTCCTTTTCCTCCAGGCCACAGCAGCCGAGGACGTGGCCGAGTCCCTTTCTCCAGATGATGGTGAGTTTTTCACATTTGGCACTCGGTAAAAAGACAGTCAGTTATGTGTTTGACATTGTCGCTGTCCTGGGTGGTCCAGAGGACAGGATGCATTCTGGAGGAGACATCCTGCAGGACTGCAGCAGCGAACGCTGCAGCTTGACCAAAACAGAAAGCGACCCTGCGGGTGACCTTTCTCTTCCTGGTGAGACATTTTCTGTCAGGAACACGGAGGAAATCTTTTTTTTAGACAAATATAAGATCTTTAACTCAGAATGGATAAAAAGGGAATAAAACTGCTCTGTACTCTGATGACAGCCCAGGGGAAATAAGTCTGCTTCTTTTAAATCTTTCTTATGTACTTTAACTTCATTAGATGATGAAACCTGACCCTGGATCTGTAGCTCAGTGTCTTACTTTAATCAGGAGTTTTCTGTGCTTTGCCTCTAACCTGTGTGCTCTTGCCTCTGCGTGTTTCCTAACACTCCTCTTCTGTTCCATGCCATCCTGTCTCTTTGATCCTCCTCACTTTTCCACAGCTCTAGGTCCTGATTCCTGCTCTATTGGTATGGAGGAGTAACTGTGGTATGTAAGCTTTCCTGTCTGCTCTGCCTCTTGTATGTATGAGCTCTACTCACTCACTCCCTCTAAGTGTGGTTCTCCATGATTACATTCACCAAACTCTGATGGAGCTAAAAGTGTTTCAGCAGCAGATTTTGCTGCTTTAAGCAACTTTGAAATGCCTGTGAAGCCAAACCGATGAAAAATGAGCAGTTTCTCGTGCATCACTGCTCTTGCCGGAAGTCTGGTAGGAAAGTTTGCTTTGAAGCAAGTTAATGATCTGTTTCTATCTCCCACTGCAGGTTCTTCAGAGTCCATAGAAAGTCTAAAAAGTCAGAGCACAAACTGCTCCAGCCAGCCTCTCCTGTGTCCCACAAGCAGCCTTCATATGGAAGATGAACACTTCAGCCCCTGACTCAGCTCTGCTCTCCAAAGATCACCCCGTCTTTTTGTTCCTCTCCCATACCAACCTCCCTCCTCCTCCTCTGTCTAACCTCTGCTTGTGAGATCACGAGAGCAGAAAGTGAACTTTAAAGAAAGTTGACGTGGATGAGGAAGAACTCTTGTTTTATCATTAGAGGAGTCACAGATATGCTTTTAAAAGAACACCCCCCCCCTCCCCGAGCTTTGGAAACATTGAATTAACTCATTGGTTTTGTTTCATGACCAGATTTGTGGTTTTGTGACGTAGAGTCCAGAGAGTTGTCACTACCTGTCTGGGTGGAGCTTTTAAGCACACTTGATTTAACCACGTTGACACTAAACTTAAAGTTGGTTTCTTTAACTTTTACAATCTGGACAACTTTGTGTCTGTGTGCATTTTAGGTTATTTTGCACTCCAACACAATCTTTTCTCATTCCTTCCTTTTAGCAGACATGTCTGATGAAATGATTTTAACTCGTCTTTTGTCCTAAACATTAGCATGTTTGTTTTAATATTTCAAATTATGTTAAATATAACTGCAGTAAATCTGTGTAGATACTTTCATAACTGTAAACTTCCATATTCTATCTATATATGTATAAACTCGGACATTCGAGTCATGAAACTAGATTCTCTTAACTTGCACATTTATTTAAATCTTTGATAATAAAAACTACAGATTCACATCCTAACAGCTGAATTCAAAGATGATAAACACAGATGCTCCGTCTGCATTAGGCTGATTTAGTCTTTGGCTCAGTAAGCGTACTTGTCATTGACGTGACTGGTCTTTGTACAGTCTTTTTCGTGGCAATGCGAGTGTTTGCTTCTGATGTAGCTGCAAAAAGAAAAAGAGGTCACGTTTTTGTGTGACGGCAGCAGCGGCGGCTTTACCTACCTTGGTCCTGTATGTGTAGCATCATGCATATAGATCTCTGTGCCTTCAATTAGCTGCCTGCTTAAATGCTAAAACAGTTTCAGCCCACAGACAGGACTTGTTAGCTGATGTACAGAGCTTTTTTATTTTAATTTGAATGCAGACTTCATGCTACTAGGAAAAAGAGAAGCAGTTTTTATTTGAGCTGTTTATTGTGGTCAAGTATCAGTTATGCATTCATCAGTTCAAGTGAAATTGTGTTACCAAAACAAAACACGTTCAGTAAAACGGTGCAAAACTGGGTTTGCTTTTGCATGTGGATTTGTAGAATTTCACCATTTTGTCTCTATCCTCCTTCTCTGTGCCATTTCAAGTTGACACTGTGCCTTCCTGTTCTGGCCACTATTGACCTGGTATCCAGGATGACCCCGCTGTAGGTGGTTTTTTTTTGCTCTCTGTAAAATCAATTCCTGTCTGTGTGTGTGTATAGCAGCATGTGTAAAACAATAAAGAACAAAGATTCAGTACCAGAATTTCTAAATCATTACATTATTTCTCCCTTTAGCTGAGAATATTGCAGACTTTGTTTCTAAATAGATAACACTAAGTAGAGGTAGATGTTTAGGATGGTAGATGAAGAGAGAAAAGGAACTGGGAGGTAATGAATAACATTTAGAAATGTAGGTCATGTGGGAAGGCAAACATAATGGGCACATTTCTGAAGAACAAGATAAAATCTTATATTCAATTTTGGAAAAATGTATCTTCTGGATAATTGTTGGTCAAAGGACAAAAAAACTGACCTTTTGCCTGTGCAGCTCAGTCATGTGCAATCTGAACTATGAACAGCTGTAAAGTTGACCTGTGGACTTTATTATTGCTCTTAATTGTTTTGTCTTGGTGAAACCTTCTGGAGTCTGATGGCAAACTGAAGCAATATAAGAAAATATAAGATTTATGACTATTTTACCCGTAAAAAATAAAATGCACTGAAAACAGTGTTATGACTGAAACTCACACAGATATCGTTATGATGCTTAAAGCCAGAGGAGGTCACTGTGTGTCTGCGTTTACCCAGCTCTGAGACGCTGGTGGTGTTGAGAGATTCGGTTCTGTTACACTAACGGGTCACATAGCTAGATTGCAATACATAGGCCCTCTAGTCTGTTGTTGATAAAGATATGTCCTCTTTAATATTAAAGTCTTAAGATGTACAATGTCAACACATTTTTTTCTATGTCCTATGTAGGGGACAGCAGGATCTGATAAGTACTTTTCATGCTTTTTAGGAAGCAGAGTGGGGCAGAAAGGTTTGGGTTTATTGGTAAAAGTGTGTGCAGAGAAAAAAAGTGATATTTCTGCACTTGAAAACACATAATAGAATAGAACAGAATAGAATATAATAGAATATAAAGTTCAGAATGGGACTCAGCTTAGCAATGTTCCTGAGATGGAAGAAGGAAGAGCGAACAAGAGAACTGACATGAGAATCCAGGGTGAGAGCTGGGTCAAAGGTCACCCCAAGATTCCTGACAGAGGGTTTGGTGTGAGAAGCAAGCTGACCAAGAGAGTCTCTGACTTTGGGAACCAGTTTGTCTGGGGCACAGATGAGGATCTCAGTCTTATCTTCATTCAGCTGTGGAAAGTTCCCAGCCATCCAGGTTTTAATAGAGTCTAAGCAGCTGTGCAACAGCTGCAGCTTAGACGTCTCATGGGGTTTAAAGGAGATGTACAGTTGGATGTCATCTGCTTAAAGATGGTAGGTGATTCCTATAAAAGGGATATAATTCAGGAATTTGGAGTTTGTCCTGTAAGTGATGGGTTGCCGGTTCAGAGCCAGGCTCCGTTCATGTGGTGGTCAGAAGGACCAGTGGCATCTGTGTATGGCAGCCTCACCTCTGTCATTGTGCTGCAGGGCTGCTGTGGCCAACTCATCACAACCAGCGTGTGAATGATTGTAGAGTAAAGTGGTCTGGAGTCCCTGACTTACAGAAGTGCTCTAGAAATGCAGCTTACAAAAAATTATGTAAAAAAAAAAAGGTCTGTGTGTTATAGAGCCTTGAAATAAAATATTGCATTGTTGCCGTGGTTACACTGTTCCTTTTTCTAACCTAAATCAAATAATTATTTAACAAATAGTTTAGTCTGTAATATTTTTTGATACAATAAAGTACAAACATCTTCTCCTTCAGATAGAAACTATAAGGTATATTAGAATTATGTTTGGAACTGACACTATTAAAGTGAAATAATGAAGACTTTGAAACGGCAAATTACATTTATGTAAACAAATCCACTCAAGGCCAAAGCAAGGGCCTTTTCAGTTAATTAGTCTTTGCTAAATCTTTTTAAAGCATGAAATCATCCCAACAGCAATCCACAAATCTCCCTCCACACCGCGTGCCGTTAAATTGGCCCACATGCCCTTAATCCCTGAAAAACATGTGTATACATCCAACAGCACCGTGTCTCACTCACGCCTACTTAAAAACACACATTTATGTTACAGCCGTTTCTAATATACATCTCAACGTATTTTATATTAGTCTGTCATCATGCCGTCTGATTTCATTCTAAAGTATGGAATCTATTAGGAATGCACGAGTAACAAAATGTCACTCATTTGTAATCCAAGGATTTGGAGGCTCTGGCGGCACGTGCACAGACAGCCATCCTGCTTTGAGACAACCTCTTCGCATTATGAGATCAGACAGACAAGAGGAGACAGAAAAGGAGGCGCGGAGGTCAGCATCTTGCCAGTTGAAGCCAGGTGGACCACAGGAGCGATCAGGAGAAGTTTGGCTCCTTTGCCTGATTCTAGAGCTTGAAAGAGAGGAGGCACAAACAGAAGACGTTTAAAATAGCCTAAAGCTCCCGTTTACTGCAGTAATAAAATATGATGACGAAGCAGATCAGCGGGTCACCGTTCCTGAAGCCGTTCTTTCTGAAGACACCGGTCAGAGTGGTCAGCCCTCGGCAGCAGAGACGACACACACTTCCTGCCAGTGAGTTCAGAAACCTCACACCCCAGGATGCCATCAGTGTGTTTGAAATCGAGAGAGAAGGTAAGTCTAGACATTATTTATTATAGATATTATATATTTAGAGCTTAACTATTTAATTTGTGTTAAACCTTCAGTGGTATTTTTTTAATTGTTGTAACTCAAATTTTCAAATCCAGTGTCCGTTTAGACTCACGAGTATTTTTTTCGTCATAACTTCTCCTTTGATAACGCTCATTGTCTGAAATGCCACCCAGCTTTTGTGTCTGTGTCTGGAGAGTGTCCACTCACTCTGGATGAAGTGCTGAACTTCCTGGTTCTGTGTCCTGAGCTGTCCCTGGGCTGGTTCGAAGAGGGACAGCTGGTCGCTTTCATCATCGGCTCAGGCTGGGACAAGGACAGGCTTTCACAGGTACGTTAACATAATAACGAAACCTGAAACTCTCTAAAATCATTTCTTTGGGTTCTAAAACCTGACATGATATGATCTTTCTTTTTCAGGAGGCCATGACTCGGCACGTTCCAGACACCCCCACTGTGCACATCCACGTGCTGTCTGTGCACCGCCACTGTCGACAGCAGGGCAAGGGCTCCATCCTTCTGTGGCGCTACCTGCAGTACCTGCGCTGCGTGCCGGGCCTCCGCCGAGCGCTGCTGATCTGCGAGGACTTTCTGGTGCCCTTCTACCTCAAGGCTGGTTTCAAGGAAAAAGGGCCTTCGGAAATCTCAGTGTCCAACCTGAATTTCCAAGAGATGGAGCACCTGCTTGGTGGGCAGGCATACACGCGGCGGAACAGTGGCTGTTAGCCTTCTTTTTAATTATTTACATGGACTCAGGACAGAAAATATATAAAAATAGAACGAAAGAGCCAGTATGAGCTGTTGGCTGGGTTCAGCATCTTTTTGATCCTGTGAATCAGAAGTCTGTGAGGACGAAAAGGACTCAACGTGGATTTAAATCTTCAATCAAAATGAATTTGTCACCTTTTGCAGTTAATAAAGTGGATTATCAGACATCTACTGATGCTGTCTCATCAGTAGCACATACGTTTAAAGCTTAATGTTGTTTTTCTAGTTTATAATGTCATTTGTAAAAAAAACCACAAATATCAGTTGTAAATATATACAAATCTGTTTTTTTATCAACTTAATTCAAAAGCTGTGGTGAGTTTTGTTATTTGGTGCTGTGGAGAAGCTGCACAGGTCATTAAAAGTGAATAAAATGTGAGTTGAACATCAGTAACAGAAAGGTTTTTGTTTTATTGTTGCTTGGTTTAAATAAACTACAGAACAACGTTCAGCAAATATTTTCAGAAATTAAAAAAAGCAGCAGACATTTTCATTTTTTTTTACTGTTTTCAGTTACACGAGTGTAGACGGGTAGCTAAAACACTACCATGATCAAAACAAGATCACTTCTCGAGAAGCAATAAACCAAGGAAACATTCGAGTGCTCAGCATAATGTAACAAAAATATGGCAGTAGTTGGAACATTTATCAAGAAGGCACCAAAGGTATAAAGAGTTTTGTCCCTGCTTCTGTTGTGAGGTTGCCTGAATCAGAAGAAATGTGTCGTTTTTTTAGATTGTGAATGTAGAAAATGATCCTCCTTGTACCAGCGCTGCCTCTCGTGTAAAGGTAAACCGTGATGAGTTACTGAAGGGCCATAGCTTTGTTTCACTAGGCAGTAAAGGATTGACAACGGCTGCCTGTAAACAGGAAAGTAAAGGAAGTCCTTATGAGGAGTACAGGTATCCATAATAGAGTAAAAGAAAACAAGTTCACAGAGAAAACAGTCCTCCATCCTGTTCCCACTCACCCCGTGCCTCCGCTTCAGTGAAGGTGAGCGTTGAGGTCATACTTCTCACAGAACTTGTCTGTGAAGGGGATGCAGGTGAGCAGTTCGCACCAGTCACACTTGATTGGGTAGACGTAAAAGAGCACCACAAGGCCTGAAAAGAGACCAACAAACACCAGCAGGAAGACGATGATCTGGCAGCGTTTGCGGTACAGGTCCATGCGGCCGAAGCTGACGTAGGGAAGGAAGGCGAAGGACAGGAAGAAGCCGGAGATGAAGCCACAAATGTGAGCAAAGTTGTCGATCCAGGGCAACAGTCCAAAGGCAAAGAGGAACAGCACCACACACAGCAGCTTGGTGAAGGCCCTCCAGGGCTGGGCCAGAATCTGCCAGCTCTGAAACAACTCCACAAACAAGCAGGCCAGGATGCCAAACTGAGAGCCTGCCGGACCCACCTGAGACAGAAAACGTTCATTTATAATCCGATCACACTCATATGAATAATAAATGTCTGGTATATTTCACACTGTCTGGGGTTGTTTCACCTCGGCTCTGTAGGGCAGGAAGATGGCTGAAGCCAAGTTCCCAGTGATGCCACTGAGGATGTAAATGATTGAGATGCGCAGCCAGCCTGCCAGTTTCTCCAAATCTCTCAGGATAGTCATCTGGAACGCCACCGAAACCAGGCAGTGAAGAATCCTGGGGGGACAGACAGACACAGGTTTGTGTGTGTGCGCGTGTGTGTGTGAGTGTGTGTGGTGTGTGTGTGTGTGAGAGAGAGAGAGAGAACGTGACTTTGACAGCACGTGTGGGGTGGCTAATCCTTCTGTTGAGAACAGGCACACCTCTAGAAGCAGGGATGACTTTGCACTTCAGCAGAATCAGCCTCCATCTGACTGAAGCTTAATGAGTTCACGTAGCGAGGGCACTTTGTTAATTATCCAGGAGACGGATAACAGCCGACAAAGATGAAGCACTACTCTCCTTAAGCGAGAGGTGATTTAGGTGGGAGGAATCTGTTCGCCCTGACTGACACGTTGAAAAGCTGTTAACCTGATGGAGCAAATGCAGGATATAACTGGGAGTGATGAGCTGGATCAGAAAACGTGCATTCGTGGTTTTCTGAAACATAGCTGGAGTAATTCACTGTACTCCAGTACAAACTGGTTTAAATCACAAAGTTCCTTCTCTTTCACTTGTAATATGAGCAGTGAAATTGTTTTCTTCTCCTTCTCCCTGTCCTGTCTGGGCCATACATCCACATAAAACCACTATAATGTATTTTTTAAATCTTGTATATGTGCTGAATTTACCATTTATCTTCTAGTGGTTTATGAACTTGCAGGAAAGCAGAGTCAGTCTGTGCATGTGACAGATATCGACTCAGATTCTGATCTTTTAATAAATGTTTCTCTTTCAAAGACTCACTGCCAGTCGTGTGTGTGTGTGTGTGTTACATTATATTTATTTTGTTAGATGTTGTTTTCTCTTCTTCCTGAAGCTGTGCATTTTCAGCCTTATAAAGAGCAGATTTGTTAACTTCAGGTTGAGGGTTTGCAGCTTCATGAATCTGATTCACTTTTTGTCTGTATTTATCACCGCGGTTAACATTTTAAGAGTTGGATGAAAGAAAATAAAACTACAATTTTACAATGTGCCTACTCACAGAGTTAAGATAAGATAAAACTTTATTGATCCGACAACGGGGAAATGTGTGTGTTACCACAGCGCAGGACAGATAGCAGGAGTACAAGAGTAACCAAGAATACTAAATAAATATAATAAGGCAAGACACCATATAAAAGAGTAGTTTCTATAAAACATATTTCGATTAATATTAGTTAAATCTTCTATTTCTGTTTCTTGTTTCAGACAAGGAACATTTAAAAACAGTCAGTTTGCATTTGAAAATATTAAGTTTGAAAACTGTATAAAAACACACTGATTAATCATCTCAGTGGGATTTAGTAACTCGGGACTTTCCAAGATTTGGGTATGTTTTTTCATTTTTTGGACTTTCTAAGTTTACCAGAACAAAAGATTCTGCCATCAAAGGACTCACCCTGCATGCAGGAAGAGAGAGAGCCAGAGTCTGTAAAACTGATCTGGAATCTCCGGGTTGAGGAAAGGCAGCAGTCCACAGACATCGTCCATGCAATGCACCTGAGAAAACACATAGCAGGTGAGTTTATATGTGGATCTCTACAGGAAAGATCTGACACAAGAAAATACATAAGTGTGTTATGGAACTCATCATTTAATGTGTTGTTTTTATCATTAAAATATACAAACTGTCGTCTGATTGGTGGAGCTGCTTACTTGAGAGCAGAGAGTCGCCTCCTCGTGAAAGTAGCCCTTCATGAAGTCACAATATTCCCTGGATGTGATTTCACACCTTAAAGAAACAGAACAACAGTTAGTAAAAGCCATGTTGTCCAGTTTCACGATTTCACACAAACTGTGAGGAAATGTGTGTTTGGTTGGTTATGTCTTCCGTCTGAGTCGCATTTGTAAGGAAAATGCATCCGTGGATGTGATGGCAGACATCAGTATGTGGGTTGCACCAATGAAAAACACCAAACAGATTTTTATTACATTTTATTAAATTAGATCAATGAAGGAAGAAGACAATCAACAATTTAGCAGTTATTTAATTTAACAAATAAATTAAGTTCCCCTGCGACCCCAGGGTCAGTCCTCACAGGTGTTGCTAATCAAGCACCTAATTAGCAGCACCTGCTGTACCAGAAGCTCAAAGAAGATTTTGTTAGTAACTCAAATACTCTGTTCTACAACCCAGAAATGCATTTTTTTTTCTTGCAAATGTGGCTCAGTTTAAGAGGAAATGTCTTTCCAAATATTTAAAAATTTACTTCCAAAAAGAGTTGTTACAACAAATAATGAACAAAAGATGAATTTCCTTATGTTTTGTGCTAAGTTAATTTCAATAGCACTCCTCACCTCCCTTTGGTTCCGATGCAGCAGGGTCGGCCTGTGATGGTGCAGTCTATATGAGGCAGGTTGGTGTGGTTTCCTGTGTTGTACCTGGTACAAATCTGAAAGTATAGCAGACGAGCCTCTTAGTGGATTTGGAGCATTTTACATGCAGGTAAAATGTTACATTAAAAAAATAACGAAAAGGTCCAGTTTCAGGTTATGTCTGCCTCTTTTAATTCAATTTATTTAAAAAATGCTTTTTCTTTAGGTTTTGGGGTAAAATAATTGTTTATAACAGGTAAACACCAAATTTAGTTGATTTTTGTGGACTCAAGCTCTTAAAGTCAAACTGTGAAGCCACATCATGCATGGGTTGGCTGTTTATTTTTATTAGGAATGACACAAATGGAAAAATTAGAATGTCTGCTTTTTCATGTCGATACTTGAGCAAAACACATTTTCTGATCTTTGCTTTATTTTAATTTTGAGCCAGGTTAATTGTGCACTTATACACTGACAAAGACTTCTAATCAAATATAAAACATTAATACTTCAAGACATCTGATTATTTCCCAACTCAAATCTAGATTTTTACATCCTGAACAGTCCGCAGGATTTTAAATTACTCACAGGCCACTTTGTTATGTCATCAGGCCATTCGTGAGGCGACACCGACGCAGGCTCCAAACATATCCTGCAAGTAGAAAAAAATAAACGTTTCATCAGCAAATGTTACATTTGAAGCTTTATTTTGAAATCTGGGACTTACCTTGGGTCCTGGTGGCACACGGAGCCATACTGTCTGTCTTTACCGTTTAACTGGGGGGTGCTGGGATGCTTCGGCCACTTCACCCACTCCGCTAAAGTACTCTACAAATATAAACAGGGAGGATCAGAAATACCAACAGCTGCCTCTCGTAGATATGTGGAATAAAGACGTGGATGTTTTTACAGACCGAGCATTCCTCCTCTGAAGTCTGGACACAGCCAGAGCGATCGTTCCGAACACAGCAGGCAGAGTTGCGTTCAACAGCTCTCTTTTCCCTGATGAGATTATGCACCTGCTTGTCTTGTCGCATGCATGGAGAATATTTGGCCCCCAAGTGGATCAGAGCTTCCTAAAAATGGATGAATAAATGTGTGTGAGCAAATAAGATTGTGTTTTTGAAACAGCTTGATAAACAACGAGGTGAAAGGAGGTACTTACTGAGCTAGGCCCGATCCAAAAGTTCTCCTGCTGCACAAACTTGACATTTTCATACACGCCTTTGTTTCTTAAAACCTAAATCCAGACACATCCGATTGTTAAAGGGAACAAGTTAGTATTAAAAAGTTATTTAAAGTTGAAAATGTTGTAAATATGGTCATAAAATGTTCACCACTCACAGAATCTACAGTTTCATGCTGAGAAAAGCCCACCGGTGCGATTCCATAGATGCATACAGCCAATATGGTGATGAGTAAATGGACAAAGATGATCCAGTATGTAAAAAAAGGCCTAAAAGAGAAGCATTTTCAAAAGCTGCACTTCATTTCTAAGAGTCGCCCAATATTTGTGAGCTAAATATGAAATGTGGTACCTGTGGTCGTCCATGTCCTCGATCTGCCTCTTCACATAGCTGTCGATTCTCTTGCGGTAGGTGCGGTTTGTGAGCTTTCCTACCATGCCCAAACCATAAGGCCTCTTTTCTCGGGCAAAAAGCTTCTTGACAGGTACAACAATGCGCTGTCCACGCCGCTGTCCGTGAACACTCACCACCTCCTGACGCAAGGGCACCTTTGGTGGTCCTGGAGTTCCTTCTTTGGCTTTACGCCATCCTCTTTCCAGAGGTCTAGAAACAATAACAACCACCTAATGAGAGACACGCTCTAAAAATGGTATTTATCTTTTTATTCTTTTCAACATGTTTGATATGGTTTGCATTTTCCTGTAAAAATGTTTACATCAGCTTTCTGTTCAACACCTTAGGAACTCACAGCATGAGGTGACTTCTCTCCAGCTCGGTCTTATCTAAGGCGCTGCCCGTCAGCTCCTTCTCATCCTTCTTGGAGTTGGGGTCTGCCTCTTTGATGGCCATCTCAGATGGAGACTCGAACACCTCATCTGCATATGTGGACAGTTCCTCGTGCATCATGATGTCCTGGAGAGAGAAAAAAAAGACAGAGTTATGGGTAAAGAGGAAACAAAATTTTTCTATCTGTGTGGGATTTTTATTTAGATTTATTAAATATGCAACACGGAAACAAAACTGTTCCTGCCTTACTCTGGCAAAGAAAGATGTGTCCAGCTCATCGGCAAAGTCAACCACGTCTTCCTCCATGAAGCTGGCCGGGGTGAAGCTTCGCCTCTGAGCCAGTTTCAAAGTGCTCTCTCGTAACGAGCGTCCCTAAAGACACAATAATCACGTACACAATTACAGGTAAATACAGAAATAACACACTATTTCTCTTTGGATTTTCAATTCTGTACCAAACTGCCACATCTAACATATCTCTGTTATTTTTCCCTGCTCCTCTCGTTCACCTTAACCAGTGCTGCTGCAGCCCTGAAGCTCATCTTTGCCACAGATTCCCTCTTATGCCGGCGCGGCAGCCGGTTGAGACCTGAGCGGGAGCTGGTGAAGGAGCAGAGGGATGCAGCTCCAGGAGTGATGGGGGTCTGAGGCACGCTGTAGCCATCCACTTCCTCCACCATTCGAAAGGCTCTTCCACGCGCCAGCGGGTCCACAATCTGGACGTGAATGAAAACTTTGGTTAGGAACACAAAAAAATAAGAAGTTCTGGTCATAATTTACTGTTATTGTGTTGATTTTTTAAATTTTACAATGAAAACACTCATTTGGGCAAATTCTCAGATAAAAATGGAGGATTGAGAGCAGAACAGCCCCTTTTTTTACCTTCTGCATTCCATGCTGTGAGGAGGGCACATAGAGAGGTGGGGGGGTCTCGGTGCTGGTCAAGGAGATGTTGTCCTGGCTCGGCAGATCCATCTCCCGGATAACCTGTGGTTTCAGCTTTCCATAGCGCATGCTGCAGTGTCGCAGGCTTTTTCTCTGCCATTTCTGGGTGGTGTCTCCATCCTTACTGACCCCAAACCAGTCCGCTGTTCCCCTAATGCCACACACACACACACACACCTGTCAGGTTATTCACCAAAAAAGGCCAATGCAGCTCACTTTTCAGAAGTGATCCCTGAAATATGGCGGGTTGTAAAACCACATTTCCCAGTTTGTGTAAAGATGTCGTAGATGGTGCGAATAGTGGGCAAGGGAGGGAACGAGTGTAGGCATGTTTAAGTCCAAACACACGTGAATATCTGCCGTCTCAAACCAACAGAGAAAACATAAAAGTCAGATTAGATGAGTTCTGATGCTGTAAATAAATCCATATTTCCCTTTTTTAAACTGGCCCAACATCTACACACACACACACACACACACGTACGCGCACGCGCACACACACACACACACACACACACAGAGTGTGTGGAGGCCTAATGAGCACCAGAACAAACAGTTACTGCTCCCCAAGGCCAGGAAGTGGAAGTTGAAACATTCTTCAAAGGAAAGCTCAGAAAAGCGAAGCCGTTTCTTCACTAATTACAAGCTGCAAACGAACGGTACGAGTCTCTAAGCCCTCAAAATACCCATCAGCACGGACGGAAGCAGCTGATGTATTAGGATAAACTTTGTGAGCCTTGCTTTTCAGCACCAACACAACTCTTTTTCAGGAGTCTGATTATTTTTCCTGACCTAATAGAAGGCCATCAGGTCTGGCATGATATCTACCAAATGCTGGCCTGGTTCACTAACAAGCATCATTACACAGCTGTAACAACAACCTATGGTGGAACCATTTGAACACATTTTTAAGGAAAATAGGGACCCCTAACAACCAGGATGAGTGTAACTCTGAAGGAAACATAAATAACTTTGAGTTTCAGGTTCTCTTATGACTCATTTACAGAGTACCCTTTGTAGTGAATGACTCAGAAGCAGCAACCAGTGATTTAAGAGAACATTTCCTTACTTATAGTGGATACTTTAGGTGTCAACGAGACCTTGAAACTTAGAAACTTTGTGAGGCACTTCCTATCGTACCTGAGCAGAGTTCTGGAGAGGGAATGGTGCTTCCTGGTGCTGCGCCGTGCAGCCCGGTGCCCCTTAACGGGCACAGTGTTAATCCTTTCAAAGTGCACTCTCCTGCTGCTGTGACCCAGGCAGGACAGGGCGGGAAGACAGGACAGGGAGAAGGAGAAGAAAACAGGAGACAAAAACAGGAAGTGAAACAGAAAACTGCAGCTGGACAGTGCTGTTGCTGTCATCATGCAGAGGAAGCAAAGCAAGTGGTTAAGCTTTTTCTTCAGTTTGTTTGGATTTGAAAAATTAGTAAAGTCATTGAAGCTTAGATTGCTCTAAGAAGTTAATCACAAAGTGTTGTGAAATTTGGAAAAGAGTAAAGAGAGACCAGTAATCAGGAAAATCAGTGATGGACTCAGAGCTATACCAGCTACAAACAGCAGTCTGACACAGGTGAATTTGTTCAATCTTCCCCAGGTGAAGTAGAAAATATTTTTACTACTTTATGTCTCAAGTGGTTTTATTGTCCCTCCTACCTCTTTATGGTCTGGGTAATGGATGACTGGCGCTGAAAGACAGGCCGCCGGGTGTCAAACAGGTCACGTGGTGGAGACTGGAAGTGTGAAGGCTCCACCGGCATGCTGACGCTGCGAAGGAACCCCTGCCTCTTCACCGGCTGCACACGAAAACACGCATTGGGTGAGTGCAAACACAAATCACACCATACAGTTAATGACAAGGGTGATAAATACTGAGAGAGGCATTCATCAAGAGAGAGGGCGAGAGAGCACCTGAACAAAAGTAGGAGGCTCGTCTAGTGACATCTGAGCTGTGGGAATGTCCAGCCTGAGCCAGGGAGGTTTCTTCCTCTGCAGGCTGCTGGTGCTTTCCCGCCGCGGTTCAGCCATGTCTCACCCCAGGCCTGCCAGCTACAGACAAAACAGACACAAACTCTCAATACTTCTGATTAATAAAAGGTGTTCGTTTAGAAATATAAAATGAGAAACAGAAATGGAGCTGATTTGTGATGCAAAACTGTTTCACAAGAGGGTGCTAAGGCCCTTTTTTCTGATCCAAACAGATTTGTGCAGAGAACAGTCTCCAGCTGTTAAACACCTCCTACAAAACATACAAGTTACTTTTTAAAGCCATTTGTGATTGTGTTGGTGGGTGAGGAAGTTTGCAATCTTAACCATAATCCTTTTAATTCTCACTTCAAACCAATCTTAACTCCTGTTGGCGGTTTAGTGTAGCTCTGTTTCCAGCAGACATTTAATGACGGAGTGTGTGTTCCCATGAAGAGGACCACAGAAGGAGTAGAAATCATCACACAGCCAGCCTGGAGCTGCAGTTTTTTATTGTGCCACCATCTAACCTCACTTCTCTGAGGTTTTGCTTCCTGTCGGCATTTCTGAGCCTTTTTCTCATGAATAAAAGCACCAGTTCTACCTTAAGTCACAAAGCATCCTTAAAAACCATAAGCATGGGGGAAAAAAATCCTTGTCCCTCTCTCACGATAATTCTGTACCATCATATAAAAATGTCTCATAAGATCACTGATTAGAGCAGCAACTCCCACCAGGTCACGTCTCTGGTTACAGCTCTGTAAAAAGCCAAAGGCATTTAGTGACCACATCTGTTTCACATTGGCATTTAAACGCACCGCAGGCTTCTGTTTTAGTCCTTGTGATGACGGGAAGCCTCGTTGGTGAATCTCAGCAGAGGCGGAAGGAAAACCTCACGCAGAGGTCAGCAGGGGTCACAGCCACTGTGACAACAAGTCAAGAGGCTCTGAATCACCCCCACAGATTACCACACTGGTATGAGTTACAGGAGAGAAGGTTTAGAAAATCCTAAAATCCACTTTTAGATGTTATCGTCCAAATATTTATTTTTATGCAGCGTGTCTTGTTAACCTCGTCGTGCATTTATTACTCGTTTATCCTGAGTGACGTCTGACCCTCAGTGACATTGTCTGGACTGTGATCCCAGATTAAAACAGACCACATTAAAGCTGGCGAGAGCAAAAAAATCCTAAAGGCAAGGGTGTCCAAAAGGTGGCCCACGGGCCATTTGTGACTGGACTTCTGCTGATGGGAACTTTTTAACCCTTTAAGCACCAAAGTTGCAAAATTGCAACAAGCATCATCGCTGAGTTTAACGAGCCACAGCTGCAAATATGATCCCTCATTAAGTTACTACTTTACACCAGAAGACAGTGCAGATGTGTATCTTCAATCTGAGCAACACTTATGGGTGTGTTTCTATTGAAATTTTTGGAGTTTATAGAGTTTGAAAACCACCTCCTGTCGGGAGGCTGCCGACGGGGAGAGGAGGAGACGAGCGGAGCACACAGAGAGTGAATATTAGAGAGGAAAAACGTACTACGCTGACAGGTCTGTTCATTGTTGACAAAGTTCTTCGACTGGTTATGGCTGACTTTGATTTTGATGAGGAATATCGACCCTCTGAAGAAAATATTAACTCGTGCAGTGAGAAAGAAAGTGACGCTGCTGCTGCGCGTCTGTTCTTCACAAGCTGCACAAACATGATCTGAAGCTTATTTCACCGTGTTCATGGTGGGTGTAGAAAGGATGGTAAAAACACTGCTAATGGTGACAGACGTAGCAGGAATGTAAATAAAAAAAACGTAAGTAGTGACAGATGTGAAACTGAAAGTAAGAGTGCGTCACATAATCGATATGAATATTCCACGTATTCTAAACATCTATGTTCACTTCTTGGATCATATTCATTACGTTCAAGGGGAGGTCGACCCTGAAGCTGTCCAGGCCCAAAAACCTGAGAAATATGTCTATAAAGCAATTGTCTTGAGTGAGGCCAAAATAAATATCATAAAATACAAATATAACCAAAAAAAATGAAATAAAAAAATCTTTATGTATCTATAAATAAAAAATATTATGAAAATAACAAAATAACATGTAAAAATAAGAAAATTTTATAAAAATCATATACAGTACAGGCCAAACGTTTGGACACACCTTCTCATTCAATGTGTGTTCTTTATTTTCATGACCATTGGTAGATTCTCACT
This sequence comes from Aphyosemion australe, assembly GCA_006937985.1. Lineage (NCBI taxonomy): Eukaryota > Metazoa > Chordata > Actinopteri > Cyprinodontiformes > Nothobranchiidae > Aphyosemion > Aphyosemion australe. The sequence goes on along the minus strand of SSNS01000016.1, from coordinate 4,315,867 downwards.
GAAGGCATAAGGGCTATTTGACCAAGAAGGAGAGTGATGGAGTGCTGCGGCAGATGACCTGGCCTTCACAGTCACCGGACCTGAACTCAATGGAGATGGTTTGGGGTGAGCTGGCCCGCAGAGTGAAGGCAAAGGGGCCAACACGTGCTAAACACCTGTGGGAACTCCTTCAAGGCTGTTGGAAAACCATTTCAGGTGACTACCTCTTGAAGCTCATGGAGAGAATGCCAAGAGTGTGCAAAGCAGTAATCAGAGCAAAGGGTGGCTATTTAGAAGAAAATAGAATATAAAAGATGTTTTCAGTTATTTCACCATAACTCCACATGTGTTCATTCATAGTTTTGATGCCTTCAGTGAGAATCTACCAATGTAAATGGTCATGAAAATAAAGAAAACACATTGAATGAGAAGGTGTGTCCAAAACTTTGGCCTGTACTGACATCATAATATGCAAATTAGATGAGTGAATTTGCTCCCAACACAAACTTTGGGTCTTATTGAAGATTTTTCTCATTTACAATTTACCTTTATCTCTAACCATTTTCAAGCTACAACTGTTTGAAATAGTCATGTTCAAATTGAATATTTCTTTGAAAAACTCTGGTGCCCAAAGGGTTAAAGTTGTTTATCAATGAGAGGCCAAACAAAAATCCAGATTATAATCAGAAAAAATAAAAATAAAAAATGTTTTTTCAGTGTTCCACACCATTAATAAATGAAATGACATTTTTGTTATTCATGACTACATTTTAAAAAATAAAAGCTCTAGCGGGAAACATCAGAGACCTGATTTCTCACAGTGATCAGTTACCATCATTACTGAGATGCAAATGTGACACCAGTCTCACAGCATGAACTGGACTTATTGTTGCAGCAACATCCTGCTCCAGGCCACTTTGGACTAACATTTAATCATTTTTGCTATTAGTTCCAACAGCAGGGCTCCTGATATAAAGCAGATCTGTGATGGAGGGGAAAGAGCATCACAGACATCCAGCTCTTCTTCTGCTTGAACTGATTTCTGCTGTCCTTTACAGATTTTGCTCATCTCAGATTAAAGAACTGGACTAAACTGACCCTGTAACAGTTACTTGAGGTTCTCCAAGTGCTTTAGGCATTTATTGACCATTATTTCTTATGTACATACATTTTTGCATGTAACTGAAGCATGATGGCTACACATTTTTGCTTTCTTCTTCTAAGTGAATGAAACCCACACACATACTTTTAAGATAATCTGAAACCAAGAATGTGAATGGATGGGATAAAATCTCTACTAGAACTCACCTGATGCATACTACTCATCTGGTAGAGCAACCAGAACTACATTCTCATCATTGCAACAAGCATCTCAATAAACCCTGACACTGAAACGTTAAAATAACCCTGTAGCTATTGTTATAGTTCCCTAAAAGTCTGCTGACCACTTGGTTAGAAGAGTGCTCAGTGACTGCCCAATGTAAACCTCCCACCTTCAGCAGACAGCAACGCCAACCGTCTTGGAAGTCTGTCTCCCTTCCTTCTCTCTTGTCCTTTTCCAAAGTCAACATGGCAGTAAAACTGGCATTTTCCTGAAACCCGTGTCTGAGGAGGAGTTTAGCTGGAACAGTTGGCGCAGCCATCACTCAGATGTGAGCAAAGCTATGAGAGATTTCCATGCTTTTCTCTCTGAACATTATAAATCACAGATTTGAGAGGGTGTTGGACTCGACGCTTGTCCCTGTCTGAGAAAAACTAGACATTACAGGCAGAAAGTCCTTCAAGATCTCCTTGGGGAACTCAGACTTTGGCAAGTTTCCAGACTGGAAGATTAGTTTTTCTCTGATAGTAAGACCTATCCAGATTTATGTTTCAGAGGGGGGGTGGTTTAGTGATAAAAGACAATTCAAACAATTTGTTTACTGCCACATGAGTGCACCACAAGGTCTTATCTTACTCTCAGGGTGCTTGTCCTTTGACTGTATGGCAGCAATTAGAAGCCTGTAATAGTTTCCCACATTGTTCACATGCCCTGTGCTGATTTGAGGTTTACATTCTTTCGACCATGCCCATATCTACTTTCCCAAAAAGGTTTGTTTTGACACATAGATTCACATCTACAGAGTGAACTTATATCCATAACCTATACGTTGAGCTTTGTAATTCTGTCTTCCTGCTCCGTGTCAAAAAAACAAAACGCCTCCCACTAGAGCCATGCACCACTTGCAATGCACTGTAGGCCTCCATTGCCTCTCCAGAGTGCATTAGGCTGCAGAGAAAAGGCATGCAAACAAAACGCGCTGACATCTCTGCAGGTGCAGGAATGTTCAACGGGTCACAAAGACTGGAGCTGACAGGCCTTACCAGAACTCTCCGACTATGTCTGGAGAGATAAAATCTATGCCATTCTGCACACAATCTCGGGCCCAATTATTGTTTATGTGGCATCTTGTCATAAAGGTATGTTGAAAAGGTTTCAGTCAAGCAGGTGAAGAGACAAAATTACATCAGTAGATGCTCACCTGTTAAAGTGGACACTTTATGCAAATCTTACTTTTTGCAACCTTTGTGCTGCCATGTGGGTCTCTACTGACTCTACAAACATTCCAAGTGTGGAAAAAAAAAGTCCTTCCATTTTCTGTCAGTTTGGTTTCAGGAATCGTGCTTCTATGAGAAGTCCCCGTTTGAGACGTCACAATATGCATGCTCCACTTCCGCATTCCACATTAGACCGCGCTCCTCCTTCCGGTTGTTAGGGTCATCGGCGAAGCTGAGTGAAATGGCTGAGAGTTTGGAGTTCACCCGGTGCTTACTGGAGTTACCAAAAGTTACAATTGATGATGTAAGGCGAATTGTCTCTTTGTTTAGCTCTACACCACAGAGCAAGATGGAAAAGGGATTTAAATTCTACGTTTCCTCTTAGTCCTCTGGGATGTCATCGTGTACACACACACACACACACACACACACACACACACACACACACTCACACACACTCACACGCTCGTACAATTTAAAGTTAAAAAAACAATGAAAAAAACATAACGGAACTAGTTGTAATAATTTTCAAACTCAAAATACCACAGGCTAGCGTTCGCAGGGACCGGACGTAGGCGTGCCATCTGACACTCTTCCGGAAATACATCAAGCGGCTCCGTGCATAGAGCCCATAAGGAAAATTAGCATAGAACCCTCCCTCACCTGTTGACAATGGAGGAGCAGCGGCTCTATTCCAAGCCCCTCCTGGATATCGGAGCTTCTCCGCTTATAGCAGCCTGTCAGGGGTTGGGTGGGCGTGGCCAGCAACAGTTTGTTTTGTTACAGAGCCCTGAAACAACTCATTCTGGAAGGTACTGAAAAAAGTCAAGAATAAAACTGCTGAAATTGCTTTATGTGAGAGGAATTTAGTGCAAAGAACTTCATGAACATGTTCTGTATCATTTCAATGAGGTGTGAGTGATATGACAAAATTATATCCAGCAGATTATGAACATGTTGACAATCTGCCAAATGAGGGAGATGGTAGTGTTGTCTAAATGTCACAATCCATCAGGTAAACTGAGAAGGACTGTTTCTGTCAGGACTGTGTTAAATGTGACACACTGGGAACATGATGACTGCTGTGAATGTGTGTTCCATGAGAAAAAGTAGGTAAAAGCTAAAAATGTGTTGAGCTTATTATCTCTCTGTTAAACTAACATGACTTTTCTGTGAACTGGTGATTTTCTTTCAGGGCTGTTTTTACAGACGACAATAAAGAGTTCACATTGTTCAGTATTATGAAAAATAATAAAAAATAAAACAAAAAGAGCAGTTAAACATAAATGGGAATTATGATAAATTTGTGATTATGGTTTTGCAAAAACCATCATGTCCTACGATATTTTTGCCATTATGACCACTTTAATTTGATTGGCTGGCGCTCATAAATGAGTTTAGAGCAACAAAAACTGAGCTACAGTTTGGTTTTCCTTTGGCCAGTTTTTTTTTTTATATTCCCTTCCTTGCTGTTATTCTTCAAACATGTAGACACACATTCAACTAGTGAAAGCAGCTACTAAGTACCTGCTTGAAGAAAGTAAGAAAGTCCTAAAAAATATTTCTGCATTCTTCAAATCCTGCCTATCCATGTCCATGCCATGCCCACATTCCACCCGATCTCTGGCTGAAACAGAAACTAAAATGGCAGAGCTGGAAACCACATGTAGCCAAGCTGCTGTGGGCAGGAGCTGGCTGCTTTCTGGGTACTGTGTGCCGTCTGCTGCTATGTGTGACTCCACTGGAGGAAGGATCAGTGCAGCCACACTTTGGGTGGGTTCAGAAAGCTGCATCTTCGAAGCTGACAGAGCCCGTGGTAGCTCGCCAAGTAGAGCTCTGCTTACTTACAGAGGAAGATTGTTGAACCAAGATGGCCAGTGGAAAGAAAGAAAGCCTGTTTAGCATGCAAAGGCAGGATGGATGACCTTGTTAATCCAAGTAGTGAGAAGTAAGAAAACCTCATTCCTTAGAACTGCAGTGCTTCCTGGCCTTAGGCTTTTGTTCCTCCTTTCATTTTCTTCCTCTTTTCCTGTGCTGCTGCTATTTCTTTGTTGCTCGGTTTAGAAAAAAACATTTTCAATTAGGCGTTGCTGGATTACTCGTTATTTTGCATTTTAATGAAACAGCAAGGATCCCATTACGACACTAGGTTTTAAAAGCTGTACAACCCATGCAGGTTTCAGAGTAAAACAATGGCATAGGCAGGTCACTGAAGGTCTCCCACATACTCCAACTGTTAGTCATTCACTGTAAATGCTTCTTTTATTGTCTTTTCTGTTGCACTTCATGCTGCTGGAGGCTTGGCTTAACATTATGAAAACAAGGAAGGAAGGCTGTGCTCCCACAGGCTTTCTTCTACAAGTTTAACTGAAAGAGAAACTATAAAATATTCCCCATATAAAATACATTTAATTATAGCTACATAGTAGGAGTAGCAGTAGTAAAAATGTATGAGACAACAAAATACATGTGCAAATAATTTATGGATATGATAAATATGAATTCATTTATACATAGATATGCATAGTGGCACAATGAAAAAGTGACTTTTCAAATACTTTTTAAAGGAAGACTGGTCACTTAGTTATTCGCTAAATCTTAGATTTTGAGGATATAAACCACATCTAAGCTAGTCACAATATTTTAGTGATATAGGTTTTGATATGATGGTGAGTGGGTTTATGATAAAACCTTTAGATATAGTCAGAGTAGGTTAAAGAAATGGCTGAATCTCATTTAGTTTGTGATAAACAAAAAAGCCAAAATTCTGACAATCTGTCACGGTTCTGGCTCCCCGACCTCAACTTCATGCCTAATCACTCCAGAACTCCTCCACCTCAGATCCAAGCCTGCCCCAGAACTAACCAGCCTGCATCACACTCGTCATTTCCCTCAGACCAAACCAGATTCAGGACTCCACTTCCCAGCAAGCTCCACACCTGACTTCCTGTCCGTGTCATCAGCCCGGGACTATATCAGAAGTCTGTGCTCCCGCCCGTGGCTCAGTCATCATTCCAGCTGAACTTGTTCGGATCGACTCACTAGAACTTTGCCCAGTTTTCCAGTCCAGCCAGTCAGATTTCCAGTCCAGTCGACTTCATATAAGTCCTTTCCATTATTCTGGAACCACAGCGCGCTCTCGTTTCCCTTTGAGCTGAGTTCTGTGGTTCCTATATTAACTGTGTGTCTGTCCAAACCCAGTGCCAATCACTCCGCACTTGGGTCATAACAACACGCCACATCCAAACTCTTGCTCCTGCCTGCTCCATCCTAGACAGATCCTGACACAATCACTAAGATGCAAATTCAAGTAGAGCAATAGTATCTCATTTTAGCCATGATAAAGTTATTAGAAAAAAAGTCAATCCAGTCTTTTCTATTAGACAAACATTGCTTTCTTACATCTTGACTACTGAGACCCATGTAGTGAAACCACAGATTGGAGGACCTAAAGCCGGATCTTTTACTCCTCTCTTAGCTACAGAGGTGCATGTCACAGCAGATCAGGTGTGAGATTCTGGATCCACAGTGGACCATGTTATTAGTTTCTTTATAGTGGGCATACACTACTTATTTCAATAAATCTGCTGTGGTCTCTAGTATGAATGAATGCTTGCAACTCGTTTTCTGTGAAAAAACAAACTCTGGCACTCCTGTTTCAGGAAGTAGAAGTTAGTTGGATGAACTCATTAATAATCATTAAATGCGAACATCTTATCTCTGATTGGCTAACAGCAACATGACTCTTCTGCTGCCTCCGTTCGCTCTTCTTTCTTGGGTTAAAAAAAAAAAGCAAAATTTGTGTTTTATCTCCACAAATAACATAAGCCTGAATGTGTTCTGCCATGTTGTGGAGTTGCTAATGCTAATGGTTAGCTTCTACTAGCCGAGGCACACGCTGCTCTCTTCTGAACACTAAATCAACAAAACCTTCTGTGGATGCAGGCCAAGGCGGGTGAGTCCATGAATGCAAATTTACAGACTGTGACATAGGTCTGTCTTGCTTTTTTCTGACCGGAGCATTTCCCCGTATATTTGCTTTAGACGGCTAATGCAGGAAACATAGGTAGAACATTGTTTTCACAGCATGCATGTGTGACCAATCGTATTTCAAAAATAACAATACATTCCTTAGTGAACCTCCACTTTATATTCATATAGAAGACTAGGGCTGGGCAATAAATCGAAAATATATCGTTATCGAAATTTCTGACACTAACCGATATAATTTTTCCAATGTCAATAAATTCGGTAATAAAAAAAATGAAAAGATGTGTGTAGGTTGGCGACGCTCATGTCCCTTTAAGAAGCTGTACCACCTCGAGTCACATGACAGCGTGACTCAACGTAATACACGTGACAGCCCCATCTAGTGGACAACTTTTGTTTTTGCGTATACATGTAGTTATCGTCCATTTATCGTTATCGAGGTGAACTCCTCAATATACCGTGATATTGATGTTAGGCCATTTACGCTTCATAATTAATCAAACACAAGTGGTGTAAAATCATTCCCACATTGGTCCTTACGTCTGAGGAGTGCCTGCACATTAACTGCAATAGAAAGCCTTTGATCGATATTTGTTTCTCCAAATTGGAAACTAACAAAATTACAAAGTGATAAATATTTTATTTCAGTGAGCAGAGCAGAAACCAAGAACTGCACTAAAAAAGGCTATTATAACACAAACCTGACACCAGAGTGCTGTACAGGCTGCAGATGCAGATAGACACATCAAATTATGATTAACTGAACCTCATCACTAATATTTCACCTTTCTACTAAATCAGTCACTGCATGTCAAGAAGTTTAACTTGTGTTTAGCTAGCCCAGCAGAAGCTGCAAAAAGACGTGCGTGAGCCTCAAAGTGAAGTGAAACTGAGCACCAGGAAAAGCAGCAGTCATCTAGATTGACCCTTGTGACATGTGACAGTCAGTCACACCAAACCAGCTTTTACGACATTAAAAAAATACACAGAGACAGCAGAAATATCCGTCGCAGCTGACCCTAAGATCAAGTGTCACAGCGAGCCGAGGGGACGCGTGGTGGGCGGGTGAGGTGGATAGTGGGCCTGGACGACGAGCCCAGTGCCAGCTCATACATTTCCCCTTGTCTGTTTGCCACAGATCTTTAACTCAGGCTTTAAGCCTCTTTGAATATTTGAACAATGCTGACTTAACCATGCAGTGGTTTTGATTTTGTCACATTTGAATGCCGTCAAACACCAGCTTCACTCACAATCGTACCTGTGTTTACTAAGAGCCAGAAATACGAACGGCTTATAAAACATAAATGGCTACTCAACAGCAGTCTGCATGCATGAGGTTTATTTATAGAACTGAGAGGCACGTTTAGATGAAAGTGAACCCATCATAAAAAATCAGCCACATTGCATTGTATCTTTCCAATTGGCGGCTGTTTTCTGACAAAAATACGACCACACCTCTCGAAAACTGTGCTCACGCAGCCAGTGTTATGGAACTGAATACGTCTCCTGATCTCTGTGAAGAAACAAACACCATCTGGGCTTGCAGTCCTGCACCCCTTCCCTTCCCCATTACACACTGCCAGGCAAATACGGTAGCTAGAAAATGTGTCTTATATTATTTTATCAGAACAGGACCCGGCCTTTCGCTGTGCAGTAATATCCTGCACAGGAAATCAATATAAAGGAGCGGGGAGGCTGGGTAGACCACACAGAAACTGCAGCAGAAAATGCAATTACTTTACCTTCAACATATTTACTGACAGATATCACCGTAGCTGCTTATCTCTAACTATTCTGCCTTTTTTGCTGTGCCTTTTTTTGCTACACATGTAGCTAATTCAGCATTTGAATTATTTAATCATTCTGCACAGGTAAATTATTTACAGCTTCCGTCTTACTGGAGCTACTGCATGTAGTTAGCCAAAGCATGTATTTTTTTCAGAGTAGCAATCCTGTTTCAGCTCACTAGTCAAGATAGTGAAGACTTTTGATGGAAAAATAAGTAAATCTGTATCATGTCTGGATGCAGAGATGTTTGTGTCTCTAATCTTCAGGAAGCAGATGACAGCAGAGGCTCCCTCAACACGAGCTAAATATATAAAATCCACACAGGCTGAGACGACTAGATATGGGTTTAAACAACAAACTGTGGCTGTTTCAGTTAGAGCTATACCACACAGTTTAATCAGTTCAGTGTGATAGGGTCTGGGAATAAGTTAGTTTTAGATGCCAGCTGTGGGACCTATTTGTTTACCACAGGAGCTTATCATCAACTTACTAAATCTCCAACTGCTTCCTGAAGGGTGGGAAAATCCAGCTGCTTCTAAGAGTCGCTGTGTAACTTCACACTGTAGCATAGATGGACAAATTATGAATTAAGAGAGGTTAATGAAATTCGACAAGAGTGGGATGCTGTCAAGGACCTGATCTGATGATAAAGAGATGTTCAAAGCATAATGGAACATCTGTGTCTGGTTTTTTTCCACAGGAGATTTACAATTTTACATTTGGTGTAACCTTTATTAATCTGAGCAGACGCTTTTGCAGCAGTGTTCCATTTATAATTTACATAAAATATGTCATGGCTTATCGAATTTCAGAAAAGGGTGAATTCAAAAAGATCATATTGTGCACTTGTTACCATAATTATTATCTTTCGTACAAAACCTACAGTATCCAAACCTTACCTGTAATTTTAACTCTTTATTGCTAATGATGAAAACGTGTGTGTGTGTGTGCATGTACGTGCAGGGGTATGATTTTAATCAGCAGGTGATTAACAGCCTGAAATCAAGTGTGTTGGAGCATGGACACAACCAATACATGCTGGATTGCAGCCCTCAAGGACCGGAGGTCCAGACCTGAGACCTAAAGTGAATGTGTCCCTCTTACAGTAAATAGATCCTTCACAGGCAGCAGAAGACATATACAGGATTTGTTACAGCAGGTGTTTCATGCAAGGCACTAATCCTGCTAAAGAGGTAGAGATGTGAGATATAGGTGTATAAAAAATGATGCATCTGATGATATATAACAAACCACTGTTTCGAGCAACGATGAGATGCAAGTCATGCTGTTTTGCAAAACTTGGTTTTCCCAAATGCATCCATAGACGTTACACAAATAACCTTTTGTCCACAGAAGGTCTGACATTCTTTTGTTAAGTGAGTAAGAGGAGAATCTCTAAGAGAGCATGCCTTGACAACATGTGACCCCCATCTAAATAGTTTCCAGCATGATATCAGCCTGAATCGAGCTCACAAAAGCCTTCATTGTATTGGCTAGTGTGGACTGGGCTGAACAAGGGTCATTGTGCAATCTGATCATAGTCAAAAAAAAAAAAAGCAAGAGCAGGATCAAGTTTTCATCCCTCCATCAATGGAAATGGTGGACTAAGCAAATTCCCAGCTGAGAAAATTCCTCAGGATGAGGCACGGAGCAAGTTAATTTAATCTCGGTTTAGCAGAGATGTCATCTGGGTGTGTTGGGACGGGTGCAGGCGGAGACTTTTCTATCAAGTCTTAAAAAATACTAAAACCTCTACACTCATCTAATCAATCAACAGGATCAAAAATAGTCCACAAAGGACCCCCATCAGATCACGTCACATCCTCTGTGAGAGACCACCAGCATGAAGTGGTCCAGTTGCTGCTTGTTTAAATGGGGAGCACTGGAAGGAAGGAAACGCAGAGCAGAGGTGGGGCAATGTGTAAATGAAGGCAGGAAACACGCTGCAGGCCGGCAGCATTCTTGGTCTCCAGCCATCACAACCACGGAAACAACATGTGTCTGTTCACATGCACAGGAACGCATCCACACGGCACGTGTAAACATACAAATCCCATCCCTGGCCATGATAAGGTATACGTGACCAAAGAGCCTGCTAGGGAGGCCTGCTGCATGCTCCTCCTCTGTAGATTCAAGCTGACATGTCTATTTAAACCAGCTGCTGAAGTGTGGCCTGTAGTGGTGGGAGAATGGGAATTAGCCACATTAGCATGGATCTGGGCAAGAAAAGATGTCGCCAAGGCCCAAACAGTCCAGAACTTTTCAAAGTCAAACTGTGTTGTGGAGGAGTTGTTAAAGAACGGATCGGAACAGAAGGTTGTGTGAAAACTAAAGCCAATTCACACTCAGCCAAGATCCAGCTATTCTAAAGAGAAGAAAGTAACAAAAAACATGTTTTTATCCTTTCTCTTAATACCCAACAGCCATCAGCTGGCCAAGCCAGCAAGTGCTGCTAAATATCTACAAAGATATTAAGGAGGAACTTGTGGAAATCATAAAAAAGGAAAGCTATGAAAGTAGATGCAAAAAAAAAAAAACTTACTACTGAATAAAACATTACACACTACCTTCTTGGCCATTATCAACTAAAATCATTGTTGGTTGACAAATGATTGCGGTTTAGTTCATTTGGTCAAATCTTTAAAATAACTACCTCAGTATTCAGATTGGGAATGACTCTCCACTATTACCACATGCAATTGTTGCTCTAGACCTGTAAAACTGTTTAAAAAGCTATTCCTGTTTTCTACGGTCAGTTGGCTTTAGTAGCCATCTTGAATTGGACTGACTCCAAACATTAACCAGTTGTAGACGTACATCCAATAATAACCTTCTGAAAATGTCATTGAAATCCATCATGAGAACACACAGACACACAAAGAGGATCCAAAACATCCCTCTGGCCTGGAGCCTTTTGTTGGTGTGCAGTAACCATGTTGAGGCGACAGAAACAGACAGGCTTTGCCAATAAAACATTCCTACATTCACTGATCACAAACTCAGATTATTAATTGTCAAATATTTTAATAATTAAATGTCTGACTAATCCATTAATACGCTGTCATTCTGTTCTTCATATGGATTTTCATGGATTAAGGTTTTTCCCTCTTTGTGTTTAAAACAGCTTTAAACACTTTCTAAAGCCTAAGATTATTAAACTGAAAGTAGAAAAAAACTGAATTCTTTGCAAGTTTTAAAACAAAGTTTAGTTGACTGAATTTCAGTGTTTTCAACAAGGATATTGAAAACGTAGTATTTTATAACTTAAATAAATCATGAATTATTCATCTAAACAACTCATAATCACTTAAATACATCTTTTAAAATCACGTATAACCATCTAAATGTATTTATTTATAAAAGTGCCTCAAGGGCAACACAAACCTGATTATTACAAATGAACAGACATGCACATGTGGTCTGTGAGGTGTGTGCACATCTGTCTACGAGTGTACAGATGTGGATTTGTGCACAACCTGCATAAAGCAGCTACTTCCACTGAGACCAAAGGACCTTCAGCATCACTTATTGCAGAGGTTTAGTCAGTGATAAAAGCGCAAACTTAATTCTCTGCAGGTAGGAGGATTATATTTGATTTTAGCGATAACATCAGCGGAGACCTGTTTAATCTTCAGACCCTCCTCTGGATTAGAGGGAGGGAAAATCATTCTGCCTCCACATACAACTGAGAGGTAATTATAATAAGCTGTATTTGAATCTCTTTTATCAGCTGTACAGGAAAATGTGTGGGCGAAACGGAAAGCAAGAGAGGCGACGGGCTTTTATTAAAATTAGTCTTGCAAAGTTTTTGTCAGGTTGGTCTTGATTTGAGCGACAGATGCGTTGATATTCAAAGCGTTCCACCTGCTGCATGTGGTGGGATCACACGGATCCGTCGTATGCAAATCAGCCGCTACATGTCCTCTGCCAAAAACTGGTAAATGAAAAATGAACAGCTCAGGCCACGCAGAGAAGTTTTTCAATTCACAACAACCTTTAGGTCTAACAGAGAGGAAAACACACAGGTTGGCAGAAAATGCAAAAATTAAGCAACGATTGAGAAAATATGTGGTGAGATTTGGTTGTTTGTGTCAAAATAAGCAATGATGATAAAGGTGTTAGTGGTGCATTCAGCAGCATCACAGTTAAACACTAAATCTGTAAAATTACAGCAGAGACACACAGTTTGATCATCCTTACCAGAGACAAAGCTCCTAACTCATATTACCCATTACTCTGAGGACGTTACTGGACAACCAAGAGGCATGTTTGAAGCTGGGCTCAGAGAGTTGTAAAGCCCAGATAAAGGTTCAGGAAGAAGGAAGACTGAAGTCATCCACCAGGGACAACAGATCTGTGGAAAACTCTTGACAAAAGAACAGGAAGACAAGGGCAGGTCCTTTGGGACAGTCACCGTCCCAGTCAGAGGAAGAACTACTCAAAACTGATGCAACAGAAGAAAATCCACAGGCTCTTTTTTCCCCAAAGAGCTGAAGTCAGTTTTTCCCCTCAGGTCAAAGTGCACACATGTTGGGACGCCTCCATGCTCTGTTTATGGCTGCACAGCCCAGAAAATGCTGTAATTAAATCACTGGTGATGCGTTTGTGAGCAGACACATTTACAAAAGTCAGTCATCCAAGATATGGCAATCCTAAAAAATAATCTACAGACACCCCAAATTCCCTCAGATGAGAAGGGACGTGTCTTTAAAACCAAAAAGTAAGTTAAATTGCTTCAGTTTGCATTTTTAGGAAAAATCCTTGAAAGAAACATGTTTATTTTTTTTACTACTGACTTAAATCTGTGTTAAGGTTAGTTTTTGCATTTTTCTGAGAAAGAATGCCCCAACACAATAAGTTTCCAAAGAGATGCATTCAATATAAACGGGCGTAATCAATTGTGCAACATATGATGAGTTTTATATCACTTTTTCTGGCTTCAGCTGGCAAAAAGAGCCAAAACTAGGCAGAGTTATGAAGTAAACTAGACAAAGCAAGCGAGAGTTGGAGGGTAAGGTACATTCCAAGGTGTAAACAGAGTCTGGCTGGATGCCACAACACTTCCTCTGACAGATACTATAAAAACATTCCAACCTACTTGTATTAAAGGAGCCATATCATGGAAAATCCACTTTTGGAGCTTTTTACCATGAGACATTGTTATTTCCTCATGAAAAATACCCACAAACCCTTTTTTGGCTGCATTCATGCATTTTAATTTAATTTTAATTTATTAACATGGGAAAAATGATATCGGTTAGATTCAGAAATTTCGATAACGATAATGTTTCGATGTATTGCCCAGCCCTAATCTACAGTTAAAGAAGCACTTAACCTTTTAAGAGAAATATTTAAGCGTGTCTAAAAAAATTCTTGAGCAACAGTGAATGCAAGTTCAGCTTTTGCAAAACAGAAATGTGCTTTTTTTGTATTGCTGTTGGTTGAATAAATGCTTATTCATACCAGTCCTGCATCAAGCAGAAGTACAGCTCAGTTGTTAGAGAGGGTTGTCTAGTTAAGCTGAAGGTTGCAGGATCAATCCCAGCTCACAGCAGAGAATTCCAATTTAATTGATTATTTTCTAGCTTAGAAAATAAGGTCAAATTTACTAAAAATGAGCAGCTAAGTCAGTTAGATTTTTACCTAGGTAATAGGTTTAAAATAACATGATCTGGCCTCTTTAAACATGGACTACTTAATATTTCAAGAGATGCACCTCAAGCATATTTCAGAGAATCCAGTGCAGTAAAGAGCATTTATGCTCCAACTAGACAGAAACACGAGTAAAAGAAAAAAGTCACAAAAGCCCAAAACACACCCTTGTTTCTGGGAAAGCAGCTGGAGTGAGTTTGGTGGAAGTGATGTTGCTGAAACTCCCCAGATAGAGCTGCGTGCGCTTCCATCCAGGGAACGGTCAACTTAAGTTTAGCCGTCTGGTGCACAATGAGGATCCACAGCCTCGGGGTATGACAACTGACTGTTCCAAAGATAGAGGTCTGGGAGTGAAGCAGGGGGTGGTGGAGAGGCGTGGGCCAGAAGGCAGGGCTATCCTATTTAAAACAGCACTCTCACCCTCGTCGCATCAGGCCTGAGATACTGTAACAGTTAGGATGGCCGAGGGAAAATAAGCACACACAAAGCACCAAATGCTCTAAATTCCCTTTATCTAAGTTTTTTCTTGGATGCAGTTACGGCCAAGAATCTCAAGAAAGCAGATTCCCTTCCTTGACTGGCAAGAAAAATGTAGGCCTTCAGTGTGTGTGTCTGCGTGCATGCATGCACAAGTGTGTGTCTGCGTGCATGTGCTTAATTGCACATTACTTGTGTTCATTACTAACAGATGGGTTAAATACAGACATCAGATTAGCATGTGTGCAAATAAACTTTAAAAGGAAAGAACATTTTTATTTTTCTCATCTCAAGCTGATGAACGTCCAGCTCTTCGACAGCATCATTAATGTGCAAACAGCCGTGTCCAAATGAAATTATTCTGCAAGAAAAGAAATTCCTATCAACTAATTGCACGGCTGGATGTAAATTGTGTGCACGTTTTGAAACTGGCAAGATTTAAAATATATATATTGCTACAGTATAAAATTCAGTTTCAGTGTCGTCAGACCCAACCTCTGAGAGCTCCTCACACTCCAAACAAGATCAAAGGTCAAGGAGTCACTACTGAAGGTCTACGATGAAGGCATTGTGGTAAAATGCACACTGTATTCCCATAGCTCTGAAAATGAGCTCTGCCCTCAGGTTAAAAACTCTCAGACACCGTGTCAGTGACAGCACAACGCCCTGCAACAAGCAATC
Source organism: Aphyosemion australe (assembly GCA_006937985.1). NCBI lineage: Eukaryota > Metazoa > Chordata > Actinopteri > Cyprinodontiformes > Nothobranchiidae > Aphyosemion > Aphyosemion australe. The sequence goes on along the minus strand of SSNS01000016.1, from coordinate 4,300,762 downwards.
CCAAATTAGATGCATTCATCCACACTACAGCCAAATAGTGGCTCTAGATAAATAACTCGTCTTTCCAGAATAAAGTGCATTTTATGTGCAGCCACCTTTCTTTAAACCTAAACCTCGAATGTTTCCGGCACATTCTGTGAATGCTGGTTCACATATGGCTGTCCAGCTCTTGACAGATGAGGTGCTGACTGAGAGAAAGTCAGGGTGGCATGCTGGCAGATGGAAGCCTTGGAGGCTTAGAGGTAGACCTGAAATAGCCCTGCTGCTGCATTACAGCATTACATCACAACTGAATTCATCGTCATAGCTGCCGCTGCATCGTGCATCCACAAAGGTGTCACAACATGGGTGCACCAGTGAAGCTCTGTCAAGATGCACACACTTCATGCATCACCACGCCTAACCTATTTGCAGCATCTCTAGAATTTCCCTATTTTGCTGCACAAGTTAATTTCTGCATCAACAAATGTGGTGTGTTCGTCTCAGCAATATAAAGATGTCATCTACTTCATCAGTAGACACAAGAGACAAAACCCAATTTCCACAAACACCTCAACATTTGACACGTGATAAAAAAAGAGATTCTCAGTTCTTTTCTGACAGCTTAGCTAACATCATAGCCACATCAAAGAGGCTGAGACAGTAGCAGCTTGATGAAACGGTGCCGTTGGGCTTTCTTCCCATCAGACATACCTGACATGCTTTTCAAACTAAAGTCTGTTGGAGAACAATTGTGAAATCAGCCGATTTACTTAGCAGGAAGGCATTCGTGTTGTTCCTCAAGTGGAAGAACCAGTTGGTTAACATGTTTGACTTCTCCAGGCGGTGTTGCTGCAGCAGAGGTTTGTAAGTCCACCCACCAGCTGACAAATATTAACTGTAGCCGTTTGAACACGGAGCAGGCTCGTCAAGAAATTACAAATGAATGAACGTCTGATCTAAACGTGTAATTAGGCTTTTATGATCTGTGTCAGCAACCCTAAGGGGTCACAGGGTCAAGGGATGATCTCCAGATCAAATTAAATGTAAAAAGATACGCCTGTTAACATGTTTTTGCAATATTTATTACAAACCATTATCAATGGAAAAAATAGAATACAGACTGTTATTAAACTATTAATCTTATTAGTAATGTTTATGCTTCAGTCAGTAATAGCTGGTGTCACATGTCCCACGGGTTATTTACTGGTTTGGAGGCTGAAAGTTTAGGGGAAATCTGTTCTATGCAGCACAACAACCACCATATTATGCCTGTGATATAGAGGTCATGTTGAATTAAAAGCTAAGAATCAATTTCAGCTGGTTAGAAATAAATTTAAGCTTCAGATTGCCTGATTTAAGTCTCAAATGAGGGAGTTTTCAACTCGTGATGCAGATGTGTTTTTGGGTTACACAGCCTAAGGTTATGTAGACAATCATGTGCTCTGCACACATGGAACTGCTCAGCCTAGTGACGCTGATTTACTGTGAACTCACAAAGAGTTCTGGCCAGGCTAACTGAAGAAAACGACCAAGAATCTCACAGGGTACGCCCACGTTTAGGAGCAGGTCTCTGAAGGGTTATTCTTAAATTCATGTTTGTTTCACAATTCTAACGACAACTGCACTACTCAATCAGGCAGATGCAATAAGTTAGAGTGATTACAAAATAAATCTGTTTATTTAGGTGCTTCTGGATGCATGAAAAATATCCAGTGGAGATGAGAGATGAACAAAAGTTGACAGCCTGACCAGTGAGCATGAAATCCTGCAGTGTAGTTTATTTGAAGGCAACACCATGAAGAATGTGTACAGGACTGTGCACTTGGCCAGACAGACAGACATCATGCCATGAGTCATGCAGGAATGACTAGTGTGGCCCAGTGAACACACACACACACACACACACCAGCTTAATAATATGCATCTAAACATAAACGCACACTTGGGGAATATTCTCTCCAGAGTCTAGTTGGAGCAGATGCAGCAAGTGAGCATGACTGCCACGATCACACGTCAGGGGTTTGCTTTATCGGTGTGATTACATCACCCCAAGCTATGATCCTCCATGTGATAATGTTTCAGGAACACTGGGCACACAAACCAGGCCATGTGCTCCCATGTTCTGTCTGCCAAAATAAGTCAGCAGTTTCTAATACAGTGTGTCTACAGTTTCACGTCGGTCTGCCCAGGTATTGTAGGACAGGGATGTGTGTGACTTGTCAACAAGGTTGTTGTTAATGCGTGGGCTGCTTGTGCTGTCATCCCTGAACGTCTGACTTCTGGCGAGTCACTTTTAGACATTTAAACATTCCCAGAATATGACAGATTTTGTGATTCTGCCATGAGTCACTTTCAGACACAATAATGCAAGATAAAAATATGCAAATAAAAAATAGAACAATTTGGGATATAAATGTTCAAAATAAGAAGTGGCATTGTCTGCTCTTATTGTGTTTGAATACATTTTGTGTGTGAAGGAGCTTTGTGCTGCTGCTATAGCTGATTCACACCCAGAGAGGATGCTGATGATGACCACGAAGAAGAGGAGCAGTAGTGGGGAGAGAAAGGACAAAGATAAATGAGGTCATAGTGAAACTGTACATCATGTGTTCCTTGACTTTAACGCATATTTTCCTACTGCAGATTAGAATAAACCTAGTTTTCCTTATCTGTATAATGTTGGGATT
>SSNS01000016.1:4252796-4289480 GCA_006937985.1 Aphyosemion australe | reverse complement strand
CAACACTAAACTGACATTTAGAACTGGTGTAAAGCTGGCTATAGCTAAATAATGACTTTGTTAGTCTATTAGTGCAAAGATCTAACAATTAAAGCACTGACACAGTTTCCATCACAAACTTAAATGCATTTCAACAAAAACCCAAGAAATGTTCTCCAAACAAACTCAGCTACACAAGACCGTGCAGTGATTTGTTACAGGTTTCTCTGACTCATAAATTAGTAAGTTATTTTTAGTCAGGCAGCATTCTGCTCGACCATCTGCACAAACAGATGAGTCTCTGGTGTTTCTGCTTAGCGTCACAACTATTGAGATGCCCGCCAGAGATAAAAGAGAACCAGAATACCAAAATGTGTTGGCTGAGATTTATCAGAGGCAGCAACAATGACACGCTGACAGGCAGCCATCACAGACAATGGCCTTTACTTCACCAGCTTTGTCTAAACCAACAATCCGTGTCAGAAGACTTGTGCTGAACACGCTCAGCAGTTCTTCTTTTTATCTGGAACTTTGAACCAACACAGGCCTTCAGGCTGTCTACTGGGCTGCTTCTGTGATGTGATCTTATTACGAATACTGCTATTCTCATGCCACAGAAATGTGTTGCTGTCTGCTTCTTTTAAATTACTTTTAAAACTTCTGTTAGAAACAGAAAGATAAAGAAAGGGAATTTTCTCGGGGCTTTCAAATTTTATCAAGACAAAAGGCTGAGATTAAAGACGACACATAATAAAAATACTTAACTATGTGAATGTTTGATCTGGAAAGTGTGTTGTTTTATTCTGATTCCAGTGATTTGTAGGCCTACTGTTCATCTGTTTGTGCATTATATCCAGACATGATCAATCATAACAATCTGTTTTTTATTAGATCAATAGTTAACAGTCAAAATATGACAAAAAAAACCCAGAAACAATTTATCAAAAATACTTCTGATTCTTTTTCTGGTGAAATTGAAAATTATATAATAACATTTTTGAATGCATAATACATCATTTTGAATCATAAAAACAACTGCTGTTCACTGACCTGAAAATTGAAAAGGGAATTTTCAGTGAGAGTTTTTGGTTGATGGCTTCTGCCAGATACAGATTTTGCAAATGAACCAATAGAGAAGCAAGGAAAAATCCTCCTTTTTCAAAATATGTGCATATTCTGGAGCTGGTGCAGAAGGATTTGCAGCAGAAAACTGTCAGTGCTGAGCACTGCAGGCACAGGGACATCAGAACCACGGGGAGGCGGGAAAAACGACACTTTGGAGTGAGGTTGCTTCCAGAGAGGATAAGCATGTCAGAATTATTAAACATGCCCTATAATTTAGAGAATAATTTAAAAAGAATTGGTCTACGTATGCTACAGAGGTTCATATCTGAATAAAAAAAACACACAAAAAAAACAGGTGATTGATATTAAAAATATCTCAAACAGGTTTAGGGTTCTTTATAAATTTGTCATCTTTGTAAATAATACTAAAATGTTATTCTGTTAATTTGGTTGATTTTTTGTTACATAATTGCCATAAACCCACACAGCCATATGCTTTTCATCAGCACATTGGCTCTTTAACAGTAGGGTCAGTATTATACTTTCCCCATGAAGCTGCAGACTGTGGCACAGCCTTGTCATCCACAATTAGTGTTCCAGAGAGCCACATGGACCCACATGCAGTCACCGAGCTTAGGGCCAAACTGGCGTCTTCCACTTCCCGAGCTCATGCAGTGGAGAACACGCTGACTCTATTTATAAAAATCATTATCCCAATGAGGCTGAAACAATAAGACAGCTGCAAAAACTGTTTTGACCAGAAGAAGATGATTGCTGTGAATAAAAAGATCTTTTGACCATTTAAATAAAGAGTGAGGCATCTTGAATTTTTAGTTTTTCAGCAGAAACATGTTAGCCTAGTGAACTAGACCAAATTCTTGCTTTGCAGTTGCCAGGCTAGAAACATGTAGCATTGATAGGCATAATTTTAGCCAGGGATACTGGAGACACCCCACCAATATTTATAATTGACAGTTTTGTCTCCACCAATATCTATCGATCTTTAGCACGTGATGCCACGCTACTCATGGTCAGCGACGCCCCCAAGGGGTGGCTAGGTGGGGCCAGGTGGGGCAATGGCCACCTCTGGAAAATTGTTGGCCATCCCATAAACCCCCCAGGGAAGACCTCTTCCTTAATAAGTCACAATTATGTTCACACAAACCATACATTCATCCTCTTTAATCAACTGACCACTATTGTGGTGAGTTGGCTTTGATGGTGGGGGAGGATGCCGGTCAGACCTGGGAAGCCTAAACGAATTACCAGGGTCTGATGGGAACATCTGGCAGAGTCTCCTGTCAGAAGGAGCTTCAATTCCCACCTTCAACAGAATTTCGAACATGTCCCGGGGGAGGCAGGGGACATTCAGTCCGAGTGGACCATGTTCCGTGCTTTCATTGTCGAGGAGGCTGACCGGAGCTGCAGCCGCAGGGTTATTGGTGCCTGTCATGGCGGCAACCCCCAAACCAGCTGGTGGACACCAGCGGTTAGGGATGCTGTCAAAGGCTATCGGGTCTTTTTGGCCTGTGGGACTCCAGAAGAAGCTGATGGGTACCGGTGGTCCAAGTGGAATGTGGCTTGGGTGGTCGCAGAATGTAAAAACCCGGGCGTGGGAGGAGTTTGGTGAGGCCATGGAGCAAGACTTCCGTATGGCTTTGAGGAGATTCTGGTCCACCATCCGGCATCTCAGGAGGGGAAAACAGTGTTCTACCAACACTGTTTATAGTGGGGATGGTGTGCTGCTCACCTCGACTTGGGACGTTGTGGATCAGTGGGTGGAGTACTTCGAAGACCTCCTCAATCCCACCGGCACGTCTTCCAGTGAGGAAGTCTAGGGACTTCAGGATGGGCTTTCCAATCTCTGGAGCTGGGGTCACTGAGGTGGTCAAAAAGCTCCTCAGTGGCAAGGCCCCAGGGATGGATGAGATTTGTCCGAAGTGTTGGTTGATGCAGCTCTGCAATACTGAGTGGACATCGGGGGCAGATCTGCTGGATTTGCAGACCTTGGGTGGTGGTCCCCCTATTTTAAAAGGGGGACTGCAGGGTGTTTTCCAACTACAGGGGGATTAGAAATGGTCATCCCTTTTTTTTTTTAAATTGTATGATTGTGTTCCGTTCCCCATGTTTGCTGATGTGGTCCCTGATTAAGGGGTTATTGTTTTTTACTTTGGCATATTTGGGAGAAACTGGAGCTCCCAACATGAAAACCAAACAGTGAAATGTTCCAGCAAGGCAAGAAGAAGAAGAAGAAGAAGAAGAAGAAGAAGAAGAAGAAGAAGAAGAAGAAGAAGAAGAAGAAGAAGAAGGAGAAGGAGAAGAAGAAGAAGAAGAAGAAGAAGAAGAAGAAGAAGAAGAAGAAGAAGAAGAAGAAGAAGAAGAAGTAGTTAGCCTCGTGTTGCCTCTATTTTATTTTTTATTTCACAGTCAAATGGTAAACATTAAAAATAAAACATAATATTGAGAGCAACAGAAGCTCACTGACGTCAAAAAGGCGCGCGGTCCCTTTAAGAGAAGAAAAACAACAATCATTTACTTCCGGTATGTAGGACAGATACAATCAACGCTACAGTCAATATTTTTGAAACCTGAATCACAGGAAGACCTTTTGAGTGGGCGTGCGGTGGAGATATTTTAGTTTAGAGCCCCGCTGTGAGCTGAGGTTATGGCTGCAAGGAAAAGAAAAACACCTGATCCAACACAAAAGGAGTCGGCTTTGTCCAAACGCAAACCGAAGAAGCCGGTTAAATGTGACCCAACTCCAGGTGTTGAGCCGGAGCGAAGTCATTATTTCAGCAACAATGTCGTTCAGCACAGACTGGAGCAGGACTTCTTTAATCAGCCTTGTATCAGTCTGGCTAAAGCTTTCCTTGGCAAGGTACTGATCATTAACATTTCACGTAGAACACGTGTGTCCTGTTGTATTTTTATTTGTAACACTTCTAAAACATTTTACTCTCAACTCACATTCGGGGGAAGATGTTCTAAATATTGAAAATCTGTATTGATTAAAAAATCAACATGAGATTTTAAAGGCATTTCATTGATTGCTTATTAAATGTTATAAATCTACATTTTTTTGCATGTATGGAACCTTTATTTAACCAGGAAAGAAAACCCTTAGATTAAAAGTCTCATTTACAAGAGTGTCCTGGCCAAGACAGGCATCAGCTCAACCAGCAACAAAGATCAACACACTTACAGATCATAAAAATCATAAAACATCATAAAAACCAAACAAAAGAAAGAAAACATTAAGATAATCAGCAAAACAACCAGCAGAATCAATAACAGAAATCATATATCATGGCATTGACACCCAGATGTCTCAGTATCTAAAATGGTTAATACCCATTTAAACTCATTCACTCATTCATTTGATTTTACTGTGGGACTGTGTTGGTGCACTAAAATGATTAGATTCTTTACCATCTCTGAGCAAAAGCCTAGATTGTGAAAAGTGTTTTCTCAGTGTAGGAAATTATCTGAAAACAAAACAAAAGACGTAAAATGCCAACATTGAAACTAGAGTTTTGGTATAAATTTGTCTCATATAGAGGATTTCCAGTTTGGTCAGTTAAATAAAAAAAAAAATCACAGTCACCCTAAAATCAGCTGGGATAAACCTAATTACTATGTAACTAGGGTAAATTAAAATAATTGTATCAGAATACAATAATACATGTATTTCCTGCAAGTAGATATATCAAAAGTTTTAAAGTTTTAGGGCGATGGTGGCAGAGGAGTTAAGTGGACGCTCCGCAATCAGAAGGTCGCAGGTTCGCGTCCCGCTCAGACTGTCGCTATCGTTGTGTCCTTGGGCAAGACACTTAACCCGACTTGCCTGTGTTGATGGTGGTCAGAGGGGCCGATGGTGCAGAATGGCAGCCTCGCCTCTGTCAGACCGCCCCAGGGCGGCTGTGGCTACATAGTAGCTTACCATCATCAGCAGTGTGTGAATGTGAGAGTGAATGAATAATGGAAAGTGCTTTGAGTGCCTTGAAAAGCGCTATATAAATGCAATCCATTATTATTATTATAAATGATTAATTCCTCTGTTTGTCAACTAATCCCAGACCTTTGACTGCCAGGTGCTGGTCCGTAGGTGTGCAGATGGAACTGAGCTGCGAGGGAGGATAGTGGAAACTGAAGCGTATCTTGGAGGGGAGGACAAAGCTTCACACTCAGCTGGAAGCAAACGCACTGAAAGAAACACAGCCATGTTTATGAAGCCAGGCACAATCTATGTGTATCCAATCTATGGGATCTATCTCTGCATGAATGTGTCCAGTGAAGGTATGGTCATGTTCATCCACACTGTGAAGAAGATGTAGCTCTGCTCTGTGTTTTTGTCTTTTATTTAAGCTAGTCAGCATTTTTTTTGCTTTTGATTTTTGTTTGCAAAAAAGAAAAAGGAAGGAGACATAATGGAGCCTTGCTGATGGATGCATATTGTGTGCTGTTTTCTCAGGGGAGGGTGCTGCTGTGCTGCTGCGCTCTCTGGAGCCCCTCCAGGGTCACTCTGTCATGAGGGAGCTGAGGGCAGCTAGGCGCAAAGAAGGGGCTCGCCAACTGAAGGACAAAGAGCTTTGTAACGGGCCTTCAAAGCTGTGCCAGGCTCTAAATATACCTCGCTGTTTTGATCGTAGAGACTTAGCTTCAGACCCAGAGGTGTGGCTGGAGACTGATCCAAACACAAGCCTGGCAAAGCTCCAAGATGTAGTATCAGCTCCTCGCATTGGGATCGAGTCCCACGGGGAATGGGCCAAGAAACCGTGGCGGTTTTATCTTCGTGGGCACCAGTGTGTTAGTGTTGTTAATAAAGAGGCAGAGCGGCTGTCTCCATCTGGAAATGCAATGTTCAGTTCAGATCCATGAGATGTGCCGTCTGTAAAAATACAGAGAGAACGGAGGAATATTCCTAAAAATGCTTTTCCATATGTGCCCTCCTTTTTTACAAGTTGGTCGTTTTGAGAATCGTATACATTATCTGGTTGTGGTGTGGAAATACCCCAAACACAGAAAATAACATGAAAATATTCCATGATATGGCGAATGTGTTGGCAGTTCTGTTTTAAACTCAAAGTGATTAAATAAACTCCCGCTGGGATTTTAAGGGATAAAAAAAAAATATTTTACACACTGAAAAAGCTAGTTCTGAAATGCCTTTATTGATGCTAAATTATACAGAAGAGTGTAACAGAGTAACCGATCAGAACTAACCAGTGAGATTCAGTTATCAGTGCCTGTTAAAATACTGAATCATACACTTTAGTAGTCTTTCTCGTTTAGTTTCATCTGTGATTTTCAATTCACACGTGGGAAATGTTCCTTTCAGTGATTTCACAGATGTTTGGAACGCTCAGTTTCCCCTCAAACAGTGAGGAAAACAGTCAGTTTGATGTTCCGTCTCTTCCTTTTCATAACAGTTTTTCCATCAAAACCTCTGGGATTCCTAAGAGGTAGTTGGAGGTCTGGAAGGATCATTGTGACCCCCGTGAAGCAGGTGGGGAGGTTGTGTCAAACTCCCGTCAGTCTTTCCAGTATTCACAGTGACCCCTTAAGGCATGTCTGGTGCATACAAAATAATTATGTAAACCCACATTTGGCTCAAAGAGAAAACACTTTCTAACGTGTTGTAAATCTTCACACATTTATGCTTTTGTCTCGTTTTGTGGTGAAGGAGAACCCAGCTGTGAGCACATTAGCTGCTCTGAAACTGCTGCTAATCCTTGGGAGACTGAAAGATGGAAATGACAGGATCCTCGTGGTTGGTCACTACAAGGACACTGCGGAACTTGTCAAACAGCGTCTTGAGCTGTGAGCGCCTCATGTTCTCATTGTACATAATTTCTTCCAGGTGGTGATGTCCCCGGAAATAATGCAGCAATCTGGAATCGGAGAAAAAAAAAAAAGAGTATGAAAGCAGCAACACATCATTTTATCTATCTGTTCTTGTGTGTAAAATGCAACAAATAAAACATACCAGGAAACTGATCACCCTAAAATAGCCAACCCAGTAATAAATACAAAACACAATGCTCTAATTGTTAAAAGCTGACTTTATTACCTTGCAAACATTCGCAGATCTTCTGGATTTTGTGCAGCTGGGATGTTAAGAATAACCTGCCTCTCATGCTCTGACAGACTTGTGAGCAGCGTTTCTGTCATCCTTTTGTTTAGAGGTGAATCTCCACCCGCCACCAGCTCTGCACTTGAATTTTCCATACTGGGGCTAGTTAAAGTCATGTCATCGCTGCTCGCTACAAACATGGAGAAACAGCCAAAGATTCAGAACAGTGTCTTAATACCTGTGAGGAAAGAGAACAGAAGTGAAAGAAGACCTACTTGGTGAACCGAAACTCAGAGCACTCGGGGTGCTGAGACTCCGGCCCCCGACTCGGGCAGCCAGGGGAAGTTCTTCCTCCTTCAGTCCAGGCTCATCTTCACTGGGTGATATCAAAAGGCAGACATAGGTGTGCAGCTGGATAAGCAGGCGACGCTGAAGCATCCACACCACCATCTGGATCAGCTGGGCCTGGTCAGAAACAATAAATGCAATAGTTGTATCACAGCATGCTCACATAACCAAGTTAAACACTTTTAAAACCAACTGTGACCATAGGAAGTCAAAATACATCAGCAAGAACCTGGAAGGGATGTGTTTCTGTCATGTTACAATTCAACATCAACAGTTCTACCTAAACAACTTGGATCATTAAGACACAAGATAATACAGCTCTTACAAAACTGTCATTTATTCAGGAAACTTGTTAAAATCATGTTTTAAAAGTATTTCATTTAAATGCAAAATATGTCCTTAAACAAAATGTAATGGTAAATGGCCTGTATTTGATATAGCGCCTTCTAGAGTCCTAGAACCCCCCAAGGCGCTTTACAACACATCCACACATTCACACCTTGATGGTGATGAGCTACAATGTAGCCACATCTGCCCTGGGGCACACTGACAGAGGCAAGGCTGCCATACACTGGCGCCACCAGTCCCTATGACCACCAGCAGCAGGAAAGGTGGGTGAAGTGTCTTGCTCAAGGACACAACAGCAGAATTCTCTGCTGGGAGCCGGGATTGATCTGACAACCCTCCGAGTACTGGAAAACCCGTTCTACCTCCTGAGTTACTGCTGCCCCCAAGTAATATTCCATATGGCATTAGTTTCCATGCATGATCTTTTTATTTTAGATATTTAATTTAATTTAAAATTAAAACAAATCACAACTTAAACCTGTGTTCTATCATATTACCAGCAGAGGGGGGTGTCCGTGAATTACAATCCGCTTCAGGTTTAAGTGTTTCCAATTATCAGAAAAATCTGTCATTTGAACAAACATTTAGTTTTAAAATACCAAAAGATTCACAGATCAAAAACCTAAAAACTTCAGAGTGAAACTACACCTATGCCCATCTACTTTACATCTTCAAGAAGTGTGTGTGTGTGTGTGTGTGTGTGTGTGTGTGTTAGTGTGTACACAACAGTACATGACAGTATTAGATTATGTGTTGACACTCTGCTAGAGCCAAATACTTCATAGACACATCATATTCCATCTAGTAGACGTCTTGAGAACAGAGAATTGTTTCTGCCAGGACTGTTTTAGATGTGACACACTCTGAGACTGATCACTTGAAATCATGGGCGTTTTTAGCCCATTTTTGATGGTGCTGATGCACCACTAAATCAAATCCCAGCACCCCTAAAATTTGAGAATTTAAAACATTTATTTTTATTATGTGTTTTTTAAAGACACTTGTAAAATATAAAAAGCATACAGTGCTTGGATGCAACGTTATATTTTAACAACAAAAATGCAGCAAACCTCCCCCGCCTCAAAAGTGGTTTGATTCTACTAACCTTTCCTGGAGTCGGGCTCTGAGCGCTCTGTGTGCCACCTTCCTGAGTGGCTGATATGCTATAGGGAGAGTCCAGTGCTTTAAGTGGGCTGGTATGCAGTACCGGCTCTTCTAATTTTTACCTATGGGCGCACTGGGACTATTTTTTGAGGGTACGATGCATACCGGTAGTTTTTCCGGTCATTTATTGGTCAAAATCTCAGACATTTCTGAAAAAAAATCTGTCCATCTTCAAATAAACAAAAGGCATCCAGCAACCCTCCCTCTCCATGCGGGGCCTCATTTTTTGCGCAAAAAATTCTCTCTAAATGCGCAAAAGGAGCATTACTGCCGTGAGGTACGCCGCGCATGCAGCACCGTCAGCCCAGACAAGAGGACAGAAGTGGGCATGTTGAAAAAAAAAATGTGTGAGCAGAAACATCTCAGCTGCTGCTGCTGATCATGAGACAGAAGAGAGGATAATTCTGTCTTGATAGATAGAGATTACATTTCACAGCAGACATTTATTAAATGTCTTGTTAAATGCATAAACCTTCACCTGTCTTTCAGTCCATGCTATCAATATTATTATTATTATTATTGGTGTGTGTGTGTGTGTGTGTTTCACAAAAAACAATCTCCATATGGTCTACATTATGTACATACCAGTGAACTATACGCACTATTCCCTGCTTTAACACGAGTCAGATTTGGTGAACTGTTGCTGCAAAGTTCTAAACACAAATCCCTACGTTTCGCTTCTTATCCGAGGAGCTTTGTCAATTCTGACTGGAATATGGGAGGGTCGATCTTATAATATAATAATAATGATAATAATATAATATATTCCAGTCAGAATTGACAAAGCTCCTCGGATGAGAAGCGAAACGTCTTCAAGAAACCAAAGAAGTCCAGTTGCCTTCATTTTAACCCCTTGGATGACCTGGATGACTGAGAACCTTCACCAGCACAAATCCCTACATTTTTCAGTGCTGACACCATGTGGTCATTTAGAAAGCACTAGCAGTCAATAATGTTAACTAAGTCAGCACAGCTTGAGCTTTATTAGCACACAATTAACCAACTGGAAACATTAGGCATCACAATTTAACACACACCAATCAGAAACTTTGATGGATAGATAAAAAGGACAAAGTCAGCTCATTCAGGTTTGAAACAATGGATCCAAAGAGATGCAATGGAGGAGGTGGAGGAGGAGGTCGAGAACAACAGCAACAAGGAAGGGTAAGAGCAAGGGCAAGGAGACAAGTGGTCTCAGATGAAATTTGAGCCCCTTTATTTGACCATATCTTTGTCCATGGTATGACTATGAGGGAGGCTGGGCAACGAGTCCAGCCCAAAGACAGGATGCTGAGGTGGAATAATGTTTCTGGTGTGTGTTGTTCTGTATGGTACGTGAATAAAAATGCACCACTGTATGTACATTGGTTGCGTCTTTTGTGTTCATCATGTGAAAAGTTTTTTGTGGGAAAGAACCACAAGCACCATAGCTTGCCAGTTTGCTAATATTGTTTTAAATTTGTTGCACAAATGTGTAAGACTATGTTGTAGTGTGTGAGTGTGTGTGTGTGTGTGTGGATGAGGCCTTGTGTGTGATGTCTGTGGGCAAAGTTTGGTTTTTCAGCAAGAGTGAATGGTTTTGAGTGTAGAGCTTCATTCTGACCTGAAAATACGATGTTTGGGAAATTGGGTGAGACGTTATGGATTTGTGTTTACCGTTTTGAGAATACGAGGCATAGTTTCAAGAAATGTGTTTAAGCGATCGAGAAAAACGGTAACATGAATTTACCATGAGCTGGAGATTAACACTGATTAGATGAACTGGCTGTGGCATTCTGTTAGCATTACGAGCACAGGTTAGCATAAGGCAGCTAGTTATTAGCTATAGTTCATTTGTTTTCTTTTATGTTTGAACAAAGGAAAATGTTGAGGCTGCATTGCTCAGAAACAAATTAGTAAAAGTAAAAAAATGAATAAATGAAAATTAATTTAAATAAATAATTGTGATAAACTGATGATCATGTTTTCACAGTTAAAAAAATCACTATATGATATTTTTGTTGCATCACCGACCCCTTGAAAAAAAACATGCAGACTTTTATTTCACCTGAATACATGACAATCGAGATAAAAAAAAATAAAACTGCAAATGTTTGCATCATTTTATAAGTGTGATCATTTATTTAATGTTTTAAGAACAATTGACTTGAGCAGCTTACCTCCTGTGCAGGAGCTTCCAGAGGGCTCCTGAACTCAGCCAGTGAGACGGGAAGTGAAAATTTGGCTAACGTGGAGGGCAGGTTGTGGCCGGAAAACTGCTGGGAAAACTGCTCAGCCAACGGGGAGTATCTATTCAGGGAGAAATAAACACGCTATACTTTAAAGAATTTTCCATGTCACTTTTAAGATAATTTTACCCTAAGTAGTAATTCTGGTCACAGGAAAACTGCTGCAACAGACCAATTAATTTATTAGAAGCAAAGGGTTAACACTCCACTTGTTAATAAAAGCTCAGGAGGCAGTGGCGTAAATAAATAATTGATACAATTAGGATTCATTAGTTATTCAGCAGCTGCGATAGTTAAATGATTTCGATCAGACTCACAGGGAGATGTTGGCATGGGGAGACAGCATGTAGACGTTATTCTCACAGAGTGGGTAGATGATGATCGCCTTGCCCCAATAAACCAGGTGAGCAGCTATTTGAAAGATCTGAGTGAGCAAAAACAAAATTATGTATAACGTAAAACATGCTGTAATGTCTTAACTTAAAAAATATATTGACAGACCATATGTATTATTTTTGTACCGCAAATGGGTATTTTATCCAATTGGTGTTCAGCAGATTGGCCACCAGAGGGCAGTAAGTCACTAAATAAGCTCAGCCTAAACATTTTCTTCTTATATTTAATTTTAAATAGATATGGTTGAAAATATAAACAAAACTCTTAAGATTAAATCAAATCCTTGCAAAAGAGTGATGCAGGCTTGGTACCTGAAGCAAGGCCAGGTCAGCATCCTGGGCAAGCTGCTGCAGGTTTTTCACCGCTGAGCAGGTTTTTATCAGGCGCACCATCGCAGGTGAGCAGTCCAGGGGAAGTTGGCTGAGCAGTGCCTTCTCACTTTCCAACAGCAGCAGGGCATGGTAAGGCCTGCGGGGTCAAAGACTGCATCTCAGTTCACACAATCTCTGCTGGAGATGGTACACAGAGTCTTTTATTGGCACTTCTAGTTCAGCTTCAGTCTCAAATTTACTTGGATGAAGTGTTTTACAATGAAAGGAAAATAACAAAATATTAAAAATGTTAAATAAAAATGAAATACATGTGGATTAAATGGCAATAAGCTCAAATCAAAACACAAATATATTAAAAACTAGCTCTATGTTCTGCTCAAAAATGCTGATATTTAAATATTTCTACAGTCTGAGTGATGCAAACATAGAAAGGTTTTGTTTCACAAGTTTGGTCATGATTGCATTTTAATCTGGATTTGAGAACACTAATCATATAAGATCATGAAAGAACCCAGATGTAAGATCATGTAAGAACCTGGGTAAATTTATTGTTCTAACTGGAGAGCTGAACTGGCAGTAGGTGGCAGTAGAGCCCACAGAAACCCTGCAAACCCAGTAAGCAGAACAGCTCTGATCTAAACCAGAGGATCTAAACTGATCAGAGTAGAAGATTAGGGTCAAAGGTCAGACACTTCTCACCAGATCAGCTGATCTACAGTGGCTTGTTAGCGTGTGTGTGTTTGAGTGATGGGTTTAGCCTTTGTAATGAACATTTTATTTGGTTGAATGAGGATGTTTACCTAATATAGATGCAGCTGATGGTCAGAAAATAAGTGAAAACCTTTAATTCCTCAACAAACAAAAACAACATAAATCCTGTCAGGTATAAGTAAAGACATGTTGGGGCCAGTTATATCGTAGGACCAGCAGGCCTAAATCCAAGTTTCAGATGTCCTCAACAGATTGAAGTTGTATATGATTTGTTTTATTCTGTGATAATGTGTTTACTGGCTAAAGATTCTGTGGCACCTTTCATTATCAGAAGAACCATAAAAATGTCCTCTTAAGTTAATGAACATCTGATATCTCTTGTAAACTAAACATATACAAATTTAAATCTACCTTATAGCCTTTAGGCTGCGCTCCAGCGCCTCTGGGGGGATGTAGTTTCCACCGATCCTGTGGATCTTATGCGGTAAACAGAAGCTGACCTCCAGCCAGTTGTTAATATGTAGTCGAACCACACCAGTTGTACAAAGGCTGAGGAATGCATATCAGCTTATTAATCTTTCTACTTGCTCTAGATCAGGGAGGGTAATGGATGTGTGTTGTGTTCAAACACAGACCTGTCGTATGCTTCCTTCAGGTCTCTGGCTAGTTTACACTTTGGTAGAATTTGTCTGAATGGGGACTGAGGGCCTCCATCTGCTGACATCAGGATCAAACACAACGCAATAATAAATAAAAACACCAGCAGGTGCTAAATTAAATAAAACGTTTGGTTTGCTTCAAACGTGACATGAATTCTGAGAGGTTTCCTCACTCTCGGTCATAGTGGTGATCTCATCTTGGACAGCCAGCATGAGTTTGGCCTCCCTGGTCAGATACTGGCAGCGGCGCTCCTCGTGCTGCAGGGCTATGGCGATGCGCCGGGACAGGTTGTGCATGCAGCTGATCACAGACGGGTCAGCATTGGCCTAAAGAGGAAAAAAAAATTTTTTTGTAACTAAATGTAAGAGATGGCTATCCTGTTCGAATCTGCTGCTCAGTTCAGAGTTTAGTCCAACAGCTTCAGTCTAAAAATACAAAAGAATGAGGAAGTGACATATTTGTTCATGTTAGCTAACACTAGTGAAACTTGAAAAATTATAATATAGTGCAAAAGTTCATTATTCAGTAATCCAGCTTAGACTGAGAGACCATCTAAAGGCTCAGGAACCCTTTGCAGGTGTTCTGGATTCATTAGCTGATTAGAGTGTGACACATACTGAACCTTTTCACAATATTCTAATTGAGATGTTGAATGTGGGGTTTTTATCAGCTGTAAGCCATAATCATCACAATTATAACAAATAAAGGCTTAAAATATATGTCTTTGCATGGAATGAGTCTATCTCATATATTAGTTTCACTTTTTAGGTTGAATTATTGAAATAAATGAACTTTTGCACCAGATTCCAATTTTCCAAGTTTCACCTGTATGTTAACTGAAGGACTTTAGTGTTTTTAGAGGTGCATTAATGAGTTACTGGGCAGATCTTTAAACATGACAGAGCACGTTTAGCTCCATTTGACCTATGGTGGGACCTACAGAGAAGCATGACTCAGCATAGGGGAACAGAGCTGGCAAACATGATTAAGCATAAAAAAACGCCCCCTCCTCCCTTAGTTGCAGTCAGTGATAGTCAAGTATTATCACAAACACACACACACACACACCCAGATTAACAGAACACACACTTTATGTGTGCCACCCATAAGCTGCTAAAATTTACCACTTAGTAAAAAGCTGATTGAAAATAGTGAAGCCTAATGTAACTTAAACATTAAATATTTAAACTAAAATATACCCTCTTACCCTCAGTGCAAACACCACATTAAACAGAATCATGGTAGGCATTTCTCTCTTGGGTGAAGGATCGGTTTTAGAAAGCTGTGAAATAAAAGAGTTTTTATTAGTGGCACAAATAAACAAGTACTTCTGAACGAGTTTACAGTTTATCACAGGATCTGGTTAATAGCATTCATAGTGAAGATATTTCATAAATGTAGAATAAACCTTTATTTACACTGTTATCTAAGCTGTTTTTGCTAAAATATGGCAAATAAAAACCATTAACGTCAATTATTACTTTTCAAACGGAGATAACGGTTGTTGAAGTTTGTAACGACAGAAACAAAGAAAAGCAGAAAATGAATGTTTTTCCCAATTATACTATTTAATTTTTTTAATGGAATCTAAAAGTCTAACATAATAAATAAAACAACTGCTTAAACACAATTTTATTTATGCTGATTTTTTGACTTTAAAAATGCCAAAACTTAAATATTTCATGTAAAATTGTCAGAGAAATGTTGAGTTAAATTTGGTAATTTCAAATAAATCTTTATAGCTCACTCTTAACTAATTCTGTTCCGTGAGAATACTAAATAAGAACACTGAACTACTTTATATTTTTCATCTCTTTCTTTTAATAACAAGTAAAATACAGTGTTTAGTTTGCCTGTAGGGGGCGCTGATGAAGCTGAGACGGATCAGCCAAACATAAAGCTGAATTTATATTTATACAGGAAAATAAAATGGATATATCTCATGACAGCATTCCTTCCTTTAGGCCCACTCTGTACACATATTTTACCAGCTCTAACCCCCCGACCACCAAGCTAACACAAAAAAAAAAAAAAGGTTTAACAACTATTATTAACCTGTGGCTGCAACAGGATATTAATGCAAAAGGCCAAAGGTTACTAATAACAAGCCTCTATGCAAAAATGAAGATCTATCTTTAAAAATTATCTAATTAATTTGAATTGTTTATAAAATTAGTTAAATTCTGAAATGCATGAAAATGTGTTTCTTTGGAAAATAAAGAAATTCCCAAGTTATTTCAAACGTTTGAGTGTTAGTTTAGCTAAAATAATTCTTAAGAGACAAGCTAATAAATTCAACTGTGCATTTTTCTAAAACAGTTTGTGCTTCTAAACATGAAGTGTTTTTGAGTGCTGTTGAGATATTTGAAAATGTTTAGTATAACAACAGAGAAAGAGAAGAATCATTAATGTGATTGTTGACCATTAATACAATATTTTGACCTAATTCATGAAATCCTGCTCTAGTCCATCCATCCATTTTCATCCGCTTATCCGGGGTCGGGTCGTGGGGGCAGCAGCCTAAGCAGGGAGGCCCAGACTTCCCTCTCCCCAGCCACAGGGCCAGCTCCTCTGGGGGGGAATCCCAAGGTGTTCCCTGGCCAGATGAGAAACATAGTCCCTCCAGCGTGTCCTGGGTCTTCCTTTGGGTCTCCTCCCAGTTGGATGTGCCCAGAAAACCTCACCAGGGAGGCGTCCAGGAGGCATCCTAACTAGATGCCCGAGCTATCCTCAACTGGCTCCTCTCGATGTGGAGGAGCAGCAGATCTACTCACAGCCCCTCCCGGATGACCGAGATTCTCACCCTATAAGGGAGAGCCCAGACACCCTGCAGAGAGAAAACTAATTTCTGCCACTTGTAGCCACAATCTCATTCTTTCAGTCACTACCCAAAACTTGTGACCATAGGTGAGGGTAGGAATGTAGATCGACTGATAAATCAAGAGCTTCGCCTTCCAGCTCAGCTCTCTCTTCACGACAGACTGGGACAACGCCTGCATCACTGCAGACGCAGCACCAATCCACCTATCGATCTCACACTCCATCTTTCCCTCACTCGTTAACAAGACCCCAAGATACTTAAAGTCCTCCACTTGAGGCAGGACCTCGTCCCTGACCTGGAGAAGGCATTTGACCCTTTTCTGACTCAAGACCATGGTCTCAGATTTAGAGGAGCTGATTCGCATCCCAGCTGCTTTACACTTGGCTGTGAACCGCTCCAGCGAAAGCTAGAGACTGGCTTGGCTTCATCAGACCTGCTCTAGCCATAAAGGTAATGTTGTTGATATTAAATCACCAGTATTTTGTTTAAATATGTGTGCTCTGATTAGAACTCCTTATTGGAGACTCTGCAGAAGTAAAAATCAAACACCAGCTTTCTACCTGGATGATGGGCGAGTGCTGCAGGAGGGTAGGGTGCCCCACAAATCGAACGTTGTCTATCTTCAGCTCAAACTTTTTCCCACACATATCAGACTTGGTGGCCAGGATGGTGGCGAGGATGATGTCAGAAAACCTGCAGAAAAAAAGCTGAGTCAGTGAGAAACTGTGGTGAAAGAGATCACGGGACAGGAAAGGCTGAAAAGGTTAAAGTATCTGTTTTCTTAGAGTTTCATCGAACATGTTTACAGACATGGTTGTTTTTATTAGATTTAGATGACTGTTGTGTATTTAACAGCAGCATTACATTAAAAATGAAACGATTGTGTGGATACTGGAGAGGTAAGAAAAGTAAAAGGCCTTGTGGCAGAAAATAGAGATATGGATGATGTGTGAATGAAAAAGTCATGCTGGTTTAACTGAAGTAACTCATGCTTCAGTCAGAGAGATACATAATTAAGTGAAGAAGATTAGGTAGTCTATGGACTTAATCCACCACCATAATAAGAGAAAAGAACAAGCATTATCGACGGAACTAGTTAGCATTTGATATAAAGTTTGTCCCTTTTTGAACAGGCTATATAATCAGTGTCAATTAAAACCGATGATTTTAGCAAGCATGTTTTCATCTTCCATTGATTATTTACAGGGATTTTACTGAGATCAGGGGCTGAGATCCATACAGGGCACAAATTAGAAAATAAGGGATAAAAAGACAGGGGTGATCGAAGCGAAGGAAAGATGGTTCAGAGCGATTCGGTCTTACCCGGCTACCAACTGTTCATCAGTTAGTGGAGATTGCTCCCTGAAATGAGGATTGGGCCACAAAAAGAAGAAAAAAAAAGCAAACAAAATGGAAAATGCAACATACAGTTGGGCACAAAATGGAAATAGATCAACCCAAACAAACATGCAACTGCTATTAACCTGTTTGCTGCTTCTCATAGAGTTAAAATCAACTTAATATTAGATAAACATCTGACCAGCATCCCCATCTGTGAATGGAAATAATATCAAATAAAAAAAGGTTGTGTTGTGGTATTTTCAGAAACAGACATTAAAAACATTAGTGATACAAAATAAAAGGTTTTGTTTCACATTCAGGTTTGCATCATCACTGACTTCTCAGCAGCTCAATTTTATTTACTATATGTTGCCTGACTTTGTAAAAACATGAAATTAAATTCAACCTTACAGAAAATAACTAAAGCCATATGAACAACATTAATGCTTAATGGGTGTCTCATACCTAATATATGACTTATATATGTTGCATGAATGTATTCCCTCACATGTAATATCTTAGAAACTAAAAGTTGCTCTAACTCTTCATTTTTTAAAATCCTATTGAAGTGTGAGCATCACAGGAAACATCATTTTGGTTTTGAGGCTTTTATTTTCCAGCCGCTCAGCAGCTGGGGGGAAAGCAACATTTGGCTTTAGACTAAATATTTGCATTAATTTTTTTTCTGCTTAAATGCTAATTTCAATTAAGTGTAAAAATAAAAACCTTTTGTTTGATAATAAAAAAATTCACAACCAAGTAGATGATACAATGCAATACTAAATCTGAAGATATCAAAGCATGCTTTGATCTTTCAACACTTTTAGCATATTCATGCTCATCTTCTTAAAAATATAGTGTGTGTGTGTGTGTGTGTGTGTGTGTGTGTGTGTGTGTGTGTGTGTGTGTGTGTGTGTGTGTGTGCGCGCGCGCGCGCGCGTGTGTGTGTTTACCTGGAGTCGCCATCCTGATCTTCAAGAACCTCCCCAGTTGTGTTCAGTGCATATGGGTTCCGTTGCTTTCCTTGAGGGTAAAAATCATTTATTGGTTGAAAANNTATATATATATATATATATATATATATATATATATATATATATATATATATATATATATATATATATATATATATACACACATTTATATATATACTTTATTTCATCAAAGAACAAGTGCAGGCGTGGTGGTCCACAATAGTTTCAAGTACTTCATGATTAGACTTGCTCCTACCTGAGAGAGAAGACGGACATTCAGCAGCTCTCTGGAAGGGAAACCGAAACAGGAGTTTGTTCCCTCTGCTGCCAGAGCTGACTAAAATAACGCTAATGGGGCTGGTTTTATCCCCGCTTCTGTAGATGTTGTTTTGTGGGCGACTGTACATGGATTTAGTGTCATTTGGCGAACCGACTGATGAAGGGCTAAGCATCTTGTTAGCATTCTAGCTAACGCTGCGTTAGCTGAGACACAGTCGAAAGACTTCAAAAAGAGAAACTGTTAGTTTGTTTTATGCAAGATTAGGATTAAAGGTCGCGGTTCAATACAAAAATAACGTTAAAATATGAATTAAACTACAGTTACTGTCAAAGTCGGACTGTTCCCGTGAAACCATCTGCTATTTGTTGACATTGTTAGGTGTTACCTTTAAAAATGTTCGTCCAGAAAAAGGAGGTTTGCGTTTAGTTCCACACTTAATTCTAAAAAAGCAGTAATTCGTGGATTTACAGCAAAATTTATATAAAATTCTCAAAAAATGTATAAAATCTTTAAAAAATGTTTTAAGAAACAGAGAAAAAAATAATAATTACAGTTAATGATGTCTGATATGCACAATAAACTAAAGTCTAAATGCCGTTTTGGACTGTGTTTATCATAGCTCACTTAGGTTATTTTGCTCACTTTATTTAAAGGTTTTCATGAAAAAAATAAATAAAAACAAACAAGGGAAAGACAAACTCCTGGTTTAATTATTATTCAGTCAGATTCAAGCACAGTCCGTTTTTATTCGATAGATGGACGACATTTTCTGCCAGTTAAAGCTGGCATCTGTACCTCAAGTTTCCAATTCAGGAATCATAAATTAAATATAAACTTTACAAATTAGGGATTTTGTTTTTGAAATGTCACATTTTGGATTGTAACATAAAAGCCATAAAATTATGATAGCATTCAAAAGTAAATTTCATTTGATTTCATTAAAGTTAAAGTCCCACTATTGTCCCACACAATGATGTGTGAAATGTGTTCTCCGCATTTGACCCATCCCCTGGGGGAGTGGTGAGCTGCAGACACAGCAATGCTCGGGAACTATTTGGTGGTTTAACCCCCCCTCCAATCCAACCCCTTAATGCTGAGTGTCAAGCAAGGAGCCAACTGGGATTTGAATCCCAATCTCCCAGTCCTAGGGTGGACACGCATACCACCAGGCCACTGAGCTGGTAAACTCTTAAACCCTTGAATTTAAGCTCAGAAAAAAAATTAATTACTTTAAACTTGACAATGGATTTATTTTCATAACCCTTTTTATAGCAACTTTAATAATCATTTATTGGTTTATTAAAATCTTTTCTAAGTTGGTTCAGTTGCACAACATCATGGCAAAAGGGTGTTTTGAAGAAAATGCACAAAATAACCCAATGAAACTAGAGGAAAGAAAAATACACACATATATTTGTTATTTTAAACTTTTATTTGCAACAGCTTCAAGACAGAAAATAGTGCATTTTTGAAACTTCACAATGACCACTGCATCTGATTCTGAGACCTAGTGGTACTGTCTGCCCAGAGCAGAGACGACCACAGCCAGGAACTTCTGCCAGGCCTCCTGGGCTTCAGCGGTGAAAACGCTGGGGCCAAACTTGGCGGCCACGCACACGGTGATGCATTCAGAAAGAGCCTGATAAAAGAATAACAACAGCATTAATGATACTTGTCAATTGCAGATTAAAACGTGTCCTCTGAGTTGGTAACACACCCTGAAGTTATCAGGATCCACATGGAGCTTCTCAGAGTGCATCACACTCAACTTGGCGTAGGTGTTCTTGATGTTGTCCATGTTCTTCACAGCAGACTCCAGTCCACCCATCACTGTCTTTCCATGGTTGGCCACTTTGGCGTTTCCAACAATGGCAGCATTGGTGGACAGGTTTCCAAAGGAGCCGAAGTGTCTCTGAGTCCAGGGATACACAATCAGAAGCCTGGTGTGAAAAACAAGCAGAAAAATAAAATTACAACTGTTTCAAATGAAGCCTGGTCACAAATGATCCGAACTAGATTCATTATGTAAAAATCCAGACAAAAAGAAGAAACCTAATATCCGATGGGGTCACCTGATCAGAGCCTGGGGTCCGATCTCACTAACATCGATCTTTCCCCAGAGGGATGTGATGGCACTGCGCTCAGCGTTTGTCCACTCGACCATGGTGACGACGTTAAGCTTGTTTCTATTAGACGGAGGATAATTTTAAAAAATGAGTCTGATCACAAACTTTAAAGAAGACTACCCTTAGAGCTTTTTATTAATTTCATAATGCCACTCCTCTCTGCTCAAGAAGCGTCTGATTGGACGAGAGTCACAGAGATTAAGGGTTATACCCACGATACATTGCCAAAGAGAGTTCTGGGGAGCGCTGATAAGAAACTAATGAACATAAAAAAGGTTTTATGAGAACAAACATTTTCTACCTTCATAAATGGTTCACAAGTTGAGAGACAAGATACATTTTTAAAAATGATGCTTTAATTTTCATAGATCAAATTAATAAAAACTGTACAAAATGTAGCTAAATTAACCCTAACACTTTATCAGTTAAATAACTCTGTTGAACAGTGTTCTCATACGTTTTATATGTGAAGGTTTTTCTGTTTGCGGCATTATTTTAAGCATAAAGTCTTCTGCAAAAACACACTGGGTGTGGTTACTTTTACCACAAACATGAAGGCATTCTTGTAATGATGTAAGTGTGATAGTGGTTGGTAGTCAGGTGGGCTTTGAATTAACCATCATAAACACGATACTGCATCACAAACCCAACATGGGGAAAACACCTCTGAGTTCTGAATAAAACATTTAGCCCTTAAACTTCCTCACCAGGGAAAAAGCAATGAAGAATGTCTCCTGTTGCATTTTTTTGATTTGGGGCAATAAGGCCTTTAGTATAATGTAATGAATAATTATATTGTAATAATATTAACGTAGTGATAATGCAAGGTAATAATGTTACCTTTTTTTCAAACATCTATACTTTTTTAGAATTTGTTTGGTTTTATTTATTTATTTTTTAATGTTAAGTTAATTTAACGTTTCAGTGAGATGTAGGGACTTAAGATATGCTCTACCAACTGGTTGATTAGTCAGGTAAAGGGCTACGGCCAAAATTACAACACTGTGGCAGCCTAATGAAAGGCTGTTGATGTGATTGATGACTTTGTTGGCTTTCTGTCAAACAGCAGGCCTTCCAGCTCTGAGTGCCAAATCAAACAGTCCTCCATACTGCAATGTGCATTTCCTCATCAGTATAAATCACCAGGGACCGTCTAGTTCAGTTGAAATAATCAAAAACACTTAAATTACAACAAAACTGCAAGGAAAATATTAAATACACAAGTTTTAGTCATAAATTTTCATTAAGATTTCTGTTTCTCCACATCTTTTGCCCTGACTAGGACAACTCTGCATCATTGCTCAACTGATTTAATTTCATGCACATTTGAGCCACATAACAGATTTCAAAAACTGTTTTTATTATTATTTTTTTTAATAATTTGATGCAAACTAAAACAATTGAAAAATGTTGTTGTGTTTGCCTTCATCCAGGACCAGACTATCAGCTTATCAAATAAAAAACTTTGCTCCTAAGCAGTGATAAGTCACCCCGGAGCCTCATTTTGGCAACAGTTGCACCTTTTCAGCCATCGCCCTGCTGGTTCAGTATATTTGATACAGTTATCATTAATTTCAGATGCCCACACCCTTTTATATCTAGCTGCAGAAATTTTAAAGCCATCACTATAAGAATTTGTCTTTTTTTGTGGTTTCTTCAGAAAACAAATTAAAACTGGGCGACGCCTAAAACAATGAAATGTTGTTAAAACCAACCAGCAAAGAGAACACACAAAAGCATCCTGTTTGAGCGGTCTACACAAGTTTGAACAAATGTGAAAGTTTTTGCTTATCCAATAGAGCTTTAATAATTTTATAAACCCAACGCCTGTTATTTTGTTGTAACAATGTGTTCCTCTCCATCCAGCAACATAAAAAGACACTCTGGAACTGTTTGCAAAATGTGCAAAAGGACTAAATCTGCACTTTGTCATTATAGAAGACAAAAAATACATTACAATAATTATTTACCAGACGTGTTAAAATATGATAAATAAAATGCTTTATCTTAAAACAAAATATCAATAAATTTCTTTTGGAATGAACATTTTATGAGCTGTGGGTCAGCCTCTATGTCTATGCAAACAGTGTCAACCTTTTGATGTTCTTTTTCAATGAGAGTTTATTTCAAATATGAATTTAAGATAAATTTAAGTATAAAATAAATACCTAATAGAAACACTGGAGGAGAGGGAGTGGTTAATTTTATCTAGAGAATTATAGAAACCTTCTGGTAATTTCTATCAGAGGGGTGGGGTTTTGGTTTGATGGGTGCGGTGCCGTTTGGCTTGATATAAAACAAAGACAGTCATAAATCATCACCAGAATTTCCAAATTTTCTTTCAGTTGAAGAAACGTGAAGAAAACGCAGACATGAGTCTCTCTGGAAAGGACAAGACCGTGGTGAGGGCCTTCTGGGACAAGGCCTCTAGCAAGTGTGCTGATATTGGTGGTGAAGCTCTGGGCAGGTGAGTTTTATATCTCTTCTCTGGTTTTAACTTTGAAAATGTGACATTCTCTTATCTGATGATATAACAGGTGTTTTATATATTTAGATTTTATCTGTTCTTTATTTTTCCTCTAGGATGCTGGTCGCCTACCCTCAGACCAAGACCTACTTCTCTCACTGGTCCGATCTGAGCCCTGACTCTCCCCAGGTGAAGAAGCACGGAGCTACCATCATGGCTGCTGTTGGAGATGCAGTCGCAAAGATCGATGACCTTTCCGGAGCCCTGTCCAAGCTGAGCGAGCTGCACGCCTTCAAGCTCCGAGTGGATCCTGCCAACTTCAGGGTAAGACGCGCAGCGCGTTCTGAGCGCTTGAGCGCATCAAGAACCAAAGTCTGACCCTGATTTCTGTGACAGATTCTGGCCCACAACATCATCCTGGTGATGGCCATGTACTTCCCTGCTGACTTCACCCCAGAGGTCCACGTCTCTGTGGACAAGTTCCTGCAGAGCCTGGCCTTGGCTCTGTCCGAGAGATACCGCTAAACACCGATCCAACGATCCGGGAGGACCGACTGCGCTGCACGTCACCCAAAATAAAATGTCAACACCACCTTGAAGCTCGAAGGGCTTGGTGAATAAATATTAAATGTCCAGAAATGCGTCTTTTCTCATTTGTCTCCATCTTCCCACCACAAATAATGAGAAACTGTTTATGTTTGTAGTCATCTTTAAAATGTTTTTCATTCAATTCCTCCACAAACATCAAGGTTTAAAGAAGTAAAAAAGCACACAAAATTCATTTTTAAAAAATTAACAAAGGGTTAAATACTAAAAACTAATAAATACAATAACAACAACAACAACAACAATAAAAATAACAATAATAATAATAATAATAATAATAATAATGATGATGAATCATTAATAATAAAATATTACAATTATTTGAGATTTCACAACCTTCAGGTTGATTTTCTCTCACGAACACGAGTCAAATGAGTCAGTTTAAGTCAGTAAGTTTAAAAGTTGTTTATATTTTATGGCACCAATGACTCAAACGTGTTCAGGCTCAGGGTCCTGCTTGTTAGATGTTCCCCAAAGGGACACTCGAGGACGCGCTGAAGCGGAAATGCGACCATTGAGTCATGTGTGTTGGAAAGGAGACACGCTGAGAGCCTTGAGGGACACAATTACTGCATAAAGGCTGTCAGTTGTAGATTTGTTGAAGTTAGAATTATTTTCAAGTGTTTTCTTTAAATTCGAACAAGTTTCATGTCAGTTAGCCTTTAGTTTCAATAGCTTCCTGTAAACTGAAAAGTTTACAGGAAGCTACTTTAAATAAATCCGATGGAATTTTACATTGGTTTTATTGAACGAACAAGTAGAAACGCAACAAACGTCAGCAGGACAGGAAAGATTAACACTAAAGAGCCAGAACAGCATCCAGGAATGATCTCAGCACCTTGGAGAGCTCCACCTCCTCCGTGACTCCTGATCAAAGAGAATATGGGAATAACGTTGTTATTGCTGCCCTTGAACGTTTGTTGTGGGCTATTTTTTAAAACATAGGGCAATGTAAGTAGAAGTTTATTATTATTATTATTATTATTATTATTGTTGTTGTTGTTAATAATAATAATAATAGTACTACTACTACTACTACTAATAATAATAATAATAATAATAATAATAATAATAATAATAATAATAATAATAATAATAATAATAATAATACAAGCTCAGCATTTAATTTATTTTTATGGAACTCTTTTGGACACATTCCTGCTGCTGCGGCAAAAGAACCATATTGGATGACTTTACTATATTAAAAAAATGAATAACCACCTCTTGCATCCACATAACAAGTCAGAAATTAATGTCTGTTGAGTTTCCTGATTCATTTTCCATTTCAATTTTCTTATTTTTGAATTTTCTCAAAGGTTAGGATTTATGGAGTCGATCTGTAGTCATTCTGTTGGAGCACAGCAGCGTTTAAAGATCCTGATGCACATGTAATGATATGACTGTATACTGTGTATAAACTGTCAGACCTGTGCTGTAAAGCAGCAGGTTGATGTGTCACGTTCAGGAGTAATAGCGCCCTCTACAGTTTTAATTACAAATTTTGTATTCAATTTGTTTTATAGTCCAACGTAAATAGAGGTTTCAGTAACTCGAAGATATAAATCTAAACATAATGTTTGGGATGTTATTTTTTTATTGAACTGCATATTTTAAATGATCGGTTTATGCGCTTTGTACATTCAATTAAGAATAAAGCAAATACAGAATTGTCCGATAAAAAGTAAAGAATTTTGGCCACTACAGGCCACCATGATGTATTTCAACGGTAGTGCTGAAAATAGCAGGGCTGCGTTATCAGTGCAGCCACGAGTGGAATAGCCTACCTTCTTTGACCCTGCTTGATTTTTTTTCCTGTTGTTTTAACATTATTATTCCTTTTTTTCTTTTTGAATTCGGGTTTGAAGATTAAAAAATTTCCTCTGAGTTCACTAAACCCCCGGATTAAACACCGTTCCCAAGACTTGTGCGCATTTACGCACGGGGCGGCGGATTACTCACACCATGAAAAAAAAACGATGATGAAAATCAGAATTTCAATTAAAATTATGAGGTCACGTTAAAGCATAAAGTTTTATAGTTTTTCATCAAAACCTGATGAGAGGAAATAAACCGTCTGGGGATTTTTAAATTGATTTATGAGTTTATGAGTAAAATAGCGCAGTTTTCATCACTCAACACAATTTTTAGAAGATATATACGTAGTCATAAAAATTCGCCTTTGGCCTACTGCTCTTTACAACAAACAAACAAACAACCAGAGTGTTTGTTAAAAGGTTTGTTTTATTGAATAATTTCCTCTCCAAAGAGTCCTCTGCTGAAGCTTTAGTAGTACTGCTTCCTCAGAGAAGCCACCACCACTGCCAGGAACTTCTCAAAAGCTGCGTGCACCTCCGGAGTGAAGGCTTTACCCAGTTGACCTGCTACGACGATGGTGATGCAGTCTGCCAGGAGCTGCAAGAACAGTGCGTGATCATAATTAATGAAACGCTGCTGTACCTTAAAGTTATGCAGCTTCTCAGAGTGGAGGATGCTGAGCTGTGTGTATGCGTTCTTGATGTCGTCCAGGTTCTTCTCAGCCATTTCCAGAGCACCCATCACTTTGCCATGCGCAATCACGTCAGGATTTGATGCGATGGCAGCAGCGTTGAAGAGGTTCCCAAATTTACCAAATACCTCTGGGTCCGTGGGTAGACCGTCAGACAGCTGAGGGGAAAAAACACAAATATGCATCAGTCTGTTCTGGAAGAGATGATGTAGTGGAGAAGAAAAAGAGCTTGACCTGGAAAGAGCTGCACAACCCACGACTCCATAGTCATTCTTGGAGAAGATGTCCTGGATGGTGGCGCGCTCGAAGTCTGACCACTTGACCATTTTGCCTGATAGATTTTGGTCTGCAGGACCAGAACATCGGTTTTATAAAAAGTGAGCTCCTCCTGTTAGCTGAGATTATTGGAGATCTTAATTCAGTCCAAATCAGCAGAAAGTTAAATCACCAACTTTAAGGCACACAACTTCTAAATTTACACGAAAAACTGTTTTTATCTCCTCACTTTATACATTTTACATCTCTTGCATTTAATGACCTCAAATATTTTACCGAAATATACCTTAGAACATCATCATGTTTATGTTTTAAACTCCAAACATCACATCTCACTTTGAAATATAAAAATGTGTCAGTTACTTAGTTTATGACATATTTATTTATTTATTTATTTATTTATTTATTTATTTATTTATTGTTTTGTTTCTTTCTTTCTTTCTTTCTTTCTTTCTCTCTTAATAAAGTTAGTTAGTTAGTTAGTTAGTTAGTTAGTTAGTTAGTTAGTTAGTTAGTTAGTTAGTTAGTTAGTTAGTTAGTTAGTTAGTTAGTTAGTTAGTCAACCACTGGGGACATCACATCAATTACCCCCAAATTAATAAGTTGCATGATTTACCTGATTATTCTAAACAGACATTATTTTATTTAATTCTTTCACAGGCAATTTCACATTTATTATTTTTTCATTATGTTTATTTTAAACTAATGTTATAATAATTAAATAAAACAGAGACCTTCAGTGACAAATACAAAGATGCACTGATTTTATACAAATTTGAGGTGAAGTTGTATAATAAATTATGTTGTCTAGTAGGGATGTAAGAAAATATCGATATGGCAATATATCGTGATATTTGTTCTTGCGATATATTGATATTCAAAAGCCGTGTATCAAATTTTTGGAAGAATTTAGATGCAAACATTTGTGTATTTTCTTTTCTTTTGGTGCAATTCAAACGTCCACCACTAGTTGGCAGCAGTGTGCAATGGGTTTTGATTCCACCATTGAAATGTAAATCCCTCTATTATGGTTCAGATACCTCATGTTAAACATGTTATGTATCAGTTTGGACTGTTTATCAAATTTTCCTACAATAAATTCAGTCTAAAAACATCGCTAATATCGTCTGGCTGAATGTATCTCAATATATTGTGATATATCGTATCGTCTCCCCTGTATCGTGATACGTATCGTATCACCAGAATTTTACTTCCCTATTGTCTAGTATTTTATTAACTAAGGAGGAATGATTTTTATATATGTTTAAAACTCAACGTATTTTCTTTTTTAGGAACGCGTCACCTCCAGAGTCATTTGGTTCTAATGCCTAAAGTTCAAATCTTTTTTTTATTCAAAGCTTTTCATTTGCAGCAGCATTAAGAGTTAAAGCAGCTCCTCCATCAGTTATTTGTGTCATTGTGACTTTTGTCTTTAGAGTGGCTGTTTTGTCTTTATCTCCAGAGAGGAGTGACACTGATCTGTAATCAGCTGAAACACAAGAGCACGCACATCTCAGACGTAGGTCCGGTCCGGGTGTGTCCTTGACCCGTTTCACCTATAAAAACCGCTCATGTTTGTCCTCATTCAGCAGCATTCACACCAGAAAAAAATCTACCTGCAACATGAGTCTCACAGCTAAGGACAAGGACACAGTCAAGGCCTTCTGGGCAAAAGTGTCAAGCAAGGCGGAGGACATCGGTTCAGACGCTCTGTCCAGGTAAACAAAACTCTAAAGTCTAATTTGCATTAATTTTATATCTTTTGTTTCATGCATTGTCTTCTATCTCCAGGATGTTGTTGGTTTACCCACAAACCAAGACCTATTTTGCCCACTGGAAGGACCTGAGCCCCGGCTCTGCCCCGGTGAAGAAGCATGGCATGACGGTGATGTCTGGAGTTGGTGATGCTGTGAGCAAGATCGACAATCTGACATCAGGTCTCCTCAACCTCAGCGAGCTGCACGCCTTCACACTAAGAGTGGATCCTGCAAACTTCAAGGTAAAGAGGCTCAGTTACACCTTAATTCTTCTCACTGGAATAAATTAAAAAAGTAACTGTGCAAACTTTTTTCTTACAGATTCTCTCCCACAACATCCTGGTGGTTTTTTCCATCATGTTCCCCAGCGACTTCACCCCTGAGGTCCATGTGGCCATGGACAAGTTCCTGTCAGCCTTGGCTCTGGCTCTGTCTGAGAAGTACAGATAACCTGCAAACAGGAGCAGCACCATCACCTCTCACGTCTGCTTTCATTTAAATAAAAGATATTGAATGCAGCAAAAGTGTTTGTGCTTTTTGTTGTGGGTGGATTTTTCTTTACATTTGTAGATGCAGTCATTTCAGCAGCTTGTCTATTCAAGGGTTAGAACGAGAACAGAATGAAGTTAAGACTTTGCGGGTCATGCTGGCACAGAGGTTGCTTTAATTCCTCCAGCGTCAGATGATGGACCTACATGTCGGAACAAGCCTCTCATTTACCATTTGATAAATTGTGTTTATATTCTATTTAGTTCTTTAATTCATGATGTTATTTTTATGCATTTTGTTTCAAATCAACTTTAGATAATTATTTAATGTTAATGTTTATTATATTTATCGACACATTCATTGTTATTTGTTTATTTTTATATTTATATATTTATATGTACTTAATCCTATACAAATACATTTAATACAACTATTTCTTCAAAATGTTGTGAATATATTTTTTTATTTTTAACAAGTTACACGGTTCATAAATGGTGCCGTTACGCACATATTTTCTGTCAGGGGTGATTCTAGGATCAAAGGTTTATGGGTGCTGAGCACCCAGAGAGCTGCAAGATCAGTTTCACAGTTTTGTTCATTTTAAAACTATTTTATTGCCAGATTTGTAAAATAAAAGCAAAACACTGTTTTCCACAAATAAAAAAGGTTTCACAAATCACAAACAATGCTTTACAGATTCTGTTATTACAATAACCTTGTCCAGGTTTAAAGTCTCTAGGTCAGTGATCGCCCTTAGGGCCGCTATCCATGTTTTACTGTTTTCCTGTTTCAACACACCTGATTTTAATCAGCAGGTGATTAGCAGGCGCTTGATGAGCTGCTGAACAGATGAATCAAGTGTGTTAGATTGGGAAACAACTAAAAAGAAATGCTGGATACCGGTAAGGGAGATGGGGATACTGGTCCAGGTGTTGTAGTTTTTGAGCTGGACCAGTTCCTGTGTGGCCCAGATGCAAAACAAATAGGCCTAAATAAATAAATAAAATGCTGAAATCAATGTTTTAACTTTCACAAATCAGATAATGGTTTGTGAAACCATTCAATCATCATCATCAAAAATAACATTTAAATTGGACCCCATTATAATTAAAACTGTGTGAATCAGATGCATGTGAATAAGAATCTCTGGTGCAGAAGACTCAGAAACTGAATAAAAACAAGCAATAGAAACAATAGAACAGAAAATAAACAACAGTCACCACAACGACGTTCCATGTTTTAGATATGAGGACGTTTCAAACTGAATCATGTAGATATTACAGTGAGTAAGTTTTACAGTTACAGTTTTACACTCTTTTTTTTAATGCACTGGAATAGAAACTGTTCTGAAGTCTGTTTTTGCTCTAACGTCTTTGGGACCGTCTGCTTTGTGAAATTCAAAAGAGAGGGTGAGCTTGGTCCCTGAGATTATTTCATGCTTTTGATTTAGTCTTCAAACCTTTGGGTGGTTGGAGATCCACAGAAGCAGGGAGTGTTTTGCTTTCAAATGAGCATAAAAATCTGAGTTGTGATCCTGTAAGAGAGCAGCTTCTCTTATTTGTGCTCTTCAATTTCAGAACTCTGGTGTGATTCATCGTTTTAAGTCTGCAGATGTTGACAGCTCTCCTCTGCAGGAAAAATACACATGACGACACAAAACAAGTGTTATTTATTTTATTATACTGGATATTATTAAAAAACAGAGATATTGTGAGCCTAAATTTTAGTTTAATCTGTTTTCTTGTTTCAAGCATTTTTTTCTGTATTTCTCAGACAGAGCCAACTTTGTTTCTGTTCTTTAACATTGACCCAGCAGAGCTGTTGACATAACTGCATCTGCAAATATAAAGGAAAATTCACCCACAACAAAAAGCAGGAACATGTTTTATAAAAGCAGACATATCGTGCTGTCAGCCCTCTGCTGCTCCTTTTTGCTGTTGGTCTGTTTCTCAGACAGAGTGGACCTCAGGGGTGAAGTTGTTGTGGGAGAGAATCTGTCAAATAATTGACAATAGTCAGATCTTTGCACAATATTCTACTCACAAAACCTTCTAAGCCCTGCTTCAAATCAGTCTCAGAACCATGTGTACATCTGAAAAACCTTCAGAGGCACATGAATTAAATACGTCCAGCTTCAGACTGATCCCAGTTCAGATATTCATTAGACATGAAGATAGTTCCAGGAGAACTTTTATGTGTTAAATATCAACAAGTTTTACCTTAAAATCAGATTGATCCACTCTGCCTGCAAATCAGCGTAATATTACTGCAACGGTGTGTCTTATGAACGCGCCATGGCGGCATAACGTTGTGGGAATTTTGCGGCATTCGTGCCGCCACGCTTGATAGTAATATTGCGGTAATATTGCGGCTTCGCCAGTCTTATGAACGCACATTAAGCCTTGGCGCAACAGAGGGAGGTGTCATGATCACGTGATGAATTAATGCCAAGCTCTGGCCGGGAACTATTTTCAAAATGAAAGTAAACACGGGCATAAGTTTCGTTTTGTAAACAGAACCAGCTGAGATGGCAAACTGAGCGATGCAGAGCCCCTGGAGCTTCTCTCCGTTAGATCTGCAGTGCAGATCATCTGACAGTTCACAGGGACTGTGGAGGACAGACATCTGTAGGAGCTGCTTGTGGAAAAACAACCTAACGAGCACGACTTTGATTGCAATAAAAAGCAAGTTATGTCCAAGTAAAGTGAGGAGTTCTATTGATGACCCAAAACCAGAACACACCATGGTCCAGCTTCAACAAATTTAACAAAAGTTGCTTTAATTTGAGATAAATCACATTTAATACAGCAGCTCTGAGCACAGCTTTTAATCGGAGATGATGCCACAAACATTTAATAATGAAGTTTGAAACTGGCTTTAATTACTAAACTTTGATTAAAAATTTGGGTAATCTGAGTTCCATTTTTGCTTATATAAATTTATCTTTAATCATCTATATTTGATTTGTTGCAGTTTAAAATAATTAAAAATTGTTTTTAGTCAACCTTTCCACTTTTTATGACCTTTTAAACTGAAACTGTCACTTGTGACTTCGCTCCACCTGTGTTATCTGCCAGTCTGATTCAAACAGCAGGAAACACGTTAACAATCAACTGAAAACGCCCAAAGGGACACAAATGACGCAGACCTTAAAATTCTGAGAAAAGGTTCAAAGTATTGGAAAAAATAATAGAGCTATCTTTTTTTTCTCTGAAGTAGAAAAATATTATTGAATTGTTCATCAAAAATTCATTTTAAACTAAAATGACGTTGGAAGAAACATGTTTCTGTAGACTTTATAGTACAGAGATTTTTTGGGTCAAACTTTCTAAGCATAAAATAAATAAATTTGAGGTTTTGTCAGACATCTTTTATCCATGTCTCTTTTTATTTTGTGTAGGGTTAGGGTTAATTAGTGTTAAATAAAAATCATCAAAACCTTGTTGTCCTTCTAATATTCCTCTTTTTTTTATTTACGGTAACTTGACTTCTCATTTAGCTGGAAAAAAATGATGGTAACACTTTACAATAAGGGTCCCCTTATTAACGTTACTTAGTGCATTATTAAGCATTA
This sequence comes from Aphyosemion australe, assembly GCA_006937985.1. Taxonomy (NCBI): domain Eukaryota; kingdom Metazoa; phylum Chordata; class Actinopteri; order Cyprinodontiformes; family Nothobranchiidae; genus Aphyosemion; species Aphyosemion australe. The sequence continues at coordinate 4,256,959 of SSNS01000016.1, read as the reverse complement.
ATGAACTATTAAATAAAGTATTAAACTGCTTAATATTAACATTAAGTAATGCATTACTAAGCAGATACCCTCCCAGACCCTTTGTCCTAACCTTAAGGACACTTATTAGTTAACAATATCAGGAACATTAATAAAGAGATCCTTTGTTTATTAATGCTTAATAATGCACTAACGTTAAAATGGGGACTTTTATTGTGAAGTGTTACCAAAATATAAGTAGAAAGTTCTATTTTATGTAAAATTGAACAATCAAACCATTCTGATATAAAATGAAGAGACTTAAAAGTTGTTTTTATCAGGAACATTCATGAAATAGACACAAATAAACCAGATTTTATTCCTTTGAGCTCAGTAATTCTTTTATTCTACATGCTTTATTGACGTTTCCTCCTGGTTCTTGAATTTAATTTAAACACACGTTTAGTTCTTTATCTTTTCTTTTCCAGTTCATTCGTTCACTCAGCCGACTCACAGGCCAGCTCCACCCATCTGATAACTCAGGGAGGAGCAGACCTCTGTCCTTATAAATGAGAGTTCTGGTCCTGCTGACCCACATCACACCAGTGGACAACAGCTAAAATCAGCCAAAATGGTTCAGTGGACAGACTTTGAGCGCTCCACCATCCAGGACATCTTCTCCAAGATCGATAAAGATGTTGTGGGCCCTGCAGCTCTTACCAGGTGAGACAAGTACTTTTATACACTAACGACAAAGCAAACCAATCAGATTTAATGGCAGCATGATGCATATTTGTTGTTATTTTCTTCTCAGGTGTCTCACTGTCTACCCCTGGACTCAGAGATACTTCGGTGGTTTTGGAAACCTCTACAATGCTGAGGCCATTGCAGCAAACCCCAAAGTGATAGCTCATGGAAAAGTCGTCCTCAACAGTCTGGCTAATGGTGTGAAGAACCTGGATGACCTGAAGAATGCGTACAAGGACCTGAGTGTGCTCCACTCTGAGAAACTGCAAGTGGATCCTGATAATTTCAAGGTAAACCTTTTTGTTTTAAATCCCATTTTATTTATGTTGATGCAGTTTTTCTGATGCATGTTGTATTTTGCTGCAGCTCCTGACTGACTGCATCACCGTGGTTGTTGCTGGTCAGCTGGGAAAAGCCTTCACTCCTGAAGTCCATGCAGCTTTGAGCAAGTTCCTGGCTGTGGTGGTGGCCTCTCTGAGGAAGCAGTACTACTAGAGCTCTAGCAGAGGACACTCGGGCTCTTTTGTGTGTTTTAATCTTGTCTCAGAAGGAGGAAACTAGTAAATAAAATGCTGTGCAAATCAACAAGGAGTTTTGTTGTGTTTTTATTCAGGTGTGATGCTTTAAAATGAAACTGATCTGACCTAATATTAGAATAAAAAAAATGCAGTCATGTTTCCTTTAATTGATCCCAAACCAACATATATTCCTGCTTAGATTACTCAACTGACAGCAAACCTAATGAAACAAATGCTAAATGTTAAATTAGATTCATCTGTTGCACAACTGAAGGAGAAACAGTCTATCATTTTGCAATTCAACCAACTGGTTAAACTGGTGATGGTGATCTAAAAACATGAAATTGTGCTTCAAACCGTTCAAAAACCTCCTAAAAGTATCTTCACTGAAAAAGTTCCCTCTTTCATAATGTTTCAGTGGTAAACAAGATCTAAAAAAACCTGTTTGTTGCTTTTACATAAAGCCTTGTTGTCTAAAATACTAAAAATGTAAATAGAATAAAAACAAGTCCGAGCCCAGCAGAGGTGAGTGGTCTGAAAACCAGCAGAAGCACATTTAGACCCAGGTGTCTTCAGAATACCTGAGTGGCTTTCAGGTCTCAGACTTGAGCTGAACTTCTCACGTCTGATCAAATACATTTAAAATTTGACCTCAGTAATCTGGATTATGTTCAAATGATGAAAGTTGGGATCACAGTTTCAGGTTCAAAACTAAAGAGAGTGGATTGCTGACCCACTAATGACACAAAAGCAACAAACAAAAGTCACAACATTGTGGTTGCATTTGATCTTTTATTCCCCTTCAGGCTGACAGAGAGGGTTTTGGCTCACAGTTGCCTCATCTGCTCCTACTGGCTGTTTATCTGTACTTCTCAGACAGAGCACGAGCCAAAGCAGCCAGGAACTTGTCGATGGCCACATGGACCTCAGGGGCGAAGTCACTGGGCAGCCTGATGGCCAAGACCACAAGGATGTTGTGGGCAAGGATCTGTGAAAAGGTGACCAGTTTGAATAAATAAAAATGGGCTAGCATAAAGAGTCTGACAGGATACATTCATGTTCCTGTATTGTTACAGTGATCAGTTATCAAATGAAACAACACATCAATAATGAATTCAAATCAAATTAAAATAAATTAAATTAGAATGAAATGGATGTAATGGTTTGGTGTTATTTTTATCCTCATGTCCACGTTTTTATTCATGTGTGTACAGCGTTGCTTCTCTTATCTTCAGCAGCAGGCAGCTGAGAAAACTGGAAGTGAAGTTAATTCAGGTAATTTACCCCCAAAGTCCCATTAAGCTCTGGTTACTGGTGTTTATATAAACATGTGGCTGCATCTGTCACTGTGGTGTCCAACCCTTGTCCTGGAAAGCCCCCATCCTTCATGTTTTAGAGGTTTCAACACACCTGGTTTTAACCAGTTGGCCTATGTGGAGCTTGGTGGCACTGAACAGGTAATTCAAGCACTGAAATAGGTGTGTTGGAGCAGAAAAACAACTAAAGCATGCTGAATCAGGGCTGGACAACCTTGATTTTAAATGCATCTTCAGACAGAAAGAATCAAAACATATTGTGACTTAAAACAGCATTTGCACAATTACACTTTGAGTTTTTAAATGACAGTGTGAGAATGTCCATATCCACAGCTGCAGAGGCAGCTAAAGGCTCGTTACTGAGTGACCTTTGAGAAACATTTCCTGGTTTTAATCCCTTCGTGGTACCTTGAAGTTAGCAGGATCCACTCTCAGATTGAAGGCGTGCAGCTCGCTGAGGTTCAGGAGACCTCCGCTCAGATCATCGATTTTGGACACAGCATCTCCAACTGCAGCCATGATCGTAGCTCCGTGCTTCTTCACCGGAGCAGAGCCAGGGCTCAGGTCCTGCCAGTGGGCAAAGTAGGTCTTAGTCTGAGGGTAGACGATCAGCATCCTGGACAGGAGCGTGTGCGTGAATAAACAGATGAGTTAAGTTATAACAGAGACTCTTAGGGTGTTATTTACCTGGACAGAGCATCCTGGCCAATGTCGTCCGCCTTGGCAGACACTTTGCCCCAGAAGGCCTTGACGGTGTCCTTGTCCTTGGCTGTGAGACTCATCCTGTTGGTTGATTGTTTGGTTGAATGCTGTGATCAGCAGGCAGACACGGGGGTTTATATGTGGGCACAGCAGAGATACCTCCAAGATTTGTCAGCTTGGACACTTTCCAAGTGAGATAAACCAATTAGACACACAGAACGGCTCAAGTACTCGACAAACACAAGTGGTCAAATAGATCCTACTAATTCTGTTTCATTTTCCAAGCTGGATATTCTTTTTTTTTGTTTGAAAAGCACAAATATAAGCCACAAACAGCCAATAAAGAAGTAATTAGACTTTAATTTATTCAGAGACTTGTTGTCATGAACGTGGCAGGAAATAAAAAAATATCAAATAGAACTTGAACTGTGAAGCTGAACCGTAAGAAAGAGAATGGCTAAAACACAAACGTCCTAAAACCATCAGCATCAAAACTAAGCACAAATCCACAAAAAGAGCTAAACTTCATCAGCATAAAGTAAAAATTCTGAGTTTCTGCATGAAAACAATAAATCTATGACATGTATTCCAGGGAAACTGATTTAAAAATCTATGTTCTGTAATTAATTAATGCTTGTTATCAGTGGAGACCATTATTATAAGGACTGATGCTGTGGACGTTTACCAACACGTGTTTATCTGAACTTTGCAGGGCGTTCTGCAGCAGAGGAGAGAGATAATGATTCAGTGCCCAAGTGTTGAAGGTTTCATCCTGTTGCTGTGTGGTTTTGTCCTCTTCATGTTTAATTAGACGTGTGATCGTTTGGTTTATGACTAAAATATAGGTTTACTGATGTGGGAGAATCAAATTACAATCAACTTCTCTTTCAGTGTTTGGGATTTTTGTGAAAAAATAATAATA
>SSNS01000016.1:3928305-4252696 GCA_006937985.1 Aphyosemion australe | reverse complement strand
ATAAAAAAATAAAATAATAATAATAATCTTTTTAAAGTTAGATTTTCATTTCTGTCATTATGCTTTATGCTTGTCCTGGTAAATTGCAATTTGTCAGATCTTTATTATCACCAAATTTGTCTCTGGAGTTAATTAGACCTTAATTTTGTCCTTCATACAGAAAACAAAAGTTTTAAACCAGTTTCCTTTTGATTGTTGGATAATTTATCTAACTCCAGGATTATTTGAGATTTCTGTTTAGAAGTTTAAATCCTCAAAGTGTAGTGACTAAAATGTCTAATTTTTTCTCAACCATCTGGAGAAAAATAGCTTTCTATATTTTAAGGAACACATAAAAGTTAGACTACATTTCAGTTTATTCAGACGAAAACAATAATTTTAGTAGCCTGCACATGCAACATAAACAGCCGAGGCTTCGTCAAAAACAAACATTTATCTTTGACTCATTTAAAAAGAAATATGCATTAAATCAGCCTTGGGTGGTGTTGGAGCGCCCTCATGTGGGCAGACAGTCACACAGCTCTTTTAAAGTTTTACTATCTATTTATTCACAGCTGTAGATCTAATCTGTTTAATTACTTTTTTGGATTTATTGTTTTTTTTTAATATATTTGTGACCCACAGGTCAAAGCAGTTAAACCTGTATTGATCATTTTACAGTAATCACACCTTCAGACATGAAAAAGGACACATTTACAAGCAAATTACTTTATTAAAGCATTTAAAAATGTAAGTGAATGAATTATGAAATGAGCCAGTTAATATTTATACTCCTCATCCATCTGAGAAGTGTAACTTAGATTTTCTGTTTGTGATGAAACTGCAGTCTGACCACTAGCAACCCCGGGAGTTTCCAAACATCTTTCTCTCAATGTGACAATCATCTTGTCTGGTTATGGCTCATTCTTTAATTATGTAGTGTTTTTATTTTCGTTTTTGCATTTTTAATGAATGTGTTAATAAAATATAAGAAGAAGAACTGTATTGTTCCGAGGTACAACAGTAGTTAAAAATGGCAGCCCAGCAAACACAACAAACTATTTTATAATAAAAATAAATAAATGCAAACCACAGCCTTTACATTAAAATGATTTAAACGGAAATCAGCTTCTCTTATAACACAATGAAAATATTCATTGCACGTGGATTAAATATATTTAAAATAGGCAGATTAAAGTAGCAAATTAAGTTATTTTATATGATGAAATGAACAATTTACTCATAGCAAGAGATATATTCACAATGTCTGAAGGCACTGCAGTACCACAGTTTTCCACCAGGGCTCAGAAGAGTTCAGATTAAGATAATTGAGAACAGTATGAAGTGACTGAACATCTATAATCTGGATCTGTGGAAAATATTTCAGAACAGATCCACGTGAGCTCAGCTGTACCTAATCATACTTTAAGATTATTTAATTCTGAATGAGGACACAAACACACCAACAGATACGAGCAGTGAGTTTATTTGCCTCCTGTTGAGTTTGGAGGGTTTTTATTTGTACTGACTGTTCAAAGCATCGACTACAGCAGACAGAAACTTGTTCCAGGTCATGTGGACCTGAGGAGTCAGAGCAGCCTTGAGTTTGCAGGCGATGCTGATGGTGATGCAGTCCGCCATCAGCTGTAAACAAAGAGACAGCATCATTAATCATGTGTGTGTGTGTTAACAATTACTACTGCAGGACCACGACTCCATACTTTAAAGTTATCTGGATCCACGTTGAGTTTTTCATAGTGCAGCCTGCTCAGAGCCGAGTACGTCCCTTTGATGTCGTCCAGGTTCTTCACAGCTCTGTCCAGAGCGTTCAGGACTACTTTCCCGTGAGCGACCACTTTAGCGTTGTTTAGAATGGCTGTGGTGGTGAAGATGTCCCCAAATCTAGCGAAGTACCGCTCAGTCCAGGGGTACACAATCAGAGCCCTGTCCATGGAGGAAGTACAGAACTGCTTGAGTGATGGGGGGGTGTTTCAATGGTCCACATTTTACACTTATATTAGAAATATATGGGTTATGGTTAACAGGCCTATTTTACATTAAGTTCTACCTGATTTCAGTTTAAAAAAAAAAAAGAATAATTCAACTTTGCCTTATGTAAAGTGCCCCCACCACTAAATAAATAAACAAAAATTTCATCCATGTTTATGCATCTAACAAAAATTTCATCCATGTTTATGCATCTAACAAACATTTCCAGATAAATGATCAGCTTTGAGATGGACAGCTCCTCCTGCTGAAACGCTTCCATAGACATCCCCTCACAAAAAGGGAAACAATAATCTATCTGCATCATCATTTCTACATAGCAACATGAAAATCCACCTGTAAATGTGCCATTGTGTCATAATGACACCAGAAGTGTGAGATTTGATTTGTTTATTATGCTTTTTCTCATTCTTTTATTTACTTTTGTTAAAAACAATTCAATTGAAAATTTTTAACATTATAATTTAACAAGGGAACACATATAGACACTCTATAGTGTTGTTTCAACACTAATTGTACAGACTTAATAGAAAACAACATAAAATAATCTATACAAGGCATAAACAAGCTCTACCTTGCTATTAATTGTGACCCAATCTCATCAATATCAACTTTTTCCCAAACTGATTTGATGGTCTCGCGCTCTTCTTCTGTCCACTTCACCATGACGCCACCTGATCAATGAAAGTATCGCTCTTCCTATCAGTGAATCAGCTGAAGTAAAGTGAATTCTGTCCTCAAAAATAAAATTCCACCGTTTGCTTCGTTCAGCTAGTGAGTTTCCACCAGCCAGCTGCTCAAGTCAGATTAAACTATTAACGTTGATTATCTGAATATTCAGCCTCACCCCGCCCAAATAAATGATGCATGGCTCCAACATGTTGATTTGAAGAAGAAAAATAAGTGTTTAGAATCACAACTATAGTCTTTTAGAGGGTTTTTTGTGTATAGTTTTTAAAAATTAAACAAGCAAAATAATTTACTGTCTTGTAAATAAAGTTCACTTTATTAAAACTTAAATTTTTTTTTAAAGAAAATAAAAAAGTTAATTAATTTAAAAAGTCTACTTTCAACATCAGTGTTATTCTCAGGCTTTTGTGATGCAGGTGAAACTTGAAAAATTAGAATAAGTTTTATATCATTGTTTTATGAGCTTAATAGATCACGACGTTACCCCATAGACCAGATCATTTTTACTGGTACTGTTTAAAACACACAAATTAAAAAAAAAGAAAATGTTTTTGAGGAAACCTTTAAAAAAAAGTATTTTAGATTGTTCAGGGGAAACAAAAAAAATTAGAATATGGTACAAAAGTAAATTTATTTCAGTAATTCAGCTTAGACTGAGAGACCATCTAAAGGCTCAGGAAGCCTTTGAACTTTTGCACCATATTCTAATTTTTCAAGTTTCACCTGTATTTATGGACAAAGCTTTTCTCTATGATTTATTGGATTAAGTTTAGTGCAAGTTTTGCCCTAAGATACTCTAAATTATTGACTTTTGACCTTCTAGGAAAGCACGTATATCTTATTAAAGCATGCACCGAAGGTTTGCTGAATGAATAAAAAACCTATAAACAAAAGTCTAAAATCTAAAAATAAGGATAGTTCTGAAAAAATATGCTCTTCTTACATGTAAAATCATCATTATTATTATTATTATTATTATTACATTACTAGCTCATATCTGTCTTTTTGAAGTGTTTTGAAAGGCCCTTTTCAAATAAAATCATCATAATTGTTTTTATTAGTGCCGACAAATGAATATAAAACTGCAACGCTGACAAATTTTCTTGGTTTTATTCTGTCTTTTGTGTGTGAGTGAACATTAAAGGTCCATAGTGATAATCACTCTGTGATCACCTCTTAAATAATCTTTGTTTTATGGATGTTTTGGGGTAGACCTACACAAACTTCAGCTTCCAGGTGATGGAAAATAACTCATGCATTCTCTGTAGCCCAGCATAATAAAAAAACCTAAAGCCAAGGCATGATCAAAAATGACCAGACAACTTGAGATATTGGTCCAATAAGACAAAATATTGTACACAAGAATTAATAAATGCACATAAATATATATTTCTGTTTTGTTTTATATAAGCTGAACATCTAAAGAGAAGTTATTGAGCGAAGACTCTCACAGACTCATGCAGTTAATTTGAGGTTTTTATTGATGTATTATGGCAGCATTTCAACAGAAGAATGACTGTAGAAGGACTTTTGTGGCTGCTGCGCTTCCTGCAGGAGACTGAAGCTCCAGATTAGTGGTACTGTCTGCCCAGAGCAGAGACCACCACAGCCAGGAACTTCTGCCAGGCCTCCTGGAAACCAGCGGTGAAGACGCTGGGGCCAAACTTGGCAGCAACACACACGGAGATGCACTCAGCCAGAAGCTAAGAAACATAAAAATAAAAGAATTAGTGAAGGTTTGCAAACCAAATCTCCTCTATGTGTGTCCTGGTGTGGGAGGTAACATACCCTGAAGTTATCAGGATCCACATGGAGCTTCTCAGAGTGCATCACACTCAGCTTGGCGTAGGTGTTCTTGATGTTGTCCATGTTCTTCACAGCAGACTCCAGTCCGCCCATCACTACCTTTCCATGGTTGGCCACTTTGGGGTTTCCGAGGACGGCGGCGGTGGTGGAGAGGTCTCCAAAGGTCCCAAAGTATCTCTGAGTCCAGGGAAACACGATCAGAAGCCTGGAGGTGAGAGAGGAACAGCCATGAGTCTTCATAGTGCAATAATAATAACAATATATAAGTGAATGTGTTGAGATGAGCTGACTGGGTACCTGGCCAAAGCCTGGGGTCCGATCTCACCCACATCGATGTTCGACCACAGGGTGGTGATGGCGCTGCGCTCGGCATCTGTCCACTCGACCATGTTGACGGCGTGAAGGTCTCCTTTGACTTCTCTCAAACAAGTTCACTGATCAAAGATCTGAGTGTTAAATGCATCAATGAGGTCGGTATTTATTCATTACTGGGAGAGCCATCCCTTTAACACAGAGGCATCTGATTGGACGATGGGCAGATGCCACAACATGACGTAAGCGATGTGAAGGGGCTGCGTGTGGTGCGTCTGCAATTTGGCAGCGATTCCTGCCAATTCATCTCGTTATCTTTAGCAACCAGCAGGTGCTTTTTACTTTATAAACATTCTCATTGGTTACCTTTATTTTATTTTATGTTGGGTTTTTTCCAGACAAATGTTTTTTGATGAGATTCAGTCGTGATGAGCTCTTTTCAAACGTGATTTTGTGCCCAATAAGATGTTTTTGGAGGATTTATAGGTGCAAAAATAAAATAAATTAATTTATGTTCTTAGATAAAGTGATAAAGTGTTTTTGTTGACTGAGCAAAAGAAAAACAGACAAAAACAAAGAATTTTATAACCACTAGTTGGTAAATTTGGACGTATATTCTGTGTCCAAAATGTGACTAGAGAATATAGATAATTATAGATATTTCACCAAAAAACTTAAATAAGTTTCATCAGTTATAGCTATATTTTTAAAAAAAGTTGGGAGGTGATGTTGACCAATATCCAAGAAGTATTCAACCCCCCTTACGCAGAAATGACGTGGTATTAGAGGAGTGGTGACTTTTATCAAACTAAGTTGGCAAAGAATTTTGGCAGTTTTGTTATCAGATGTTTGACACGGGTTTGATACATAGGCGTGGTGCAGTTTAGTTTGATATAAAAACAGCATGGATAGTCCAATTGAGCAGCATTTTTGATATTTTGCTGACAACCTAAAGGCAGTCATGAGTCTCTCTGACAAAGACAAGTCCGTAGTGAAGGCCTTCTGGGCTAAGGCTGAGGGGAAGACTGCCGAGCTGGGGGGTGAGGCCCTGGGCAGGTAAGAGTGATCTCTTTATTCACTGATTTATTGTGTTTTTAGTTTTAGATTTGAACTTTTATTTCTGTTTTCTTAGGATGCTGGTTGCCTACCCTCAGACCAAGACCTACTTCTCTCACTGGGGAGATCTGAGTCCCTCGTCTGCTAAAGTGAAGAAGCACGGTGCCACCATCATGGCAGCTCTGGGACAAGCTATCAAGAACATTGATAACCTCTCTGGTCATTTGGCTTCCCTCAGTGAGCTGCACGCCTTTAAGCTGCGGGTGGATCCTGCCAACTTCAAGGTAACAAGAACTTCCAGAGGTGTTGACTTTCTTCCTCTTCTTTTTTCTTCTAAAACTGACTTGAACACACCTGCTTTTACAGATCCTGGGCCACAACATCATCTTGGTGTTGGCCATGTACTTCCCTGGAGACTTCACTCCAGAGGTCCACGTCTCTGTGGACAAGTTCCTGCAGAATCTGGCCCTGGCTTTGTCTGAGAAGTACCGCTAAACCACAGCCAGACAGAGGAATTGAACATGCAACTTCCCAAGAATCACAACACCCTTTCCTAAAATGTGGAAGCTTGTTCAATAAAAAGTCAAAAATAAAAGTGTGTTGGTTTCTTTATGTGTCTTGTCAAAAAAAGGGGATTTTTTTCAGAGTCTGAAAACAACATGTGGCAGAAAAAGTCTTCTCAGGACTTTTTGAGAAATAAATTATTAAAATTCTATTTTCAAAAACGTGTTTCATTAGTTAAACAAAATATTCTCAAAAATTAAAAAAAAAATTCTGCACCAAATTTTCCAAAATAATAGTTGAAATGTGTAGTTTTACAAATAAAGAGTTCATTTGGAGAAACAGAGACCTCTGTTTTTATTTTTTACTTTAGGTTATTTGGTGTTTTGATCAAAAATTACTTTCATGTATATATTGCAAATTAACTCTTCAAGTTCAGATGTGACTCTGGTAAAATTTAACAGACAACATTGGCTCAGGGGTTAGGAGTTCACCCTCTAACCAGTGGGTTGCCTGTTTGAACCCAGACTTCGTCCTTCTCTCCTGTTGTGTCCTTGGGCAAGACACTTCAGCTTCCTAGAGGTGGTTGGAGGGATCAGTGGCACCAAATGGGTGTCAGCCTTGTGTACCCCTGGCCAGCTGTGGCTACAGTAGCTAATCACCAGTGTGTGGATGAATGGGTGGAGGATTGGAGTTACCTGACTCAGAAAAGCACTCTACAAGTGTGGGTCATGTATCATAATGTGAATTTTTCTGTTGAAGCTTCTGCTTAATGTTTTTCTTGCTGGCAAATTCTGATGTTGTTCATTAGTCTCACAACTTGGGGGTTTTGTTTAGGTTTATTTTGCCCAGTAGTACCATTGTAAAATTCCTATGAGCAATAATTACAAAGTTGAATTTTGTTTAAAGTTTTTGTATAGAAACACCTGAACCTGAGAAATAAGACAGGAATTAACTTAAAAACCACTAAAGGAATAGTCAGCCTTAACCCTACAGACACATTTATATCTGATCACCAGAGATCCACCCAACATTTCATTGGGTCCAGAGGAATCCAGGACCACAGGTGGGTAGAGGAGCCAAAGTAAAAGTAACATTATTTTTAATATTTTTTTACTCAAGTAGAAGTAAAAAGTAATCAACCAAAAAAGGCTCCTGTAAAAGTAACAAAGTGTTTGGTGAAAAGACTCATCAAGTAACATAACGGCTGAACTAATTTGTTAAAATAATTTGTTCAGAGAGATAAAAATATAAAACTATCTACACATTTCTGTGGTTAAAAAAATTTAAAAAGTAAAACTAAATAAATAATAAAACAAATGAAGGCAGAGACACATACATACAACAACCCTTCCACTAGGTCATGTACACTTGTTAGAACAGTCCAGGGTTCTACTGACGAGCAAAACTCATAGAAGTTAGAATATTGTGCATTTATTTCAGTAATTTGAATTAGACTTGTGTTTAGGATTCATCAGCTGATTAGTGTGACACTTTGAGTCTAGAATATTGAACCTTTCCACAATATTCTAATTGTCTGAGATTCTGAATGTGGGGGTTTCATCAGCTGTAGCCATAATCATCACAATTAGAACAAATAAAGGCTGAAATATCTGGCTTTGCATGGAATAAGTCTGTCTCATGGATTAGTTTGAATTAATTAAATAAATGAACTTTTGCACTTTTATTCTAATTTTTCTGAGTTTCACAAGTATTGGTACTTCACAAAATGATTACTCGCCTAAAAGTAAAAGTAAAAAGCACAACATGGTAATACTCAAGTAAATGTACATTATCTTAAATTAAATGTATTGTGGTTTGATTTTGTATTTATTATGTTAATTAAAAAAGCAATCCCTTTCACGTTTGCAGGCACTTCCTCATGCCCAAAGCACAGAAATACAGCTGCAGCGCTCTCTAGTGGTAATTTATTGTAATGCAGGGTTCTGGTTTAAAGTGATGGAGGTGCTGAAACAGCATCATTTTATATTAAATAGATCTAACACATCTTGTCTTTTTTAACTGTCTCCAAAGGTTTAAACTGTGCACTTTATAAGAGGTAACAAGAACTATAACCTCTGAGACTCAAGCAGAATCAAGAGAAAAGTTCATACATTCTTATCACTTCACACATTGTAGTCATCACCACAGTCAGTATAGCTGGTTTTGTGTATTTGTTCTGTTGAACTAAAGGGTGTGGGAGCTACATATCAAACGTTAAACAAGTCTCAGATAAAAAGGAAAATAACTGAAAATGGTAAAGCTGTAAACATTTAACACAGTGCCTCCTTTGGTTTTCTTTAGTTGATAAAGGTTTTAGTAACAACTTAAATAGTCCCAGTACCAGCCCTGTTGCCGCTGCTTTATATAATCAGGTTGGGTTTAGGGGGAAATAAAAGCAAATCAAAACGTTTTTGTCATATTAGAAGAATTCTGTTTATATAATAAGATTCATTAGTTTTTCTTCATGCTTCTGAGCGGTGTTTATGTCTTTGCTGTGGAGCTCTCCCAGGTGCTGAACAGTGTTTAGTAAACTTCCAGCAGGAGGGTCCGCACCTTGAAAAATATCTGTGGTATATGCTTTGTCAAGTCTGAATTTCTAATTCTTAAATGCTTATTTTTTAATATACTCGTAAAAATATAGGTCAAAACCTTATTTTCTTTAGAATTCACTTAACTTTTTCATGAATAATTTATTGCCTTTAACAAATGATTTAACCCCTTTTAGATTCACTTAAAACCACTTCCAGTTCAAAAGCAGATTGAGAGTTCTCCATGCATTTGTAATCTCTAGGTTGGATTACTGCAACTCTCTCTATGCTGGGCTTGGTCAGTCAACACTTCATCGCCTCCTGTTTTATATAAATAACCGCCAGGGTTCTGACTGGCACAGATTACAGTAATAAACAGTTCCTATTTTAACATTAGCCAGGAAATTGTTTTGTTTTAAAACTAGAGTTATTATTTATTTATTTATTTATTTATTTATTTATTTATTTATTTATTTATTTATTTATTTATTTATTTATTTGTTTATTTATTTATTTATTATTATTGTTAGTTTTGGTTTCAAAAGCACATGTGTTATTGTGTCGAGAAGTTTTATTCGTATTTTGTGTGTGTGTGTGTGTGTGCGTGAATGCGAGCGTGTCAGTGTGTGTGTTTATGAAATTATTAATAAAATTAAAACTGTCCCAAAAATCACACAAACCATCCAAAAAATCACAATAAAATGTTGTTTTTTTTTACTTTGAAAATATTTATTAATCAAATGTAGTCGACTGATGTGTCCTCTCTCCTGCAGCGGTTTATCTGTATTTCTCAGACAGACCCCGGGCCACAGCAGCCAGGAACTTGTCCATGGCTACATGGACCTCAGGGGTGAAATCTTTGGGGAACTGGATGGCCAAAACCACCAGGATGTTGTGGGCAAAAATCTGTAAAAAATCGATATTCAAATGAGCGTATTCTCAACATTCTTGTGCTGGCTGAAAAGCATAAGGGATTAACCCAAAGCAGAGTTGGGATAAAGGAAAACAGACCAGATGACAAGACACACTTTAAACCGATTCTAAGTTTTTGGTTTTCTACCTTGAAGTTAGCAGGATCTACTCTCAGAGTGAAGGCGTGCAGCTCGCTGAGGTTCAGGAGACCCGATGTCAGATCGTCGATTTTGGACACAGCATCACCAACTCCAGCCATGATCGTAGCTCCGTGCTTTGCTACTGGGGCAGAGCCAGGGCTCAGGTCCTTCCAGTGGGCGAAGTAGGTCTTAGTCTGAGGGTAGACGATCAGCATCCTGGACAGGAGCGTGTGAGAAGTGAATACAAAACCATAAATCTTTCTAAACTTGAGGTTTTAGTCCATTTGAAGTCACATTTACCTGGCCAGAGCATCTTTGCCAATGTCAGCACCCTTGGTGGAGGCCTTGGCCCAGAAGGCCTTGACGGTGTCCTTGTCCTTAGCAGAGAGACTGGTCATCTTGTCTTTGTTAGGTTAGCTTGGTTTTTGGTCAAGAGTTATATGCCTGAGACAGAACACAGACACACCCACCACCTCCCACGAGATAAGAAGCATCTGAGGTGGGAGTTTTAGTGAGATAAAGAGAAATCTCTCCATGGCTTTTCAGAATTACACCACTTTTACTCTATAAGTCAGTTTGGGTCATTTCCTTTGGTACGAATGAACCAAAAATCAGAAGTTAATACAGCGAAACATCAATTTCATGCTCAGTAAACAGTTAACGTCAAATAGAAACATGCACTGAAATTTGTTGCATATGAATCACAGAATGAACAAAATAAAAGTAACATCTTATTTGTAATTTTAATAAGATAAACAAAATGAATTATAATTATGTATTTCAGACCTGAACAAGAACACAGGTTGTGTCTAGCACTATAATCTGACCAAATGTTTTAATTTGACAAATTTAACTTATCTGAACTCATAAAGCCCATAAAAATGTTTACTCTATCTATCTATCATCTATCTATCTATCTATCTATCTATCTATCTATCTATCTATCTATCTATCTATCTATCTATCTATCTATCTATCTATCTATCATCTATCTATCTATCTATCTATCTATCTCTATCTATCTATCTATCTATCTATCTATCTATCTATCTATCTATCTATCTATCTATCTATCTATCTATCTATCTATCTATCTATCTATCTATCTCTTTCTTTCTTTCTTTCTTTCCTGTAAAACATTAAAGGGTTAACATGAAAGGGTTCAGAAAAGCAGGGTTGAAGCATTCACGTTTAAAGCCCTAACCTCCATGCTGCACCTTCTTCCAAACATGGAAACTCAAGCCAAGACAAACTAAAATGTATCAATCAATTGTGTTTTTCTTTCAAACAGCAAAACTAAAACAAATCAAGACAGGACTGTAAAATAAACGTCCACTGATGTCCTGGTTACAACTGCTCTTGCTCATACTTATAGAAATGTGTGATTTGAATACTCTTGAATGGACTTAATTTACCTTAATTCATCTGTTAGACTGTTCCATATTTTTACACCTGCTACTGAGATACACCAGCTTTATAATGTCGTTCTGATGGCGTGCAGTTTGGAATTAACATCTCCTCTGAAACTGTATCCTTCGAAAAGTGGTTTTATAGTGTGGCTTGTTGTGTCTTGCCTTGAAAATGATTTGAACGTTTTAAATCGAACCAAGTCAGGAAATTTCATCACTCCAGTTCATGAGTATGGTCTCTAAATCCAGCTGGATTTATTTATTTATCTATCTGGCTTTTTTGCATTGCATTAACTGATTGTGTATTTGTCTTGTATGTATTTTGCCACACTTCTGCATAGGTAGTCAGATACGATGATAGTGGTGTAAATTATAAAGCATGAAGAGCTTATATGTGTTTATTGTTTCCCATGTTAACCTTATCATAAATCATATTTGCAGCTATACTTTTCTTTTCTTTTCTTTTCGTTTCTGTTCTTTTCTTTTCTTTTTTGATGGATTCAAGTTGTAAAAATGAAACTTTAATATCCTGTTGGCTTGTTTTAATGTAATCATTTAGTGTCTGTCGCTCTTTAGTTAGGAGGTGTGTTTGATTTTAAGGGACATTCGAAGGTCTAAACTAAAAGTGACTGAAAGCTGAACAAAAATTTGGCAACATGTTCTGATAAATTATTGTTTTGTATTGAAGATTCACCTTCATCCATCTGCTGGTGGATTTTATCGAGCCATTCTCTTTAAGAAACAGCTAAGTGCCGTGCTGATTATCTCCTCTGGGTCAGGAACAGCATGTACAGCATTTTCTTATCATTGTGCCAAAAGCTTATCACCTCACCTTCTTGCCCATCACACCGCCCATTCAGCTGGTGGCTTCTAGAAGGTGGGAGGATGGGGGGGGTTGCTTTAAAAGTTGCATCCTGTGCCCGGCCGGTTGGCAGTGGGCACAGCATCTACTGAGAGAAAACTTAACAAACACAAAAATGGTCGAATGGACAGACTTCGAGCGCTCCACCATCCAGAGCATCTTCTCCAAGATTGATAAAGACGTTGTGGGTCCTGCAGCTCTTGCTAGGTAACAGTTTACTTTATTTAATATGAAAATGTGACAGTTTTAATTTAAAATAGAAACTTTTGACTTCCCCAGGTGTCTCATCGTCTACCCCTGGACTCAGAGGTATTTTGGTAGCTTTGGAAACCTCTACAACGCTGAGGCGATAAGAGCCAATCCCAAGGTGGCAGCTCATGGAAAGGTGGTCCTGGCTGGTCTGGAGACAGCTGTGAAGACCATGGATGACATCAAGAACACATATAAAGACCTGAGTGTGCTGCACTCAGAGAAACTGCACGTGGACCCTGACAACTTCAGGGTAAAAACACATTCATGTGTTTGCTGTTTTATTATTTATAGCTGTTGTTTTCCCATTTTGTTGGTGTTTTCTCTGATGCACGTTGTTGTTTTGCAGCTGCTGGCTGACTGCCTGACTATTGTTGTTGCTGCTCAGCTGGGAAAAGACTTCACAGGTGACGTCCAGGCAGCGTTCCAGAAGTTCCTGGCTGTGGTCGTCTCCTCTCTGGGAAGGCAGTACCACTAAAGGGCCTCAGCAGGAAAGCTTCACTCCAGCCAGACCAACTCTGTTTGGTCTCTAATGAAAATAAAACTAAAAGCACCATACAGAGTGTGTTGTTGTCTTCTTTCCACTTAAGAATAAGAAAAAGGCAAAAATCTGATGGAATGTAAATCTATGGCTAAAACAGACAGCAGTAATGGATAAATGTGTGTAGTTTCTGCTCAGACAAAACCAAAATGGAGGAAAACTTAACTTATCAGTCGTCTGTTGTTATAGATAATAAGAGACCTGCAGAGGAAGACCTTCTCACCACAGGAGCTTCAACTGAAACATTCAAAAGTTCTCTTTCATGGCTGCGTAAATAAAACCAAATTCAGTTTTCACTTTGTTATAAAAGTGAAGATTAAAAAAAAAAAACTACAGAATAAAATCATCTCCTGATCAGCAAACTGAGCTGTGCTCTTTGCCTACCAGAGCAGATCAGAAACTCTTTTGTTACATATTTTTATCTTTTACAGATTCATCATCAAGTCATTGACTCTAAATTACTTTAAAGATTGGTTGGTATAAACAAACAAACAATAAATGCTTTTTTTATGTTGTTTTGTAACAAATATAATTTTTTTGAAAAAGCTGAGTTTTTATTGTCTGAGTATAAATGTGTAGCTGATGTCAAACAGGAACAGAAGCAGCTGATTAATAAGAAACCAAACTGTGTCATACGATACTGTCAGGATGGGGTGTTTTTTAATTTTGTTATCATCAGAAGTATAAAAATATGTCCCAGTGACGACAGGCCTGGAGGCTTTCATGACCCATAAACGGCGGTGGTCAAGGCTGACCGTATCGCTCCACCTTCTCCACTCAAAAAGGAAAAACAGAAACTCAAACAATGTTTTTGCTCTAAAGCCTCAAACTTGTCTAATTTAAAGTGTTTCTCCAAATTTTCTTGTTTTGTGTCATTTTGAAGGCCTTTAAAAACACTGAATAGCTCCAAAGGCACGATGAAAGAACCACAGAGGAAACGTTTGTTGAGTTTTTATTCATGCCTTTATTGATTCATGCAGAGTGAGCTCGTGCATCTTCATCCCTCCTGCAGCGGTTCATCTGTACTTCTCAGACAGAGCCAGAGCAACACCAGCCAGGAACTTGTCCATGGCTACATGGACCTCAGGGGTGAAGTCGTTGGGGAACTGGATGGCCAAAACCACCAGGATGTTGAGGGAGAGGATCTGGAAGAACAAACATTTCAGAGTGGAATCAGAGTCTCATCTTTATTTCTCAGCATCTCTGTGAATAAGGACTTGTAGTTAGGAGGTGGGTTTAGGATTAGTTTAGCTTAAATCACACATTACCTTGAAGTTAGCAGGATCCACTCTCAGAGTGAAGGCGTGCAGCTCGCTGAGGTTGAAGAGTCCTGCAGTCAGATCGTCGATTTTGGACACAGCATCACCAACTCCAGCCATGATTGTAGCTCCGTGCTTTGCTACTGGGGCAGAGCCAGGGCTCAGGTCCTTCCAGTGGGCGAAGTAGGTCTTAGTCTGAGGGTAGACGATCAGCATCCTGGACAGGAACACGAGAGGCAGGAATTAGGTAAAAACAAAACAACACATCTCTAAAGTTTGAGATCAGGGTGACTTTTACCTGCCAAGAGCATCTTTACCAATGTCCCCTGCCCTGCCAGAGATCTTGGCCCAGAAGGCCCTGACGGTGTCTTTGTCCTTCGCAGAGAGGCTGGTCATCTTGATTTTGTTAGTTTAGTACCGTGATGAGTGAGAACACAGAGGGTTTTATGCCTGAGACAGAAGCTGACACACCCCACACCTCCCATCAGATAGGAGAGGAGAGGCGGTGCGAGGGGTCACATCAGTGAGATAAACACAAACTTCACACTGAAAAACGTCTTTAACATCATTAAAACTTCAGAATGTAGCCGAGAATGTAACAGTAAAGTGTAATGAAACCGAAATACAT
Organism: Aphyosemion australe; assembly: GCA_006937985.1. NCBI lineage: Eukaryota > Metazoa > Chordata > Actinopteri > Cyprinodontiformes > Nothobranchiidae > Aphyosemion > Aphyosemion australe. The sequence continues at coordinate 4,237,814 of SSNS01000016.1, read as the reverse complement.
TTAGATTTATCATGTAACCTTTGTTGGGAATTGTCCTCTTTAGAAATAAAACACAAACAAATGAGTTAAACAGAAAATATGTTTGTTGTTATTGTGAAAATAATATTTAAAGTACCGTATATTAAAACATAGGATCTTTCAGCGAGTAATCCTCAACAATAACTTCATTTTACAAAAATAAAACAAAATACAGAGTTAGTGTTAAACAGACTATTGCAGCTATCAGGTATGAGAAACGGAGTTGTGTCTTTGTGTAAAACTCATAAGTATGAATAACGTGGATCAGTTTGATCCAAACAGATTTTCAAATCTAGGCTCTGCAATCAGGTAATATTAGATTTATTTGGAAAGCGTCCAGTGAGAGCTGTTATGTCATATTCTGTCAGAAGGTTTGGCGTTTCAGAGCCTTATCTAATCCACGCCGCTGCAGCTGCAGGGGTGGATCCACTCTTGGTGAGCAGATAAAACGTTTCTAGCACAGCTGATAACTCTCTACGTGGCGTTGCATCAGTGCTGGATGTTGGTGAAACTCTCATAAATGAGTAAAATAATCTTCAATGATAACAGCTTCAGTTATGTTTTTAGCATAGATGTATTATTCTGAGCTAATGTCTGGTTCCTATCTGGTTTACCTGTAATTAAAATAAGAGTTATAGTTAAAACCCTAATGCGATTGTATCCCTTTATTGTTCTTTGTAGACAAAACTCACCTTCAGTGATATTTATTACTCTGGTACATAACATTTTATTTAAAACATGGTGCAAATTTGCAAAATTATTTGTGAAAAAGGAGCAAATGTTTGAATTTTTTGTGGCTAATTTAACAGAGTCAAATATTTTTTATTCACATGAAATATTTTTAACTGCTACTTGAATCATAAAGCTATAAGAGTCTGTTCTCACCTTGTTTTAGGTATAAAACGTGAAACTAATCAGTCTTTAGGAGAAAGTAAAATACAAAACTCCTCGTAAATACTTTACCTTTAGAACATAGCTGGCATTAAAACAGGAAAGTGTGTGTTTTTTTATTACAACATCTTTGGGTTAAATAACTCATCTCACTCAGTCAGACAATCAGCAACGTGTCAAACATAAAACAATCAAAAGCTGCAGAATTATTAACAGTTTAGTTCCCGTGTCAGTGGATATTGAGTACAACAGTAGAGTTTAGGTAGCCTGGCAAGCCATCTTATATATGTGAATATATTCTCTGCAAAGCAAGAATTTGGTCTAGTTCACTAGGCTAGAGTTTAGGCGTGATTATAGTAAAATGTTGGATTTAACAACATAAAAATATTGATGTGTTATATTTTTACTTATGGAGTAAAAGTGACAAATAACATGAGGATTAAAGTTTATCACCCAACCCTCTAGGGAATCTGATCATATGTATAAAACTGTTTGATACAAACTATAAAGCTGACAGGAACATTTTCACCAGCATCGTCGGTTTTCCATTCATGTTGTCACATTTAGGATGATAAACATTATTAATAAGAACAGCAAACACAGAAATACCCACTTAAAGTTAGACAACACAATGCATCAAGCCTAATATTTAATTATGCACAATTTCACACACACACACGTATGCATGCACGCACACACATACATGCACACACACACACGTATGCATGCACGCACGCACACACATACATGCACACAAACACACGTATGCATGCACGCACACACACACACACACACAGGTATGCATGCACACACATGTACACACGCATACACACGTACACACACACACACACACGTATGGACACACACGCATGCACACATATGTATTCATTCATGCACGCACACACACACATACACACGCAATGCACGCAGCCATGCATGCACACACGTACACGTGAGGACCATCCATTGACTTTCATTCATTTTTGACTCAAATGGTGAAATGTGAACTCAAAACTCTCAATCCAGCCTTGTTTTATCTCATCAGCTCCTCCCAAACACCAGCAGCTGTCTGAAGGCTCCAGCTGCTGCTCTGGTGGTGTGGTTCTCAGAGATTGTGACTACTACAGCCTTGTTGTTATAAAAAGGCTCAAATTCTTGTGAACTCTGTCAAAAGTGTGTGACCCCTTTTATTAAAAACAACAGTTTATGACCACAGATCAGCTGTTTAGTTCCAACTCAATTCAATTCAGTTATTTATATAGTACCAAGTCACAAGAGAATAATTTAACAAAGTAAACATTACAGTTGAACCTACTTATCAGTGCATTAAGTTCAGTTCATTCTGCCAATTAGTGCAAAGTTTCCCATGTAAGAAAATAGCCGACTGCATCGAGTCACTGACTCGTGTCAGAGACTTTACAGCAACTGGGAGATGTTCACAATCATCTGTTTAAATCTCACAGATTTGTAAATAACATTTAATATAAAATCTGTTTATTTTTGACACATTTATGTTTTTATCACAGGACAACAGCAGTTCTTTAATTAGGTTATTTTTGTAAAAGTAGTTATATTAATAATAGATAAAAGCTCTTGTGACTGAGAAGTTGCACATATATGGAACTTTGGACAAATTGTAAATGTTTAAAAAAATATTTATTCTAAGTTTCATTTAGTTTACCAAGCATTTAAAAGTCTAAACGATCAGTCTTTTGTGAATGTAAAGGCTGTTGTTATGGACATCCTTTTTTATCATTTTAATGAATAAAATCATCTTAAGCCATAATTATTACTGAGATAAGTCTTTATTTATTAAAGTGGCAAGTATTGGTTTTCATAGAGTCTGGAAAAAACACTTTTCTGTTTTCCCCTCATATTTATTTATTATGGGGTTAAATTCAGACTTCCATATTTTATAAGTTCTAAGAAACCGTTTTAGTCATGCAACAAGGAAAAAGTTTTTATTCTAAGAAATCAGAATAAACTGTAAGATCTGGAGTAGAAAAGGAAAAATTGGATATAAAATACTTTTTTTAAAAGTTTCCACAAAAACATTTTCTTTTTCTTTAGTTTATGTGTTTTAAACACAACCAGGTATAAATGAGTGACTGATCTTGTCCTACGGCAACATCATGGACTATAAAACTCATAAAACCTGTAAACGCTGAGTTTCTTCATGAATGGATGATTGAAACAAAAGGAAAAAAGGCTGTCAAACCCACACACGGTAATAAACCACAAATAAACACAAGAGAAACATGTAGTCCAGATTTATTATCTGTTCTTCCAAAATGCACGAATTAGAAGAGTTTGACATAAATCACCAGAAAACAAACTACAGGGCTGTGCTGTTACAGAAAATAGGTGTGAGATTAAAAACCCTACATATATAAAAAGATAAAATACTTAAATAAAAAAACTTTGGAGTTTATCAAAATCGCATCACTGAAAAGTGAGTATGAAAAATGTGAGAAAATCTTTAAAAAGTAACAGACATTTTGACATCAACAGCCTCCAAACTCTGGATTTTCGGCATAGTACTTGTGAGTCTAAACGGACATATATTATCTTGTTATTCATATGATACACGAGGCAAATGTTCGCTCACTTCCTGGTTCCCTGACAAGTCTAGCTTCAGTCGTATAAAACCGAACACGTTGCATACACAAATACAATCTAATCCTTCTTTACCACCAAAAATACCTGCATGACTAGAAATCCAAAAGCTCTAATATAGCAGAGAGTCGTCCCTTCCCTCCTTCACACCCACTTGTGTCAAAAATATTTAGGTTAAATTTGCAAAAAACATGATCAAGACATAAAGTTGTTGTTGTTTGTAATTCAGTAATCGATAAGTTAATCTGGGAGATAAATGATAATCATCAGATTAAGTCAGAATAAAAAAAGAATATAAAAATACTCTGGTGTAAATAAATCTTGTGTATAAATACTGACTGAGGTGGAGTTATTATTTAGTAGCACCAACGAGCTCATTGATGCAAGGACACTTGTCTATGACGGGGTTGGCTTTTCTTATTCCATAATGATCATAAAACGTTAGAACAAAAACATTTAATGTGAGAATGAAGTAAAACAGGTGTTTAGTAGACGTGAGCTGTATTTTAACATTACTTAAATTGTTTTGACCTTTAAGAGCCAAAGAAAACAGTGCAGACAGCTGATTTGTTACAACGCCAGGATGATGATTACAAAGCAACGTCTCTCGCATCACTAACTACCTGCAGTCCCAACCGCGGTGGCGTAAAACAGCCATACCGTAACATCATAATGTACCTAAATTAAAACAAACACAAACACAATGTTTTTCTAAATGAAAGAAGCATGTGGAGAAGAGGTGGAGAGGCTGCAGGACGGAGGTTTATTTTAGTTCCCCAGAAGGAGGAGACGAGCCCAGGAGAGGAGACTTAGGAGAAACCTGCAGGAGGCAACAAAACACACACAGCACATCAGCAAAGGACGACAGGCTGGATAAATGTCTCTTTGCTGTTTTTGTACGAAAAACAGATTTTGGAACATTTGCTGGTATTAAAATAGCAGTTAATTCATAGTATTTTAGGTTAAAACGATGAGAAGAACCAAAAAAAGTTTGATTTCATTAATGACCCCTTATTTGTGGAGCACCCAGAGTGATCTCTGAGTTTTTGGTTTGATTTAGTTCATGTTGTAACCTGCTGGGACCGTCGCCGCTCTCGGGGGTAAAGTAGAATAATCAGACGGATCATTTTTATTTCTCAGAGTCAGAATTTGTGTGATGGTGCTTGAACAAGATCCATGACACAAAACTTTAATTCTTCAAATAAATAAACATAAAAATTCAGACTCATTAACTTTTTGTCTTCTGTAGGAGGTCATTTCTGCTAAAGTGTTCTTATCTTTAGTGAAAACAGGATCTGATCACATGACTAACTTTTGTTTTTACATGGAGACTAAAACAAATTTAGCGTTTAATGTTGGTTCAGTTTTCCTTCTCATGGTTTTGTCTCTACTGATGGACACCAACGAGTGAGGGTGGACTCTAGGGTCTGACCTTTAGGGGTTCTCAGCCCTCGGTGAGCAGCTGACAGCGACTCTGGGACAGATCAACTCAGTTGCCATGTTTAGGTTTAAGATTTTTTAGAATAGCCTGACACTTTCAAAAGATTTGTCTCTCAAAAAGAGATATAATGTAAACTAAGAATGTCCCATCATAGAGCTGTGTAACGTAATTAAAGGTATAAATCTCCTTTTGTATCAATATTCAAATAAATTAGGGCTGCAGCTATCGAATATTTTAGTGTTCCAATATTCTATCGAATCCTCTGTCGAATAATCGAATATTCTATTTAACGAAGTTTCAGGTGAAACGAGATTGTGGTCTGCTGCTAAAAATATAAAATATATACATATGAGGGTGAAATGTCAGACTCTTATTATAAAAGGCTCAATAATATGTATTAAATTGGTGTTGTCTAGTTCCCTCTTTCCCATCTGATATTTATAGTTAGTATGGAAATATAATTCACCTATATTTCAGTAACATTTTAGGTTTGTATTAATATCACTCATGCTAGTCAAAATAACAATCTAGATATACCCACAGTTAAACTATGATCAGTAGAATTTAATGTATTTCATTAACATGTTCAGTAGGAAGCTACTGGAAATGCTAATCACATTTCATTTCTACTGGTAACAATGTAATGGTGGCATGTCTATTGTATTTCAACAATAATTTCACTTTTAAAAACAACTTTGCTAAATCTAAGATTTGAATTTTAAAAAGCTTGGAGTGTGTGTTCCAGGAACTCACAGGAGATGGAGGCTTGGCGAAGTTGAGGTGTGCATACAAAAGTACAGCGATGTCGTTCTGGCTGGCCTCCAGGGCGATGGACAGAGCCGTGCTGCCGTCCTGCATGAGGCAGTCAGAGGATCCAGGTGAGATATCAGCAGGATATGTATAAATGTGAGGCACACAAGAAATGCTTACGTTATCAGTGAGCGTTGCATCACATCCTGGGACAGAAAGCAGCTGACGGACAATATCCACGTGACCGTGCTCACAGGCGCACATGAGCGCCGTGGAGCCGTCATCATCTCGGATGTTCACCTGAGCTCCGCAGGACAGCAGCGCCCGAACCATGTCCCCCCGGCCGTGACTCACCGCAAGCATCAGAGCCGTCTGCCCGGCCTGCAAACACACATCATTCAAAATAATTCATCTGATGTATAAAACAGTACAAGCCACTACATTCAACTGCATGCTATTTAAGAAACTCTGCATTGTGTCTGGAGACAGAAAAGGCTGTAACAGGCTAGACTAGGCTTGGTTTGGTGAAGGATGGAGATGCAGTAAAACCAAATGCACAGTAGAGGGCGCACCTGACTGGCCTTGGCGTTGACATCCCCGGTGCGCAGCAGCTGCAGGACAGTTTGGAGGTCACTGTCAGAGTTGAAGGCAGCAAGAGCCGTCAGCATGATGGCTGTGTAACCCGCCTTGTTCTGCTTGTCAGCATTACAAAGAGCTGTCAGGTAAAGAGGGCGATCAGTGTGACAGGTGAGACAGCTGCAGCACAGAGGCTGCCAGTGAAAGTCGTGCAACACTGAATTATTCTAGGACCTCACATGAAGCTATCAATATTACAAACCAATCAGAGAAAAATTACAAATCTACGTTATAGGACACTAATCATTTATTACACATTTATTACACTTATTGTAATCCACAAGTCAGGTTGTTTGCAAAGATCTCACCTGTGTCCAGGAGAAGCTTCACGACAGGGAAGTTGGAGTGGGAAACGGTGTAGTGAAGCGCCGTGTTCCCGTTGCCGTCCGCCATGTTGATCACAAACTGCAACAGCTGAGGGGACATGGAAGCGAAGGTGTCCATGTAGGCCTTGACAACAGCTGTGTTGGCTGCTTTGTGACAGGACACGCGCAGCCATTCCTGCAGCACGGTGGTGTAGGCTGCCCTCTGAGATCAGACACAATGAGGACACTTAAAGCAAAGCAAACACCAAACAGACGGCTGGACAAACACAAATGGACTGCTCTGTCCTGAACTCACAGAACCCAGCAAATGTCTTCTGAGCCAAAAAGTCATCAGTTAGGATGAATATCGCATCGTATTATTTTTTGTTAAATTCTTAGAAAAACTCCCTCCTTGTTAGAAATTCTTGCATTTCCTAGAAAGAGGTCATGTCTGAATCAGAATGAATACGTACGGCTCCTTGTTGGCTGAAGGCGTGGGGTTCTCCCAGGGCTTTCTGCAGGGTGTCCAGAGCTGACAGGAAGCTTTCACTCAGCTCCAGTCTGCACAAAACAACAATCAAACCACTGATGCTCACAGATTTAATCCTGACAGACAGCCCGCGCGGATATTCACCTGACTTGTTGGGAAGGCGCAGCCTCTGCTGCTGGTTCAGACTCTGGCTGACTGAAGGAGGACGAGGATGAGGAGGCTTCTTGTTTGATAATATCTGAGGTTTTAGACACAGATGCTGATGAAGAGCAGGTAACTGGAGGTTTAATGGAGGTCAGACCAGTAGTGGAGGTGATTTCCTGGTTGTGCTTCTCTGATAACTGTTCAACAGTCTCTTTAGAGGCAGAATCCTTTGCAGGATCTGGTGGAGATGAGGTGGAATCTGATGACTGTGAGGCACATTTTTCTGTTGCTGGTAACGGAGGAGTCTTGTCTGACAGTCCTGTGTCTACGGCAGCAGAGTGGGGGGGACTTTGCTGTAAATCTGGAGCTGTAGCTGGTAGTGTGGCTGCTGGTTGCTGAGGTACACTTTCGTCTTGAGGCGGGGAGGCCTTGGTGAGGGTTGTGAGCTGGTGTTGGGTGGCAGGTTCTGGTAGTTTTTCTCTGGCTTCATGGTATTCACTGGAGTCGCTGCCTTCATCTGAGCTCTCGCTGCTGCTATCGTCTGACGAAGTGGTCTCATAGCTGTAAAACAACAAATCATTTAAGTAAGCAATAAAAGGTTTTATCTGTTCTTAGTGTCTTTAACCTTTGCTGCGATGCACACTCACCCTCCATTGACTCCAATGAACTGTAGGTTTTTCTTAGTGGACGGGGAGCCGGGCTCACCTTCTGCTTTACGCTTCATGATTGATCTGAGAGATGACTGAGGAGATGAGGCTAAAAACAGACATGATGCATCAGTGGAAACACGGTGTGGTTAGGACAAGGTCGGGTCAGAAGGAGTCCAGTCCACATACCTGCTTTAGACGGGACCTCTTGGACATTTTCATCGTCTGTTTTCGTCTCCTCTTTGGGATGAACCAAACCAATCTGATCACCAGATGCTACAACAACGGCAGGATTAGCGACAGGTACAGAGGTGGACAACCCGCTTTTCAGGACGTCGCGTACCTGCTTGGAGGTGACAGCGATCGGCACCTCAACCGGACCCTCTAAGAGATGGAATAAAGCTCTTTAAAACTTCACCAAACACGCAATTAATTAGATCATTCTTAACCAATCCAGTCAGCCAGGATGATAAAATTTAGATTTGCTGTCAAAGGTGTTTTCATGATGAAATTACTGGTGGAGTTTTACTGTAACATGTTTGCAGAGTTTATATATTATCATATAACCTCTAACACTCAACAAATCATTTATATGCTTAAACTTTGATGCTACTTCACCTGCTGAGCTCAGACCTTCAGCCTGTCCTTTGTAGTGACGCTCCACTGCTCCACCTGCTGGTTGAGGTGAGGGAGCGCTGCAGGTCTCTGCTCGGAGGAGTGTGCCCACCTCCACCACTGTGGGTTTCTCCAGTGTGTACACCTGGATTCCCACAGTTCTTTGCTCCCTCTGATGTGGCTGCTGGGTGAAGCTAACCAGAGTGTGCAGGCTGCTGCCGTGTGGCTCCTGCCACCCCGTGCTGGTTGCCATAACTGGACGCTCTGCCTGAGGAGCCTTCTGGACGGCAGCCACCTGCTGCTGAGCAGCCTGCAGCTCTTGCATTGTTCTCTCCAACTTGCCCTCAAGTTGACCTACTTGGTCTTTGAGGGTCTCTGTCTCAGACAGCAGACCCAGATCTTGCTCTCGAACCCAGACCCCAACATCACGACTGCCTCTCGAGTTCTCCGGTCCCACTCCAACGGTGCGCACCTCCCTCCTTGCGTCTGGCCGAGCTCCACCCACAATCACTGTGTCTTCGATCTCACAGCCTGAGTCTTGCTTGGAGGCTTCAGCTGTGGTTGGAGACACAGGGTCTGATGTCTTGTTGATGCTTTTAGTTCCAGCATTCACCTCCTCTTCAGGAATGTCGATGTAGAGCTCCCCACGGGGACGACCTCTGCTAAAACCCAGAGTGTGGCCTAGAAACTTCTGGCTCTTCAGCTGAACACTCAGCTGCCTTTTCTCCTCCTGCAGGACTGAGATTTTAACCTGCAGCACTGGAATGGTCTTCACCTGCTCCTCTAGCTCCTTTATCTTCCTCAAGGCTGCAGCCATCTGCTCTCTGACATGCTGTAAGTGGGCGGGGGTTGGAGTTACTGGTGTGGACAGGCCAGAGCTCAGTGGTGTAAAGGACCCACCTCCACCATGGGCCCGGTTGAAACTGTGTGCGCTGCTGATGGAGGTGTTTGAGCCAGCTACGCTGTTGTGCATGCTGCCTAGGTTGGAGAATCTCCGCCCCTCTTTCTCCTCCTCCAGCTTCCTGCGAGCATCTAAAAGGGTCTTCTCCACCCGAGCAGTGCTAAAGCTGGGCCTCTGTGATGTGTGGTAGCCTGGGGCGCAGTAGGAATACGAGGAATGTCGGCTGTCCATGCTGGCGTTGGAGCACAGAGACTCTGTGGAGGTCCACCAGGAGCCGGCATAGCCGTAGCCACGGGGCAGGGAGCCATAACGGGGCCGGCGTTGGATCGGCACCTTCTTGATGGTGTTCCCCTTTTCTATGTCGTTAACATATTTGAGGAAGTCCAGGTCCAGACGGTAGCCATAGGGGGTCTCCACTGAGTAGGGCGCCTCCTGTTCTTTGGTGTGTAAGCATGGAGGAACAGGCGGGTTGAGTTTCCCTGCAGGGGAAGGAAATCAACTTTAAACAAACAGAAATCTGCGTCTAATCTTGAGCTCAGACTTTGAAAACAGCTTTACCTCAGGGTTACCGTGTGTTTACCTGTCTACGCTGAAACATTACACAAATTAGACACTAAATGGATTGTAGTTAAGTCTAACATTAAGAAGAAAGACGTGCATTTATTAGCGGAGTCAGGGTAAACCTGAACTCATCCTGAACACAGAAGGTTACTGATGACGTTTCATTGTTTCATCAGCATTTTATAATAAACCCTTAAAGTGTACATGAGCAAAATGATTTTAACTGGAGATGAAATGTCCTTAAATGGATTTTTTTCTAACCAGAAAGCTTTATTTATGTGATGGAAGTTTCATTTCTGTCTCTTTAGTTTCCTGACATTTTTCTGTTAGTGGGGGCCTGCTGATTGTTTCAACTTGTCTTTAGTGTTCAAATGTCCTTTTATAACAGAAAATAATACAAGACCTCCAAAAATTAATGTGAGAATAGAAAATAAACACGTTTTGTAATAACTTATTGGAGATTAACAGTAAATAAAAGTCACCCTGTGCATATTTATCTTGAAAAGTATGTTTTTTAATCATTTTTATTATTGCTTATTTACTTTTAATATAATCTGTAAGTTTTTATTAACCTTTTATACCAAATATTACATTTTAACATTGACTAATTGGTATACCACAGGCATGTCCAAAGTGTGGCCCGGGGGCCGTTTGCGGCCCTCTGTGTGATTTTATATGATTTTTTTTAAGGTGGAAAATTTAATTGACTGTTAGTTATTTAGTTATTTATGTTTTTCTGATTCCGTGCACAGCTTTTTATTCTTCTTTATTTTTTATTCTTCTTTGCTCCTGTTGTGAATCTGATGGCTGCTGTGACACCAAAGATCCCCCAATGATGGACAATAAAGGGACTTTCTATTCTGTTCTATTCCTCGTTTTTAAAAGTGTGGACACCGCTGGTCTAACATAGCTCTAGACTTTACATTTGTCGCTGTTGGTAACAGGAAACACGGGCCGTACCTACCTGGGAAACCAGGGTCCATGTGCAGCACCTGAGCCATGCTGAGCCTCTGGCTGCTTTACATTCACACAAAACCTGTTGAGACATAAATGTTCCAAAAGAAAATTAAGTTTTTAAAAGTACAGTTTCTTCTGCTCATGTGAGAAAAATGAGAAAAGCAACAGTGCATCTTCTAAATGAACGTAAGTCGAGTAATTCCCAGTTCTTCCTATATTATTCTTTCTTTCGGATGATAAAGGGTAGATGAATTTTTTACTGAGCCCCCCTCCCCCCCTCTCTCTCCAAAGCTATTTGCTCATTCTCTGAAACAGAGGATTGTGTGTTTGCTTCTGTTCAGAGCTCTGAGAGGAGTTGCAGGGGAAAGTTTCCTGGCAGATAATTCCAGGACAGAGGTTTGCCAGTTACAGCCTTATTAGGAATCAACCGTGCACACTCTCAATTTAAGGTTTGCACACAGTCTCCGCTCTCTCTGACTTACTTCTCTTCCACTTCACTTTATTCTGATCATCTCTCCCCCCACCAAGCATCAGCTGATGATCAGGAGGTTTAAGCGCTCCATTTAACTTTTGAAACAAACGTTTTTGACTATTTTTGTTTCAAATGTAATAAGATTTAAACTTGCTATGAGATTTTTTTTCCAACATGATGTCAGTAACAAAGAGTTGGTGTCTACTCGGAAAAGATTAACTTTCTAGGTCATCTCTGAGTGGGAACAAGGGATGTAATGTTTAAGCCACCCACAGCAAATGAGCAAAAAAATCATCATTTCTCTGTGACTTTGAAGAACTAAGATCAAAAGTTTAAAAACACACCAACGTGATTCAGTACGAGGCTGCTGTGCGTCCGTGTGTGTGTTTTCTCTCTATCTCTGTCTTGTGACCATAACTGGTGCTTGCTCGTTTGTGAAAAGTAGGGCACTTGGAAACACTGACTAAACTGACTTGGTATTTCTGAAGTGCTGCGTTCAGTTGAATTTCTCTGCATGATTCTCCTTATCGGTGCTCTTTCATCGGCCCTACGTACCAAGATGGCCACTCACCGCGGTGAGGAAGAATCCCACGTGTGAATCAGGCACGAGGAATTTATCAGACAGATAGTCAGCCCAACATAAACAGCAGTGTCAGATGTGGTGGAGAGAACCGAGCGGGGTCGCTGCCTCCGATGGTGAAACGTTAAAGAAGAGAGAGAAATCTGGCTCCCTGCCTTCACATCTTTCATTTCAAGTGTCTGTTTATCTCCAGCTTAAGTGTCGAACTGATTATGTGTTGCATGTTGTAGTGTGGTGACTGAATGTGTGAGAAAGTGACACAGAGGCGTGTTTGGAAGTGAGAGAATGTGTGTGACAGAGAGCGGCTGAGGGAGAGAGTTGTGGGCAGGAGGGTGGAGGACAGCAGGGGGACAGATGAGGAGATATAATTAGAGTCAGTAGTTTGGGCCCTAAACATCCCAGCCAGACACAAAGGCTGCCGTCCACTCTGTCCCTGTTGACTCCAGGAAGCGGTTTTCTGTTTTCTTCTCCATCTTTTCATATCTTCACACTCCCATAACTTTCTGCTTCAGCTGTCCTCCCCCCTCATCGCTTCTCTGGGAGCTGTTCCTCCCACATCATCTCCCCCAGAAACACCCACGTCACCTCCACATCTGCTTTATACGTCGGTGGTGAACTGGGTGTTTCAGATGTGTGTCCGCGTTCCCATGAGCGTCTGCTGAGACGGAGAGTCTGACCTTCTTCCCTCCTCCGGCTCTCAAACAGAGTTCCTTTGAAACGACATCTGAACAGAAACCAGTGTTCGCCTGCTCGCTGCACCACGCTACCCTTCTTCTAACGACTCTCCCTGGACGTCCTCATCCAGGACAAGATGCCTTGCCCCCACCCCCCTCTGCAGCTAAAGGAAGCTAGCACTGCCTGCCCTCCATTCCCTGCTATTAAGATTAAGCTTGCCCTCGGGGGGGTAAGATGCAGGTCATCCAGCACAAATTGCGTGTCTGTGGTATGTCCTGTAAGATGTCACGAGACAAACCTCTGTGTCACCCTCTCCTTGCAAACAGTTTCAGGTTTTATCTTGTATGACTGGTGCATCACATCTGGAGGTTAGAAACCTGGGTTTGATTTACGGCGTGTTTAAACATTCTCGTCTCTTTGGTGTGTCGGAGGACTGAGACCACCCTCAAATACTCAGCTCTCCTCAGTTTATCAGACTCGCTGCTTCCATTTGTTGGCTCGCCTTATTATATTATCATTATTATTGCCATTACAAAGGATTAAAGCTGAGTACTTAGTGGATTTTTCCAGTGCCGTTCTGCTTTTTGGTGAATTCTGCAGCTTGGGAATCGTTTGTGACTTTGGAAAAAAAAAGGATTTAATTTCTGTTTCATACCAGCTGCTTGTGCTGAGGATGGGATGTCTCCTCCCCCCGGGTTCCTTGCTCGTCTTTTCCTTTTCTTGCCTTTTTTTTACAGTCAGCACCTGGGGGGGAAATGAACAAAGAAAACTTGAACTTTGGCTGCCACTGCCTATGCTGTAGCAGTCTAAAGGCTGGAAAACTGAAAATAAGGGTGCTGTCTGGCGTGAGTCATCAGGAGTCATAAGGTAAACCCCTTTAAAGGTGAGCAGCTCTGAGGTGAAAACACACTTAGGACAGGTTGCCACACAGTGGCCCCTATGAGACTTTAAACACAGGCTACAAATGCAGAAATAACTTTTCAAAACATTCCAGTGGTTTCCACCGACAAGCCGGATGTGACTGAGATCCCACTTGCTCTGACGGATGAAGCACGCACACGCACACACACACACGCACACACACCTCATCTCTGGGTACTCTAATCAGTTCAAGGCTAGGAGCGGGAGTCGCCCTCCCGTACGATTGGGCAACATGTGCTGTTTTCTTGCTTGTGTGTGTGACTAACCCTCCCAAATCCCAAGACACAGACACACACCCTCCAGTTTGGTGGGAACAGCCATCACATATGCAGGCTGGACTGATTTCATGAGGTTTTTAATGCATTCCCTCCATTAGCTGCTGCATGACAGCATCTGCTGCTTCTCAGACTTTGGCTTTAGGTGCTCGGAGTCAAGTTGTAAGCCTAGTCGACATTTTGTCTCAAATCCCCTCAGCCTGAAAATCACTAATGTGTGACCTTTGCATAATATAATAACAGGGCTGGCTGTTGTTTGGACCGTTGTTTAACGGTGTTGTCATGCCAGTACCACCGAGGGTGGTGGAGGGAGAAAAGGAACTTTTCGACAGCCAAAATCACAAAGAGCCATTGATTCAGCCTTCAGTTCCACAGCTGGTTCTAATAGAAAGCAAGGAGGGGCATCTCAGAGACAGAAGGACTGAGCAAAAACGCTGTGTGTATGAGTGTGTGGTGAGGAAATCTGCCTCAAAACAAACAAACAGTTGACGAAGTGCAGTTATGAACCCACACACTGAAAGAAAGTGGGAATACAAGGAGCAGGACCTCAGTGACTGATGTGAAAATTTATAGACAAGCCTCCACTCTGACAGACAACACTTGTGCTGTTTAATACCAAACCTAACACAGAAAAAAACTACATTTCTATGTAATTCCCACCTTATGGGATTAAACACAACACCCTACTGTATGCAGCTGATTTAGCCGTAAACCCCCGTGTTGGCACAGACGCCACATACTTGTGTAAGAAACACAGCAAATGAACTCCCATCACCTCCCACGCCACACAGATCCCCCAACACGTCAACAACGTCTGAGGCCTGAAGACTCCCTCAGATCAGCAAACACAGCTGTAGCCATTAGGTTGATTTATTCGGTTAAGGGCACACATTCTACCGAAGGAAAATGATTTAGAAGTTCTTAACTAATCGGGAAAAAGGGCACATTTTTCAGCTTCAAATGGAAAAAAACTAAAATCTTAGATCAGTTTATGCGCCGGTGTCATCAGGCTCATTTAGAACAGAGATAACAGTTGAAGAAAGGGTTACAGGAAAGGGATTTTCATCTCTGTGTTCCCCAAGGACACAAAAATAAACCAGTCACTTCCTCCCAGCCCAGGAGAAAGAGTAACAACAAGAGAGCACAAACTAGAGGGGGCAGGAGAGGGAGAAAGCTAAACAGAGCAACATGTGAGGGAAGGTGGGAGAGAAAAGAGTGGGAATGTGAAGGAAGAAGGGGCAAAACTGCTGCTGAGAGTTTTAGATGGAAACTTCTCAAATGAGAAGAACGCAGCACATCCACCAGAGTAAACCCTGTTTCTGACATAAAAACGCAGCTGATTTAGCAAAAAGCATCAGAAAGATCACAGAGAGGGCTAAAAGTGCTCCTCGTATGGATAAATGAAGTTTTAAAGGTCATTTTCTCAAAAGGCTCCTCTATTGTTTACATAATCTAAACCCCTAAAATAGAGAAACTCTGCGTTGGACTAAAATAAATCAGAGAAAACGGAAAAATTTCCTCAGGCAAGATGTTTACAAAGCTTAAAAACATCATAAAAGTAATGAAAGGGGCTATATATAGTTTTTTTTGTTGTTTTCCTGGAATCTCTGCGTTTATGTTTACGCTTTTATCCAAAGCCAATTACCAGAGCGGTAGAGCCACTGCCGCCTCGTTCTTTGCTGTCACTAAACACAAAAACTCAGCATGAACGTCACCGGCTGACAGAATGGGTTAACTTATCAATGCAGCTGCGTCCACATGGACATGTGGGTAATATGCGAATAATAAGGGCTTTATAATATCTGGACAGATAAATTACAACCCAATAGGATGAGCAGAACTGTCAGCCCTCCGGCGCAAAGTCCTGTTTTTCCCATTAGAGTGCGGTGGTGTTGAGCCGACGGTGACTGGGCTGCAGCAGTCTGGTGGTAGCATGAGCGAAGCCAAAAGGAGTGGCGGGCCAGCTCACATTACTCCTGGAACAGGAGCAGAGTAAATACCCGCCAGTCTGCTATTGGTCATTGTGCTGACCTCCAACAGGAAACTGAGCATGGGTGGGGCCAAGCGGCAAGGAGCAGCACCGGAAAAAAGATACACACCAAAAAAGAAAGCATTTGGGAGTAAATTCCTGAGCTGTTGTGGAGGTGGGGATTAAAACCCATGTCTGTTCTGAAGAAAACTTAACGTCTAAAGGGGAGGACGATGAAATCCAGACAGCAATGAGACGTGAAGAGCCAGTGAGAGCAAGGCTCTGGTTTACAGATCCCATCAGTGTGGGATGTGGTGCAGGCAGCACAACACTACAGAGCAGAAGAAATCTTACTGTGGTGGTGAAGTGGTTTCCTCATCAATTACATCCTGATTTAAAAAGAAGCACTGGTCAGAGTTCTCTGTGGACTTAGAGACAACAAACGAGGACAAGAAAACCTCCACCAGGCAGACTTTTCCAGCATGTTTAAGTCATTTACTGGACAGAACGGCCCATCTGGCCTCTCTGAGTCATTAATGTATTAAATGAGATCACTTAGATTATTTAGGAAGATAAAGAACTACTCTCCCTAGAATTACCAGAGCCGGTTTCTGACCATATGGTCTCTAGAAAGACACTAGTTTCATTAGTCAACAACACTAAGTAGGTATATTAACTTACAGTCTTTTCTACATCGCTCTGGCATTACTGCATTAATACTGAATTATCCTGAGCTTATTAACTAATCTACCTGCTGCACACGACTATTTAGTGTCAATTTAAATAATTCATCTAGAGGGATTTGGGAAGAGTTCACCACAGATAATAATAACTCAGTTCAGCTCATTTCTGATTGAACTCATTTGGATCTGATGTAACTAGAATTGAACTGATTCTATTTTTGAGAAATTTTACGATTTCTGATTCTACACTGTAAAAAATGAAATGTTGAATTTACTTAACCTAGTTATGTCAGCTGGTTCCACTAAACCAGTAGCTGCGTTTACATGGACACAAGTAATCGGAATAAAAGCCTGATCGGAAAAAAAATGCGTCATGTAAACAAGCCATTCGGAATACTCTGACCCGATTAAACTCAATCGGATCAACTTTTCATGCCGATTGTTAATCCGATCATGGTGCATGTAAACACTTATTCCGATTGTGGGTCATTACTGCGCATGTCAGTTAGGTTATACGTTCATTACGTCGCCTTTTACAGAAGTTGGATGAAAGCATGGCAGGCATGAAACAAAACTGGTCTGATTCGGACACAAATGCGTTGCTAGATGTGCTTAATAAAAATAAATAAAACCACGCTCTGAAGAACATCGTACTGCTCCATTTTGACATATGCAGCCATGTTTGTTTACAGCGGAAGTCCGCTACTTCTTCTTCTACGGCCTTTTTCGGTGTATTGGATCATTCTGCGCATGACAAAATGATTTATTCCGATCGAACGTATAACAAATGTAAACACTTGACATAATCGGATTCATTTTTCCAGAGCCCATGTGCACAAGCATATTCTAATCTGAATAATGATTGGATTAAAGACACTTTGCACATGTAGCGCAGCTAGTGTTTCTCAATTATATTCTGTGACCCCCCCAATCCCCTGAGAAAATATGCTAGCGGGAGTGCACCCCACTAATTGAGAACCACTGCACTAAACCTAATGTACAAAGTAAACCACATTGTTAAACATTGTTATGTTAAACGTAAACGTATATTACTTTTCAGATTTGAACAACTAGGTTTTGTGGAACCAGCTGACATAGCTTGGTTAAGTAAACTCAACATTTCATTTCTTAGAGTGTATTTGCATCTTACACAGCAAAATCAGCATGCTCAAATTAACACCATCAGAGTTGATTTCAACACTTTTAAAGGGTCTACATGGGTCCACACCAGAAAGCGTTAATTTAACTCTTTTTGGAGAGTTGGTACTTTAACTCTGATTTAGTGTCAAAAACCAACTCTTGTGGAGCTAACACCGGTGTTGGAGTTAATATAGTAACTCTTAACACTAGTGTTAAATTTTAATAAATTTGATTAATGTTTAAATAAAAAAAAGTTAAATTGTGAAGGCACAATAAATACAGACACAGGCGTGACTGACTGTCAGTTTATAATGAACAATATTAAAAATAGATAAAACACATCATCTTAACCCAAAGGTCAATGATTTATTCCTTAAATCTGCTCTGACAGATTAATCTGCGGTGGACCCCAGACAGTGACAGACCCTCTTACAAAGGTCCAGGGTGTAATTTCATTAGTCTCACTAAACCATTTAAATGCCCAGCGTGTGACCTGGTGTGCAAATGGGGTTTATAGCTCCACATTCCACCACAGCACCCCTGGGCCCAAAACCTGTAATGATGAGACAATCACATTCCTGCTTGGCCAAAAAAAAAAAACAGTGAGGAAAAGTCCAGCAGCAGAAAACCTGCAGCCTCTGGAACTCCCATGGTTTTCTAATGCAAGACTATTCTAGCTCTACATATGTTTTTGGGCTAGTTGCTCATAAACTAAACCATTCTTTATGTTTTTTTTTATTTAATCCTCTACGGAGATGCACAACTATAGATAATCGAGGACTGCTTATATGGGATGAACTGTTAAAGCCGTAACAACTGTCCATGTGAGGCTGTTGCAGCTGCTACGAGCTATTCCCTATGAGGTGATTTAATACAGACAGTGAGTCGTTATACAACAGCAGGACAGTGGCGTATTGTGTGATGTAGTGTAACAGGCTGATGACTACACCCCCACATCCTGCCAAGTTCTGCATGTCCCACATAATAACAACATCTGACGTGTTTACTGACGAATCTGGACAATGTGCCACACAGCCTGCATAACCAAGTATCAGTCACATACAAATATGGGCTATTATTATTAATATTACGCCTCCATAACAAACGAGACAGTGACATATTACATTATACCACAGTTATACAGGATTTCCGTAGGAAATCTTTCATTAAGGTATTCTGCTTGCTGGTTTTTTTATTTAGCTCATTTGGGAAGTTGACAAGAGCCCCCAAGACTATTCAGTTAAATTATTTTACACTCAACCTACTTGATCCATAAAAACTCATCTAAGTAAAGAAAACCAGCAAATATGAGGACAAGAAGTGCAAAGCAACACATCTGGAAGTAATGAGGACTTGCAGGACCCACCCTCTCCCCAGAGTCCTCTCAGGCTTAATTGAGTTTTTTACTCTTGTAATGAAATTAAAAATGTTGAAATGTTGCAGCATTAAGCAAGACAAAAGTTTCAAATGAGGGGAAAGCAAATCCAAAATTTTGCTCATGAATTTAGACAGTGTTAAAAACCAAATATAGGTTAAGATGGCATCAAATGGGTTTACCCAAAATGTTCACAATAAAACAGTTTAATTTCAAGCCAAAAGCTGGAGTTTAAGTTGTCTGTTTTCTGCCAAAAATCAGCAGATCCATGAATCATCTCACAGTGAGAGGCTGCTGTATACAGGAGAAGGCTTCACAGATGAGAGCTGACAGGAAACCGCCAAAGAAAGAGATCAGAACCAGCATCGGGTCACACTTTGGTTTGGCTGAGGCGTTTTCAGATTATGCACAAGAAAAAATATGAAGTCATTTATTGTGAGGGCGCTCCTCGCCACCGAGCAGCTCCTCCGGTGATGCTCCAAACAAAAGCACCGGAGCAGCGACCACAACACTCACTTATATCCTCTGAAGGAGCGACGAAAACGATGAACCGACATTATTTTAATACTGGACATTATCCTAAAGCTATGGCTGCATTTGGAGGTGGGGTTTGTTTAGTATTTAGGATCCGTTACTTAGAATAAATGACCGGCGGAATGGGAACAACCGACGCTTTACAAAAAAAAAAAGTGCCGTTAAGGCGCGTCGCTTGAACCGATTCAAACATATTTAACAAATAGAGCTAGTATGGTTTGTTTTTGTACCAGAAGAGGAAATCCAAGTTATCTTACCTGCCGTCCTAAATCCTCTCACCCTCTCGGCCCAGGAGCGCTCACTGACAAGAGACAAAAACACCGCAGCCAGGATGCTCCGGACGCCCCGCCCCCTCCAAACCCTCTTAAAGGGCCAGCAGCCCGCGGGGATGCGCGTGCACACTACCTGACGTACCGAGCGCACTCACCTGACGGTCATTAGGTGACGTTTAAATCAAAATACAGGGCGGCCAATTTTTTATTGCAAACACCTCAGCCTTTTTCTACCGCAGGTACAGTCCTTTTTTCGTTGATTGCCTTACTATGCTAGAGAAATTAAATTAGCAGAACAAACTAGGGCATCCTTGTTTAGTTATTTCTGTTTTTTTCTTCTAATTCCATAGTTTACTTTTTTTGTTCTCATCTTGTTCAGAGTAGCAAAGTTGTTTTTTTTTTTACCTTGTTTGCTGACAGTTTTGGCATGACACCGAAACTGTCAGCAAACAAGGTAAAAAACTAAAACTTTGCTACTCTGTGTACAAGATAAGAACAAAAAACTATGGAATTAAACTTGGGCATGTTAAAACTAGATTCAACCATTTTGTCATGCTACGTTTTAGCTTTTACGTTAGTTATCATTAGGAATTATGTTTGTTTTATTTTATTTCTGGAGATCATCTCAAGTACCCCAGCTAAGTGTTTCATGATGTAAGAGACGATATACCCACCATAGGCATTGTATAATTTGCAAACAACTAACCCTCAGGTAAAGAGAAAATAGTTGAGCACAGCAAAAAAAAAGATTTTTTAATATATTTGCGCAAAACGTGTGTTACAAACTATCCTGTTGTGAGATAAACTTACTTCTGCATACTGGATTCACTCTAAATCAAAGCCTTAGGTAGTTTTCTTTATAGTTTCAAAAGCATGAATAAATAAATAAGTTTTCACTGTAATCGACTCCCCCTCCTGTATTATACATTTACAACAACCGACTAAACATTTGCTCAATTAAAACCAATGCTGAATCTCTCAGGCAGCATGAGTGTGATCATCCCCACAGTGAGTCAGCTACTGAATCAATTTATAAACCTATAAGAAAAGTTAAGATTTTAAATAACAAACTGAATCACTTTAATACTATGAGTGACAGCAAAACGCTGTTAAGAACTCCAAAACATGTTCAAGTTGCAGAGGGCCACAATAAACACTGCTCAGTTGTACAGACAGAAATGTTTAATAGAAAGCAGGGTAAATAAATAAAAATCTAATTGGTATAAAATCAAGCAGTTTTCACTTGAATAAAATAAAAAAAGCACAGTTCAGTTGTTACAGTGTTGATGTGCCACCATTTTTTTTAGAGAAGTGCAATTTAACATATAGTAAGAAATGGCTACAAAACATAAAACCATCCATAAACTGAAGTATGCTACAAATGTAGAGTGTTTTAACAGCAGCTCACACAGGCTAAAGATAAACAACTAGCCTGCAGGTTAAACTTTTTCTGTTACTGCAGGTGGAGATATTTGTGTGAATGAATGAGATGGCCCGACTGGAGGCAGTGCTTGTGTGTGATAAACATCTGATGTGTCTACAGTGCATCACAAAGAATTTCACAGTTTAAAAGGGAAAAAGAAACACATTTAAACGCCTCATTCTGGCATTTTTCCTTATTTACAAGCCCTGAGAGCTGAGCTTGCACAGAATGAGCCCACTTATATTCCCATAAAGAAAGACGTGCAGATACAACTGCAGAAGAGAGGAATGTCAGTTATTTGGTCTGCTTGCTGAGACTTTTGTTTTCGTTTGTCTGGTAGTGACCATTACCAGAGCTAGGTCAAAATAATTCTTACAAACAACAATAAGAATATTTAATAAAAGACGTGACACAAAACAGACGACTTAAAGCCTCATCATTTTGGATCCAAAATGTTTGGTCGCCTGGTAAAAAGTCCCGTTACAGGCAGCTGGAGCTCAGGGATTACTTTGGGATGTCAGAGAGTGGATTACTTTGGAAAGCTCTCTGGCATCTTAAGAGCCTCACACCAAATGACAATGTTTACAGAGCAGATAACTGTCCAGTATAAACAGCTGACTTTTTTTTTTTACTCCAACAGAGGTGTGAGACTGGTGGTGATGGGGGAGCTGGCTCAGCTGGGACTGGGGCAGCAAACTGGTGTGTGTGTGTGTGGTGGGGAGGTGTTGGGGGGGGGGGGATTAAGGCTTGACTGGGAGTCTGAGAGTGTGTGTGTGGGGGTAAAATAACGAGCAAGGCAAGGAAGAGGATAGCTTGTGTGACAGTTGGTGTGCAGCGAAGTGGGGGGTGGGGGGTGGAGACAGATGGGATGAGATGTTTTAATTTCTGCAGCTCAGTGCTTAGAGTGTCGTTTTCCAGATTTCTGCACATCAGCAGTCGACTTTTCGAAGACTAGACCTGCTGTAGGAGTTTCTGTTGGGCAGAAAACAGAATGAGCGTGTTACTAAAGTAGTGAAATAATTATATGAGATTTGGTTAAGCACGGGAGAAACTGTCCAACTTCATTCATTTGAGCAATAAACACTTTCTTTTTCTACATGAGCCATCTACAGTGCTATGTAAGTCTATGTCCTGTGAAGTTTGAGAGATCAAACAAGCTCTAAACTTCTGGAGTTCTCTTTGGGCTGTAGCATCATCCTGCCATTGTCTCCAGGTCTGTTTCTAATTATAAACCAGCAGTCCACTGACTCTCACATGCTAACGGAGCTTTAGCCAAAGGATGATGAAAACAACAAAAACATATGGTGATCATTTCTAAAGTCAAACAAGCCTCAGCTCTTTAATCAGTGTGCCAACTTTTATCAAGAATTCCAGCCTTTCTGCCATCCCCTCACTAGAGTTTTTAGCCATGACAAAGTCTGGTTTTATGTTTCTCTATTGTTACAGTTCAAGCAAAAGAGTGAGCTCATTTAGTGTGTCCCTGTGCATGTGTTAAAGTCTCAGGTTACCGTTGTGTTTGCACAGTCAGAGCTGGCAGGGACCTGTACAGCTGGGGGATCTTGCGGTTGATGAGAGGACCCAGGGCTTCTTTCAGCTTGTTGTAGTTCCTCTCCAGCTCCCTGTGGTACTCCTTTTGGTCTGGTCCAATAAGCGCTTTGTTTTTCCGCAGGGCATCTTCACACCTGCATGACAAATAGCAGAGAACACGCAGACATTCGGTGTTTGTTTTTCTTGGTTACACAGCAGATGGTAACCCAAGTGTGGCGCGTGTCGTCACCTCTTTGTGAAGTCTTTAAAGCAAAGGCGCAGTTTGTTGTGATGGCGAAACAGCTTTGGGTCATCAGGAATCTCTGAGAGAAAGACCTGCGCTACCTCAAGGGGACCCTAACAGTGGAAGAAATGGTTACATATCTGCTGAGGAATGTCTGAAACTTGCCCAGATGGATGCCTGACGAGGAGGTAAAGGTCGTAAATCATCAGCATCATCAGCAATAAAAGTCTAAACAGGCACCTGGTTGACAGTAGTCCCCACACAGCCCTGCAGAACCATTTGAAGCATTTTAGGGTCTGCAGGGTCTTGGTTTGTGGCAAAAGCAAGTTCTTGAGTCTTCTTCTGCATGTCTTCAATAGCCACCTCCATGGGGATAAGAATAATCTGAAGAGCCAAAAACATCATTATGACATCATGCATGTATTTACCATCCAATTGCTTCACCGCAGACGCCTACCTCCTCCTTGTGGACAACGTTGATGCGTGTCTTTATGTAAGGGAAGGCGTGAGATGTTGTCAGGATGGTTTTGCGTTTGTACTGCTCGTGCAGGTCACCGTGGGCCCGGCCGTCCAGAGTGAAGGGGGTGCAGTACATGAAGGTACGCAGGTTGTAGTTCTTATCAAAGTAGGTGATCCTTTCTTTTAGCTCATATGTGTCAAAGTAAGGCTCAGCATAGGTGATCTGGAGGTAGGCCTGTAACCATCCACAGGACATTCTTTACATAAAGTTTCTTTTGTTTCCTTTAATAATCCAAACATGGATTTTACAAACCTTATTGGGATCCAGTTTGGTTTTGTCCACCGGGTTGGAGTCCTTGATAATTTCCACCACATCATCCCCAAACTTCACTGCATAGAACTCCTGCCCAACAAAACGTTCATCTAAGCTTCTCATTAATCTCTAATGACACCTTTATTACCAACACGATGCTCCTACTTGCCTCCAGCCTGTGGGAGATTTCAGCTAATTTGGTGATGGAGGGCTCCTTGTAAACAAATTCTTGTTCGTCCAAGTCTCCAAACTGGCAACCATAGAAACCTACACGAAAGTAGGTCCCAAACATCCTCTAGAAACTGAGGTTTAGATAAGAAAAGAGTTGATTCAATACAGAATCAGAAACATAATGTAACAAAGCTGAAACTATGATGATATCCTATAGCTGGAGTTAGTGGACCGATTTTGGCAGGTTTGACAATCTAGCTACAAATCGCTTATTTGTTTTATTTTAAGAGAGAAAATAACAAAAAATAAAAATAAATAAACTAATGCGGGAAAGCCAAATAGTTTTTTGTGAAAGGTTATGCACAGAAAATAAATAAAAATGAAAGAAAACTTAACAGTGCTGCAACTCATCTATATTAAAGTATGAAAGTTAATTTAGCTTTGCTCACCAGTGATGTGTCATCCACACAGGATAGGAGAAAAATAAATGAACAGGAGAAAGATTAGCATGATAAAAACATAGATACTACAGGGACATTTAGATTGAACACATGTAAAATACAAACTGAACTCGTTACCTCCCATCCTGAACTCTGGAAACATTGAGGGATGAAAACACAAATATTAGATCAAAGGAAAAGTATATTTTGGGGGTGGGGAGCTGATTTGCTGGTGATCAAACTGTGAACTAACTTGGTTGTAGACTTTGTTGAAAGCATCCTGCAGTTTTCCGTGGACAGTAGCCAACTTTTTGAAGTCCCTGTTGGCTTCATGGATGGGCAGCAGAATCTTGTAGACCTCATTTATGGCCTCATACATGGCCGCCTGTGGTCAAAGGATAATGGAACATAATTTCTTCACATCAATCACCGAACTTTCGCTCAGCCATGTTAATGCTCTCTGACTGCATGCAGCCTGTCACCATGGAGTCAGAGAATGTGAGTCGCACCATGTTAAAGGAGGCAGCTGCTTGCTCCAGGAGGCCCACCAGGCCAGACTCGCTGAAATACTTCCCAGCACAAATGCCCTCCTCCTCAGGGGACAGGATGTCATCTGATACTGCTGATTCCTCTAATACATTAGATGAAATATTCTGTGAGGAAATACAAACAGATATTATTTTACTAGTTTGTGCTAGCCTAGAAATCTAGACCGTCAGGTGCTGAAGCAAAATGATTTTGCTCTGCATGTCGGTCTAGCCACGCTCCACTGGAACCTCCGCAGCCCCGGCCAGTCTGGTGGCTGGCCAATCACAGCGCTTTATCAGTTTGGTGGGTGGGATGTTACTGCAAATGAGTAAAACTAAGATGGCGACGGCTCGTTTGAAATGGCTTTGGCATCAACTTTGTATTATTTAGACTTGGGCTTTTCTTTGAGTCAAGAGCAGATAGAGGTACTTAAGTCCTTTATTTAGAAAAAGGATGTATTTCTTCAACAGTATATGGCAGACTGCTCTGTTGACTGACATCCATAGCAGTGAGTACGTCACATTGTTTGTTGTCCAGTAGCACATGGAGACAGTTTGAAAGACAACCGTACATCCCGTCCCACGACTGAGAGCCGTTAATGGACCGTGGCCAGACTATATAGTCACATATATAAGATGGCTTGCCAGGCTACGTTTGTATTACACTGTAAAAAGGGTTATGGAGTTGAGCCTAATTTATGCTTCTCTGTCAGCTCGAGTGTGGCGTCGCACACACGCATTGACAGAGATGTTTTCCCTTCAGACTTCTCCGTCACCTGGGGAGTGTTGCAAAGCAATTCCCCGTCAGGACAACAGAGGGCATAACGCTTTTCTGGGGTATCCTGCCACCATTACAGTCATGTATTCGGTCCAGAATAGTGAATTTACTATTGTGTTTTTATTGTATTTATGTATTTCAGAGACTTTTTAACACGAACGAATTTATCCCTCGTTGTCCTCCACCTCTTCATGCGATTGGCACCTCAAAACCCACGTTTCCCGTCACTTCCGTCCACGAATAAAATGCTTGCTGCATATCTTTGTACTCCTTCAGTTACTGGGGAATAAGGCGTTTTTCAATCTGCTCCATGTCTGCTGCTAAATATCTTAATTTTTGAGGGGGCAATGCCGGTGCTGTTGACGAATTTAAAAGAAGCAGCGTCCTGACCAATCACAAGCTTGCTGTCTCCGTCACTTTCCATGGATAGTTAAAAAGTTGGGCATGTCTCCGTCAGCCTCTGTAGGCCTGTCGGAGAGCCCTTACATTGACGCATAATAGCGTTGCATGTCCCTGTACACATGCAGACGAAGTAGAAATTAGGCTTTAAATTCACCTGAAATGTGACACATCCAATTGGCAGGTAGCGGCAGTCCTCCAGCATATTGAGGTATTCTGCCACCAGTGCAGCACTGTGAACTAGGCAGTGGGCTGCCTCCGCATGGTTCCCTCGCTCCGAGTGTTTCCCTGCCATGTTCTGCAGCCACGTCAAGCGCAGGTCAGGAGAGTTCTGGTAGCCTTTAGCAATCCTGAAGCAGAAAATTCAAAATTAAAGACCAATTGCAGCTTTTTATTAAATATTTTAGCCTTTTGTTTGTGTAATTCACAGCCATCCTTGTACCTGTACATTAGGTCAATCAGCATTTCAGGATCCTGCTGATGCTCCTTCATCTTCACAGTGTCAGTAAGAATCATGTGGAGGTTGAACACCAGATCCTGAACCTGCACATACATCACGTCTTTTCCATCTGAACAGCTCAAGAAAACTACTTAAAATAACTGTTAGCTAACCCCTACCTGCTCAGGGAAAGGTGTGTCGCGCAGCTCTAGGTCTTCTTCAGCATATGTCAAGATAGTTTTTAAAGACCGGCGAAGATGCTCTTCATTAAAGTTCTGTGATGTTCCCACCAGCGACGACAGAGACATGGTGACCTGCATCTTTACTCGTGCAAAGTTCTGTTACAGAGCAAAAGAAACCACAGACTTACACTTTTCTGTTTAATGAATTCGGTCATGCAGGAAAACCACAAAACAGATGAAGCAACATGATTTTCAACCCACATTTCCAATCTCAAAGTTCTGCCTCATGAGCAGGTAAAGAGAGGCTGAGGCATGACTCCTGACAGGGCTAACGCTGCTGCTGCAGTGACGCAGAAGACGCAGACACAGGTCTGCACAAAGCTCTGTGTCCTCCTCAAAGAGCATCTCTGGGAACTGAACAGAAAAAAACAAGTTTAATTAAACCCACTGATCAACAGCAAAGCAGAGGTTTGCTGTACTACTTGTAACTGTTCTAACCTTGAATACCAGAGCTCTCTGTGTAGTGAAGCAGTGCTGCAGAAAGAGGGCGCTCTGGTTTCCTGCCATGCTGTGCAGAAGCACTCGTAGCACCCCCCCTAAAACGCTCTCTTTCAGTTCAGATGCAACCACCGTCTGGAACAACAGAGGACGTCAGCATAAGAACTTTACAAACAAACGGCCGTGTGAAACTTGATTTTCATTTTTACCTTTACTATGATTTCCAGCGTGTCCAGGACGATCAACGAGGCCTCGGTGGCGAGGTTTCCATCCACCACAGACTCCTGCTCCATCTCAGCCTTACTCCTGGATAAAGTCATTATACAGCCATCGTTAAGCGTCTCACACTTTCACCACATTCATTTATATGAAAACAGAATATGGGTGATGATGTTGAGCTTTTTGTGTCAAACTGCGGCAGCTTTAACGGTTTTACGGTGACCGACATACTTGTCGACTCGGTCTGTGTTTTGTTTCCAGTGAGTGGCGTTCTTCCTCCACCTGACATTCTCCTGGCTGCCATAAGGACTCCTTTCTGTAAGAACACATATATTCTGGTGAATAAATCACATTTCACCAGCTAGAATTCAGGGTTCCCATCTTGTTTACCTCTGCAGCGGCGAACCATCTCCTGACGAGCTCCTACTGTACCCAGTATAGCCTCCTCCAGCCGGGCCTTCATGTCCTGAGACTTTTTAAACGTGAGACTGTTGATCCTTTCCAGAGTCTTTCTCCCCTACAACAAGACCAGCCACAAAACTTATCAGAGTTTGATTAGATCTGAAATCCTTTTCTGAATGAATTTTTCACAATCTCTGTCTTAAGAAATGTGTTTATTCCTGCCAAATTTGATCATGTGATGGAGAAACAAATGCTTCCAAACTAGGTGAAAGTTCCTGTTTTTCATGTACCTTGTATTCAAAGCAGGAGACACAGAGATGAAGCAGATCCAATAAACGGTTGATTTGGAGCACTGACAAATCGGACACCCAGCGCTCCAGGAGAGTTGCATCTGCATTCTTCAGCACCCACAGGAAACACACCAGCAGAGTCCTGCTGCACTCTGCAGACAGAGCGCTGGACTGGCGAGCAGCCTGGTAAAGACAAACACACCGACTCAGAGCCAATCTCCCAATCTGCTTCAAAACAGAGCAATAAACAGGATGGAAGAGCAAACTAAACATCAGCAAATAACAAACTGTTTTAGGTGAGTGTTTGTGTCAGACTGAAGCAGCTGCCTCTGACACAGTGACCAGGCCGTCTGTAGGGCCCAGGGGGAGCAGAATGACCCTTGCTGCTATCACTTACCACAGAGGGGAGAGCAAACGGGTTTGCTTTGGCATGCGGCATCGGAGAGCCAGCGATCGCCATGGCAACAGACTGACTAATAATGTTGCCACTGTCTGGGTCAATCTCCTCGGTGAGGGCGGAGGAAAGGCGGACTCGAGCAAGAGAGGAGTCTACAAAGAAATAAGAGGGAGTCTCAGGTGTGTAATATCACTGTATACGAGGGAGTCTGAGTGCTGGAAGACTTTATTAGGTTCATATAAAATTCTGCTGACCACAGAAGTCATGGAGCTGATGGAGCGTCTCCATGACGATGGGGATGAGTGGCAAGTAGAGCTTGGCAATGCTGGCTCTGACCTGAGGGTCCCTGTAACGAAGGTCTGCATCATGGCTGCACAGCAGGGAGTGAACAGCGCTGATGGCCTTTTTATGGAGGAAAAAAACCCTGTAGGTGACAAAAGAAATACTCGTTTGTTTTAGTTCATGTTAATCGTTCAGTCCAAACTTTTCTTGTGGATTTGTGAGAATCGTGCTGTAGCTGAGAACCCACCCTTCGCCTTCAGGATCAAGAATGAGAGAAAGCTCAGCGAGCAGTAGGCCTGACAGGAAGTGCTGATGGCGGAAAGGGACGGAGATTTCAAACATGGTGGCCACACCCAGGTCCTGGACCATACTTGAAAACGCTGAACCCTATGAATAAGAGGGATATTAGAAATTATTCAAATATGCACAATATTTTTTATGTATATATTTCATTTTCCAGCCTGCTTCGTTACTTGTGAAGTTGTGGAGGAGGTGGAAGGGGAGGGGGATGCTGGGGGGCTCAGAGTGGAGCAGGGTAAGTTGAGGATGACATAATGTTCATGACTGCAGACGATACGAATGAAGTCCATCCTCAGGGCATTCAGGGAGCTGATATTTTGTGCTGTGTGGAGCTTGTTGGCAATCTGTTAAACACCATTTTACAGAGGGCAGTAAGAAGAGAAGTGAGGGCTTTGGGGCAGTCTGAAACTGACAACATGATGAAGAGATCATGGGCACCTGTTTGTAGTAGGAGCGAATGAGGTTGAACACAAAACCCCGGTCCATGAGAGACAGTAAATCATTCAGGAAGAAGGCCAGACTGCTATTTAACCTCTCCATGAGCTCCACATCCTGCAAGGAAAAGGGAGGAATTTCAAGAGAGGAAAAACCAGGAAGATCAATATGAAAATGAGACAAGAAAAAAAGCCGATTACTGTATGTCTGAATTCATCAACAACACTCAGTCCCAGGAAAAGACATTCAGAACAACAATCGACATTTATCTTTGTTGTTGTTGTTAACCACTCGTAGGTTATAGTTATTAAATTAACTGATGGTCGTGGTGTATGTTTGAGGGCTCTGTACCTTATGATATCGGCTAGCGATGTCTGCACTGATGGCACATACAAGTGCAGCGATGTCATCGATAAAACGGTCTGGGAACCGCTGACGCCTGGGAGCCTCCAGTTTAGAGGTGAGGAATAAGTGATGAGCCATGCTCTTAGTCTGCAGAAGAAAAGAGAAAATTGTATCACTTAAAATTGTTTTTCGTCTTTTCTCGTCATAGTTTTCTGAATTATATATAGACCTTACACAGTCGTGTTAACCTTTTCATAAGAATACTGACCATTAGCTGGAAGAAGAACCAGGCCTGATGCAGAGCTGCTTCCCTCACTGTGCTGGTACTGACCACCCACTGCAACGCCAGCTCTTCATGAAGCAACTAAACACCAACACAGCTAGCTTTAGCTCACACCAGGAAGCCATTTCAGACAGAACTAACTTATCTGGACTGATGTCTACATGTCAGGGGTCTGAAACCTGGCTCTTTGGACCGTCCACATTGGCTCTTAATAAATATGGTTAGAAATGTAAAAAATTAACAAACTCTGGTTTTTAAATAGAAATATAAAAAAATGCAGATTTATGTGACTTTATAGGTTTTTTTACACTAATTTTACTGAATTTCAATAACAAATGACACTGTAACTGTAATACTTTTAAACCTATTTATGTTTTAAATCATTTTCTGCAAATATTAATATCCCACAGAAAAAATAGCCATACTCTATATGCAAAAGTTTAAAATTTTACTTTGAAATTTAATTATAGGGAAAAACAACAACACATCTCTAAGTGGGTATTTATGAAAGATGGGGAAAGAAGATTTCTGACGCAGAAAGAAAAGTCAGAATTGTGATTTTAATCTCGGAGTTCTGACTTTTTTCTCAAATTGCCCTCAGAAATCTGATGGAAAAATAACTTTGTTTCAGTGGCCCTGATCTTTCTCCGTAGATATTTCTCAAAAATTATACATTTTCTATTTTCCAAAGGTCCTGTACAGTTGCAGCTCTAAGCATGTTTAATTCCAGTGGACTCTGGGGGGAAAATGGCTCTTTGGATGGTAAAGGTCACAGACCCCTGGTCTAAGTGCAGATGTTCTGACAGCTTATAAATCTGATGAATGCACATTTTAGGAAATTGTCCTTACCTTAGAAAAAATGGTGTTAGTAAGGTCAACTTAACACTTTATTTAGTATGTTTACATGATTATAGTTACAGTGCTTCAAATACACCATTAGAAAATTTAAAAGTGTTAACTATAATGAACAATGATGGATGTTAATCATAACAATGTTGTTGAATGCTTGGGTTTCAGTATGTGTTTAAAAAAGCCACTTTAACAGTTTTCTTTACACATGGTGCCAGTTTTACCTTCTTTGCAATCTTTGTGGGAACTGTTAACAAGGCCACGCTGTCCAGAAAGGCAGACATGCGATTGCCGCTGAAGTCGCTTGCCTGACATGAAGTGATGGTGAGGTGAACACAGACATGAGGACAGTGACGTGAAAATGGGTGGATGACCAGAGAGCTGTCTCTGGTCTCTGATGAGTGCAAAGACTGGAAATAAATCTAATGCGCCTCAAGCAGAGATGGTGGCGCTTTTGTCAATTAAACACCACACATATAGCTCGTTAGCAGCAAAGAGATGATGAAGATCAGTGAGGACGAGGCATGCAGACACAAATGAAAGCTCTGAGAACTGCAATAGGAAATAACCCACGAGAGTTAACCAGAGGCTGTGGAAGTTAAAGGTGTTGGAGGAGATGGAGGTGCACATGAGGAGGAGGAAGAGGAGAAAGGATTTGGCACCTGCTTGAGCTCACAGCTGGAGTTGGGGTTCCGACGTAGCACAGATCTGGAGCCCCCAGGGGCATAAGCAGAGTTTACCCAGGAGTGGGAGCGGTCAATGCCCTGCCATAAGCCACCGATGACACACACACAAACACACACAAACACAGTGTGGCGAGAGGCAAGGACACGGTGAGTAAAGGAAGGCTAATAATTACAAAAGTTATTATCTGAAGGTAAACATCGGGGAAAAGCAAAAACAAAGTAAGAAGGGAAAAAAGTGGGAACAGGGGACAACAAAGAGCTGTAGGCTGATAGAAAAAAGAGACAAAGCATAATTTTATTGGCTAAGCAGCACTGATCATCTGCTAGCACAGAGTTCTCAGTCGACTTGAGTTTACTGAATCTGCTGTGAAGAGTGAAGACACCGTTATTAAATGAAAAGTAAAAAAAAAAAAGAAAAAATATCACAAGGGGTATGCTTAAACACAAAATCACAGAATAACATTGTGCAACAAAACAACAAGTTATCTGAAACTCACTTTGCTCCCTATGATCCTTTGGACTTCTTCATCAGGGGAAACCGGTGTGCTGGCCAGGTCAGGATTGGAATTGCTGATACTCTTTGAGCGGGACAGATGCAGACTGCTTGGGCGGCCCGTTGCTCTGGATAAGGTAGCATACTGCATGGGCAACTCATAGGCATGGGCACCTGATTTTTATAGGGTAAAAGGTACACAGATATGAAAAAAGAATCAAAAGTCTGATAAAAAAGACAATCTTTATGGATCCATTTCAGCCTGCTGCCGAGCTCAGGCTGGTGGTTCACCTGTGGGGGGTAACGCAGGTTCTGCAGTGGGCAGGCGGAAGACGTAATGGATGTAAGACGCCAGAAGGTTGTTGCGACCATGCTGATCTTGGTTTCCCTCCAGGTTTTTGTGGATCTGATTAACCAGCAGAGCCATGGCTTCAAAAGCAGCTCTGCCCAGGTTCACTAGTGAGACATTAGAAACCGTTATTAATCATAAACATCTTATTAACACTTCAGGTCTTTTAAAGTGGAACTGACTGAATAACCCAGCTCACCTATTTGGCCGGCAATGACCGGAGGGTAGACGATGAGCTGAATGAGCTTGTTCAGCAGCTGATGCAAAAACCTGACACATGTATCCAGCTGAGCTCCTTTCAGAGCCGCCATGCTACCCTTCAGCTCCGCCTCCATGTTCGCCTCAGTTATGATGACATCCTTGAGCCGAAAGGGGAAGGAGTACTCCTCCAGAACATAGACCAGAGTGAAGAACTTATCCAGGTGTGGGTCCTAAAGGTACAGCAACAAACACGGAACATAGTCACAAAATAAACAGGGTTCTTTCTCCTGTTCAAGCACTTTCAAGACCAGTATTTAAGAATTTCCAGCACTTTACACTACTGATGATTTACACATAAAAAAACACTAAATTATCAGTAAAAATCAGACAAAATGTACCGAAAAATGAAATATATAAATTAAGTATTTTAAACTTCTCTGCATCAGGATAAAAGGACATTTATTCTACTTAAAGGAGCACTTTCCAGCTGGATAAGCAGAGTTCAGCATCATGAGCAGACTTGTGTACCTGAGTGTGAACAGAGGAGGTTGCCGTCACCTCGACATTGAACACTCCTTTGTGATTATCCACCCACTTCATGCCTGGAAGCTGAACCTGCCATGGAGTGAAATTTAACTCATTTAATTCTCAGTCACGTCACAAAGGAACAGATGATGGCAGGAAAGCTGATCTTCAGACTCACGTCGGGGGTGAGTACGGAGTAGCTGGGAGGAGGCTTCTCCACAGACACGGGGAGGCTGAAGGAGCCCGTGCGTAGCCGGCCGTGTTGCATCAAAGGTATCCACTGCAGGCACAAAGACACGTGATCTCTCTCAAGAAAGAGCCATCAAACGAGTGAACGTGTGGGCGAAAGTGTTAAATGTGAGCCAAGAGTGCACTGACGGTGTAGCCCACAGGGGTCTCCAGAGGAGTGTTCTGCTTGGGTTGGCAGCTGATGTGGTAGAAGGTGAACAACAGATGGTGGTTGTCTGTCAGGTTGGCAGGAATCTTCATCTTCATCTCCTCATAGAACTCAGGTGATCTGAAGACCGAGAGTTAAATGATGTTAAAGAAAACGATGATGGGGAATGAAAGCAGACGGTGAACTGAGCCTTACTTGTTATGGTAGATGACAGGAGTGTACGCCTCATTCATGAACTCGGCACAGCTGGACTTTCCAAAGATAACCTGGTCAACCAGGAAGAGAGCGTGTGGTTTCCAACAATCACTTAAGTCGTTTTAAACTTGGAGAAAAAATCTTCTGATGAACATTTAGCAAAAGCTCATGTCTGACTAAACTTAATTTTAACTTAATTTTGACAAGGTTATTTTGATGTTTTTAGACTCCTCTGCCTCCTAGTCCTGATCTACAGAACATGAGGTTGTTTAAACAGGTAACATCCACTGCACATTAACCATCTAAAAAGAAACACAAACACTAATTAAAACATGAAAGAACCGCTGCAGATCACTAGGTAAATCTTATCTTATTTTCTGATAAAGAACACTTTCCTTTAGAATCTACCCTTGTAAGTCGATACGAGTGGGTTTTGAGTTACCATCTGAACTGAACCCACCGGTAAAGCTTGGCTGGGGTCCTCTCCTGCCATGAACTGAACTTTGACTGCGATGTTCCTCACTGACCCCTGACGGCTGCTGAAGTTCAGACTTTGCGGGTAAACATAGAGCAGGTTCCTGAGAGATCAAATATTGCATAAAAATGAGGAAGAAAGGTGAGACAGAAAAAGCAATTTATTAAATGTAAACTGAACTTTTGTTACTTCCTGTTCCCAGTCATTTTGTCAGCATTCTCTACAACTTCTAACTAAATTTTGTCCCAATAAATCCTGACAACCGTCGAAAGTATACGTGAGTCTTCATGTCAGAAAACGCGCACACATGGGACGAGTGTGACCCGGCAAAGTATTCAAAAGGTAATGTCACAAACTTCTGTCCAAATCAAACATCAGACGCTGTTCATATTTTGAAACAGCTGATTTTAGTCATGTTGGTGGTTGTTGACTCTGCTTCATATAAAATTTAAATAACAATAAACAACATGTTTTGTACATATTTTGATGCCTCTCCAGACTATTTTTAGCTTCAAACAAATGTTGCATACATAAGTATGTAAACATATCACAAAAGTTTGTGACCTCTATGACAAAATTAGACTCTTTGGGGTAAGCGTCATAAGGTCACCGAGACCAAGGCCATGTACCGGACCTGTGATCAAACCACTGAAAGCTAATGTTTTACCACAGTATTACGTGTGCAACACTATAAAAGACACAAGCCACCCTCCAGAGCCATCATCTTGTATCTGTTAATGTCACCGTCTGCATTGTTTTCTGAGTTTGCATCAGTTTTTGGAACTGACATTATTTTGGGTAAAAAAAAAACTAAATACCCAAGAGACGTGAGTAGGAAGCAAGTATGAGAATGATCTGGAGTCTGTGTCTGCTTTGTGTGGCTGGAGGTTTAAGAACGATCCATGCAGGCCCCATCAGGAAGACCAGCAGGACGGAAGAGAGGGCCGCACCACAGGAAGAGGTCAATGTGCTCATGTTTGGTGTCATACAGCTGAGCGAATCGCTTAGCTATGTGTTTGAAACCACTGAGGCTAAGATCGAGAGAATCGGCCGGACTCTGAGGAGTCACGAAGCCACTCTGCAAAAGCTGGGAAAGCAGACGGAGCAGGCTGCAGCGACGGAGCAGCAGATAAAAGAAGCTGTGAAGGCGTTACAGGTAGGAAAACACAGATAAAAGTCAACCACAAGGGCTGAGGCAGTGAGACCTCATCAGATTAAACAGCTGCAGACATAACAAACCAGCTCTTTGGTGATGTGTTAAATCTAAACAATGCATTTTTTATTTTAGAAAAGTTCTTCACCAGCACACTGCTCAATATCCCTGCATGATGGCTTAATTGACTGTATCACACTCCTGTTAATGAATACATCATATTACTTTATTCAGAGTGAGGTAATCAGGAGTGTTTTGTATGTTACACTCTGGGATCGGCAGCTGCCAGCTTCCCCGAGCCCGTTATTTTGGGAGAGAATAATACAAGCAGATGCTCTTTTGACAGGCCCAGATGGCAAAGCAACAGGCTCAGACTCGGCTCACTAAAGATCGACTGAGCGGCATAGAGGAAGAGGAGGAGCAGCTGAAGACTAAAGTGAAAAGACTGGAGATGTTCATTGACGACCCCGTTCACGGCAGCATCAGGGAGCTGAAGGTAAAGCAGACTAACTCACTTTCACACCAGCCTATTAAACGATCGTCCCTTTTCTTCACTGTAACCGTTTCCTGATTTCAGGCCCGAGCAGAGGAGCACTCCAGCATCTTGCAGGGTTTACAGCTCTTGACCCAGTTTCAAAAGGAGAACATTGAGACTCAGAATGAGCAGCTTTCCAGACTGCAGGAGATGGTAATCCATTTGTGCAGCACATTACATGTGTTTTTAATTGTTTTATTTTGCCAACTTTGCTGTTTTATGTGTTTTTTCAGAGCCGGAGGACACCATAGCTATTACAGGACGTGTCATCGCTCTGAACGAAGTTCAACTCCTCAACATAACTGCTGCACTCCCTTCTAACTCTGCTGTACATCCTCAAAATACCATGAATGTGTCCTCTCTCGTGTATTTTCTTGAAGTATTTAATATCTTTAATGCCCCGTGTATGTTTTAAAAAGAAATATTCAAAGCTTGAATTGTTAAATTATTAAACCCTGTGTTGGAACATTTCTCTTGTTTGTAAATGCATAATTATAAATATCACATGGCCTTTTATTGTTAGGTTCCACATTTTATTTATACACTCTGCTAAACATATAAACCAAATAAAATATCAATAAAAATGTGTTTAAATTTAAAATTTAATCTGAGATTTCTCTTTATGCTTTTGTGTAAAACTACAAACTGACCTGAAGGCAAAAAAAGAGAGAGTGATAAAAGAAAAATCAATATTGGCACACAGGGAAGCATGCATGCACTGACTGGGTGAACATGTGTTTGTTCACCAGGTCAAACTACTGTTGGTGTGATTGCACCTTTGACAGCTGAACACTCACCTGTACGTGGTGTGAGGCGTGTAGACGTTGCGGGCAGGAAACTCCTGCACCTCTTTGGTTGGCCGAACACGCAGGTCTGGGTACGGCTTCACGTGCAGCAGTTCTGGGGACAGGCAATAGTGCGGAGAGTCCGGCGCTGGAGATATGTCGATCTTCAGCTGAGCTGAGGGACAAAAGAAAGGATTTCACATCAAAGTCTTTATGCATGGCTTTCTTGCTTACAAGAGCACTAGATATTTACCTGTGACAGGCCTCAGCCGTCGCAGGACAGAGGACGGCCTCCGCATATCTGCCAAAAACTTGTACAGGTCTTCATCGCTCAGCCGGTCGCCCTCCTTGTTGTGTACAGAGAAGCAAAGTCTATAATATAAACTCACTTGGAAGGAGGTGACAGTCTACACTTTAATACAGATTACTGTGCTGAACGTTTCTCATAGAGTTTTCTGTATTTATTTCAACTAAATCACAGGAAGGATAAAATGTTAAGAACTTCCAATGCTGATGGTTGTTCCAGATTTCAAAACAAAGGATCTGATCACACACTGAGTCACCTTAAATAACAACACAAAAGGTAACATCGGGTGTGTGCGCTTAGAAACGTGATCAGGGTGTGTTAGGGTTTTGTTCCATTTCATACAAGCAGACGTTGCTTCTACTGTTCTGCTTCTTGGCTAAAAGGCACAACTTGTCTGGCTTTAATTAGTGAGTCTGAAACTCTTGAGTTGTACATTTATTAAGATCTGAGGAACTGATCTGTCTCTGTATCTTCACCAGATAAGAGTTAAAGAATAATTTTACATTGAGGAACAGATAAACATTCACTGACAAGTCCCCAACATGACTGTTGGCAGGAATCTGACCTGTTTGAAGAAGTTGGTAACTGTGAGAGTCGCTGGACGAAATGTAGCAAAGTTACACATCTCATCTCCAACACTCATCCTCTCGAATCCCTTCTTCTTTCTCTCATTCCAGGTTCCTAGGCCTTTTCGTTCTAGCAGAAAATATAATAAAGTTTTGTTGATAAAAATGGCTCAGAGCTCTGTAGTTATGAGAATGTGAGTTTATGATTGAAGAATGAGCACCAGAATCAGAGTCTGGGTCGGACCGGTCGAGGCTTCCTGCACTACTGACGATGTTGACGAGGTGAATGGCTGTCCAGGCAAAAGGCATCCGAAAGCAGCCGAGGCGGCTACACGCCTGCTCCGCCTGTAGACGCAGCTTCTCCAGCTTTTCTTTGTGCTGCGAAGGAATCAGAGATGATGATTTTGCTGAATCAGGCGACAAATTTGGCAAACTAACAAGGACAGCAGATATTGCAGCTATGCATACAGAGTTAAGTAACGTTTGCGTCTAGACTTTAAAAGAGTCCAATGTGTGTACTGGCTGCTGGTGCAGAGCATTGCAACAGCAACACATTTGGCTCTGTTACCTTAGACGAATCTGATTCTTTCATCACCATGTAGGGTTCACAGCATTCACCGATGTCTCCCTGCTGAAGGACTTTTTCAAGCTGAAATACAATTCACACTCATGATTATTTACACCACCCAGCCAAAAAGCAACGTAGACCTGCAGAACCCGTTCTCAGTACCTTGATGACCAGGAAGATATCAGGGGAAGGGTACGTGACAGAGAAGATGGCAGAACGGGCCAGCGTGGATATGGCAACATGAGGCGAATGAGGCTTGAGAAGTCCCTTCATCTGATCTGAGTTTAGGTCAAAGTAAAAATTCTCTGAGATCTGTGGGCGGAAAAGATAAGTGGGGAAAAAGTGAAGGGAGGACATGGAAAGATGATAATGGAAATGTACACCAGAGACTTTTAATTGAGTTTTGACCCAACGATCTGAGCTGCAAAACCACTTAGACCTTTTAGAGATGACGGAAATACGATTAGTCAACTGTGAGCTCAGAGCGGAGAGAGTGGATTTACTGAGTGTCTGAGTATTGATCATAAAAATAGACACAAAAAAAGAAAAACACCTTTTTCTTTTCCCGAATGTCATAAAGGGCAAGAGATCCAAATATCGGCTCAATGTCAATTTCAAACCTGGAAGACGCAAAATAAGAAACAGATTAGAATATTTATTAATCTTGCATAAAGAATAAAAACAGAAAAGGTCGTGTTTCTTGTGTTCCTCACTTGAGAGACAAACATTTGACCATAATCCTCTGACCACAGTGGTCTTTGGGTACTTCAGGGAGAGAACATCTCTCTACTGCTTCATCCTGCCACAGAAAATAAAACAAGAGAGAACTTCTACACAGATGACAAACAATTTTATGTACGAGGCCGTTTGCTTCCTGACACCAGATTTACACAAGTGACCATAACCCAAACATCTGTTCCAACATTTCTGCCAGAGCTAGACGCAGTTTGAAGAATCGACCTCAGCTGAAACATTATTTTAATCAGTGAGCCCGGTTCTGTTGTCTTTAGGATTTCTGCTGAAGACATTCATTTGCCAAAGAATGCATCATTTACTTAGTTTAGTTTAGACATAGAAGCTGTAAAAACAGTTCATCCCAGTGATTTATTATCAGAACTAAATCCATTTTCCTCCAGTCAGTGGAATAATTCTGCATGCATGTGAAATGTACACAAGAATGTGTGTAGTTTTATGACTGTAACAGCCACCTTTGAGTGCTAGTTGTACACAGACCTCATCCGGGGGAGGATACAGGCCAAGCAGGTCGCTGTGGCGACCCTGCAGCCGTGCCTCCGTGTTGTGGCGGTCCATGTCCTCTGCAGCTGTTCGCTCCAGCACAGATGGGAGGAGTGCATCTGGGGAGGAGTTCTTCAGATCAAAGATGCTGGAGGCCCAGCTCCCACGAGGAGTCTCATCAAGGCTAACTGACCGCCGCTTTGCCTCATCCTGAACAACACACAGCCGCAGACTTTTACATGACTAATCATTTAATATGGTTTCTGAGAAGAATGAGTAATAACTGAAAGAGAGAATAGCATCACTTATCCATTATGGATGCTGACCATAATACAAGTTATATTACTCTTTCAATCATAATGGCTGACTGTCATCTTTATCTATTAGTCCAGGAAGTAAATGATGACAGTTTCCAGGGAGTGACTGCTTTGCTTTGAAACTTTCGTTCCTAATGACACTAATCCTTACTTGTGGCTCTAAAATGAGGGAAAAGGGTTCTAGGTGTTTAAAATAGTGAATCCTTTTAACGTTACTATCGGTTACCTGGTCCTCCTGTCGCTCAGAAGCAGCAGCCTCATCCAGTTCAAAGGTCTGTTTAACCAGCCCTCGCTGCCTCTCCCTCTGTCGCTCAGAGTTGTGAGGGGTGTAGGTGGTGCTGTAGCGCTGATATCTACCAGACAAAAATAAAACCTCACCATACGAATCAAACTGTTACGTGAAAGGTGAACTGGGGAAATGGTAAAACATCCTTAACAACCAACAGAAGATGAAAATGATTCTGGTAGCAGCACAAGTGCAGCTACTTACTTCCTGTGAATAACAAGCCAGTCGTCTGTGTAGACCGCCAACGCGTCCCTAACTCTGGGATCCAGTGAGCTACAAAAGAAAAAACACCTTAATAATTTAGAAAAGTGTGCTTTAATATTTATGTTAATTTAGTTCCAAATAGAAAGGCTTTGTTCCTCCCTCCAGTAATGCCTGTCTTCTATTACAGTAAAATGAATGCACTGTGTGTGTGTGTGTGTGTGTGTGTGTGTGTGTGTGTGTGTGTGTGTGTGTGTGTGTGTGTGTGTGTGTGTGTGTGTGCGTGCGTGCGTGCGTGTGTTAATGTAAAGACCACAGAGGGGTTGTAGATGAATAATCAGCATTGAAGTCCTCTAATAGCAGCTGGACTTACTCCTCCTCCTCAGGAAGAGGAGGCTCCAGTGTAGTGCACTCTTTCTCCTGCTGGAGGAGCTCGAGGTCATCCTCAGGGAACTCCATTAGCTGTCTGAGGGGGCCGAGCTCCACCCCAGGTGGGTGACTGCTCACATACTCCTCAAAGTCCACAGGCTCGACCACTTCTGTGAGGGGCATCTATCAACAAACACCACACTGCTATGAACTCAGAGCTACAGCACAGTCATCACGGCATGGATGTAATCCGATCA
Organism: Aphyosemion australe; assembly: GCA_006937985.1. NCBI lineage: Eukaryota > Metazoa > Chordata > Actinopteri > Cyprinodontiformes > Nothobranchiidae > Aphyosemion > Aphyosemion australe. The sequence goes on along the minus strand of SSNS01000016.1, from coordinate 4,196,843 downwards.
GCTGGATCTGACAGATTTACATAGCACAGTAAAATAAAGCTACAAGCTGCCACCATTTAAGACCAGTAGCAGATTTTAGGTGAACACACAATTACATAATTCACAAACAATAAATCAGACATAAATCTGTCATCCTTTTCCTTCCTGACCTCATGAGTTAAACAAAAAAGCCTAGGGGTTTTACTGACTAGTGTAAACATTTTAATCAGGGCATTGTAGCCCATAAATGCATATTTAAAAATATATAAGGTATTAAAAGTGTTTTTATCTCACAACACAGTTGTTTACAAAGTATTTATCTGGCTTTTTGCAATAATAGAGGCCACTTACTTAAAAACATGTAAATAGATTGTTTCTAATTCAGTAAATCCACTTCCAATCTATGTTGGCTTGTGTGCATTGTCTTTAATAAAAACTTCTATAATATAAAAATTTGTTTTGTCCACCTGCTGTAGAGTGCACACTTATTTTTAACTTGGTGAAAGAACTACGTCTAGAATTGTTGTGAGCATCTATACTAAAACACCTGATATTATTAATAGAAGTGATCAACTGTAGATAGCTCGTGTTTAACATAAAATAACACACAAAGTCTGACCACTTCACTTCTAGATCAGAGCATCTCCAAACCTGCAGCCCTGACTGTGGCATGTTAAACACAGGGTGACTCACAGGGTGGTGTGCACCTCCTCGTTTCTTGGACAGCTGAGGTGAGCCATAGTCTCTGGACATTTGTTTTCGGACCTCTGCTGCGATTGTCCTGAGTTTAAATAAAAAAAAAACATGAAAAACAAGATTTGTTAGGAGCAAAAATGTAGGTAACAGTGTTTATGTATCAGTGAAACCTTCACTTCCAGAAATGGTGCCTAATTAAGCTTATGCGTTTTAGACAAATTCCTCACAAACTAAGAGGCCCTTTTCCCATTCTGAAAAACAGCAGCTGCAAGGGATTCAAATCTCACTGAAAAATAACAAGCTGGCTCCCGGGAGCATGCAGGCACAGAGCCAGATCTCCATCCCTGACCGTTACAGGCAAACAGCAAATGGCAAGCTTAAGGACAAAGCAGGAGAAAGCTCAATCCTCTCAGAGAGAGCAAACAGCTGCTTCTTTAGATCTGAATACTGTCAGTTTCTCTCCTACTAAAAGCTGCAAAGACTTTTACATTCCCACCATCTTTACAAATTGATGCTAAGCTCCAAACTTCCTTTTTTCCCAGGTCAAGATCCTGTGCTCTCTTCTGAAAGATTTTGTCAAGTTTTCCAAATCATGCAAAAGAATTCAACAGAACAGCTGTGTTTAATGTTATGTTCACAATAGTGTGAAACCTGCACACTTCAATGTAAAACAGGAAAAGGAGAGCGAACAACAGCAAATGCACAAGCCGGAGCAGCATTTCCCACCCTTTCCTGCATCCGGCACATAACAATAGTCTTGGACCTTCCAAAGTGGACAAGGTCTGAGGAATGCTGTGGTATACTGGGAATATCTGTGCAGTGAAGGATATGTTTTGGTCCACCATCTGATGCAGTCTAGAACAAAGTTATAGTCCAGGAATGATGTAAACAAGCCTTTTTTAGTGAGATAAGAGCAATATTCACTGGAAAGTCGATGCTGAGGATCTATCTTGTTGTTTTACTGCAGGATTAAGGAGAAGGTGTATAATTCTGCAACCTTATTCTGATCATAATTAAACTGAAAATATTTGGAAGAGGAAAGAACTTGTAAACAATATCTTGGATCTAATAACCAGACTGGTTTAACCACGTTCTGCAGCAGAGACTCAATTTCCACATTACTATGTGATGTTATTTCAAGAATGAGTCGACAGATAAAGTAGCCTAACGGTTTATTGCAGGAATTTGATCAACAAAACTAAATCTAAAGACTAAATCTCACGCTCACAAAGCTATTTCTAACTAAAAGAGAGACTATATGAGACATTACATGGTTTCTTAGTATTACTACGGGTTATATTCCAAAATAACACACCATAATAGGCGTCCTGTGTCACTAAAGTGTATCAGAACGCCGATGATTTAACGTGATACCGTCATATCTGATAAACACTTTAATAAAGCCATCAAAGTATCGCGAGAACACAAACTACTCTAATTACCCACTGCTCCGTTCAAGTAAAAACTGCTGTATTTAGGCTACATATATTTAGTGGTTTTTAACAAATCTTAGCATGCTTGCTATGTGTAGGCTACACACTACGGTGCAGTCCGGCGGGACACTCAGGAATAGCTGTAAAATAACTTCTGTTACTGTCTCACCGGTTGATTTTATGAGCAAACGCCCTCCTTTCTCCCGCTGACGATGTCATTTTTTGCCCCCATGTAAAGAAAGTCTGAAAAGTCAAACTGAAAGTGTTCTCCTGTCGTGGTTCTGGCTTCGTCCCGTACTGTTTGGATGCAGACCGCTTCCTTCTCCACACTAGGACCAGACAAGGAACCCTCCTTGTTCCTCCTAGTGGTCGGGAGCCGAACCGGCCACGACAGTGTCGTTAGAGCAACTACACCACATCCGGTAGCGCTTCAAAATAAAAGAGATTAGTAGTTTTTGATGCTTTTAATTAAGTAAATGATCCGCAAACAAAAGGTCTATTTTCATAAAATAAATATAAAAGGGATCATTTTTAGATTTCAAGTACATTTAACGGATTTATTTTGAGTTTGTTACAACACGCTACCTTTAATATTCTCTTATTTTTTAAGCGATTATCCGGTGAATGTTTTTCTTCACGGACTTGACAGTTGGTAACTACCGTATATCCCCCCCGGCGGAAATCTCACCTGACCGGTTTAGAGTGACCTGTTAATGGAGTTTTTGCGCCACAATTTGGAGTTTCGCATGTTTCAGTTCTGTTTAAATTTCAGGAAGCGAACACAAGTGGTTGCAAAGCCATGTTCCTCTGAGAGAGGTGACCTTTTCTCATAAAAGCCAAGACTTCTGCTCATTCATTTCATTTTTTCTATCAGATAGAAAAAAAACAAGTTGGCTTGTTTTTGATTGCCGTGTTTAAATACTTATATTGTAATATGAGCCTTTGAGGAGAAAAAATATACAAAGATTTTAAGAAATGCGCACGATAATTTCTGTAAACGAATAGTGTTATATCAAGATCGCACCAGCAGATGGGGCTGTTTACAAATAGAAACGAGAGAAAAGCCTTTTCTCAACAATGATATGTACACGATTTACTTAGCAAATTTGACCTCGCCAAGGATTGGATATGCAAAATGAGAAATTAAGTAGCTACAGCATTATTTAGTAGGTGTTATCTCTAATAATGGTGCATGAATATTTTTAAACCTAAAACACATCTAGTAATGCAGAAAGTACATCAGAGACCGGTTGTTTTAAATGCCTTATCGACTTCTTTTTTGGACAAATAAGCAATGACATTGTCAGTTCCTTTAATATATGATTTATCAGTTTATGATGGTGGCAGGTCTCCATTTCCCCCCTTCTGGTGGGCAATCACTCAAGACCCCCATCCACCCAATAAGGAAATGATTTGGCTCCTCACACTGCTGCAGCCCCACACCTCCACCACCACCCTTTCTCCTTTTGCCCCACAGTCGTCCTATTCAGCACCCTGGAGAGCTGCTGCAGGTACTCAGCTGTCCTTTGTGAGATGGCTGATGAATGGCATGGATTGTATGGGGGAGAAGTGAAAAATGGAGAGAGGGTGGATGGGGAAAAAATAACCTTGCATGACAGAGGCTTGGTTGTAGCTGATCAAGGACAGACATCTCTGGGATATGTGTTTATGCCTGGAAAAGCTCTCAGAGCTGCATTTGAGCTTACAGCAGGCACAAGTCTAGCCCGTGGACACTCCACTAATGAAAATAAATGAAGCCCGGGCTCTCCATCTCCTCCATCCGTAGGCATGCTTCCACCACAATGCCAAAACTCATCCTTCTTTCTTATCTGCTCAGGTTGAGACAAATTAGAATGTATTGAGCTGAATGTTCTATAATAGATTTATTTATATTATTCTTCATAATTCTGGTGCGCATAAATACATTTTTTGAAATGTAATTTAAAACCTCTAAATATTAATGATAAGGATTTCAACATTTAATTCCAGGGAGTGTTTTGAGTGAGACTGCAGCACCTTGCCGTATTAAAAGGAGGAGTGAGCTCATGCCTGTTTCCCCCCGCCCTGGTCCACACCTTCCCCACATACTTTCTTCTGTTCATCGAAGGCTTTCAAATCCTAGATCGGCACTATTGTTTGAGTGCCCAGCCCCCACGGCGGTGAAAGCCCCACCACCATCACTGCTGCGTTGCCGAAGAACAAAAGAGAGAGTGTCAGACACCACCCACTAGATCTCTTTCACACCAGAGCCCCCACCTCAGTTCCAGATGGGGTTGCCTTTTTTCAGGGTTTCTCTCAACCCCAAGAGTCCTCCAAAATGAAGCCCCCACCCCCCCACATCCCTCCCGGAGCCCACCTCTCAGCTGCCCGTCATCCACCTGCTCCTTTGCCACGCGCCTGTGGCCAGAGCACATCCCCCTCTTTCTGTCCCGTCTCACCAGGGTGTCTGATTAAAATCATGACCACTTTTTTTTACTAGCAGATTAAAAACTTTTTAAAAGAGGAACATTATTTGATTTATTTTCAACTATAAATGGGGATAGATAAGTAAATAAAGGGAAAAAAGAGTCATTAACAAAATGCTGGATTGAATGAGTATCCTAGAGAAGACTGACATAAAAATGCTACTAGTCTGAAATTTTCCATCAGTAATGTAAATTTGAATCCGTCTCCATGGTGATGTCCTATACACGAGGCAGGCAGATGCTCATTTGGTAATTTCTTTCAAAGCGTCAACACGTAGCATCTTTAGGGGAATCTGTGCTTCCACCTCCACCCCTGTCTTGACCTTTCTCCTCCAGGGACAGGGAGTGTGCTGTGTAGCAACAGGACACATCTGCTGCAAGACAGCTGTTAAGTCTCCTAATGATGATCCAACAGTCGGGGTAGGAAGGGGAGTTAAAGATAATCATTGCTGATTCATTCAGCGTTAGCTTGCTTGCTTCAAAATACACAAACCAACATCTCTTAGCACTCAGCTCTCTGCTGGCTTTCAAACTGAACGTTGGACTAATCAGACCAAGGAATTGTTGTTCTATTTTTATTCACCAGTAAAGTGCTGCAAATCAGCTGATGATCAGCCACAATTTCAACTCTGCCTACGTTTTATGTGTAGATGCACGCTATGCTGTCACTCACTAATCAAGATTTATGGAAATGGCCTCTCTCACTCTACTCAGTCTGTTGCACAGAACATGGTGCTATTAGTACAGTTTCATGTTTTAATTCATGCAGGATTTATGCATATAATTTGTTTGTGAACTCTGCATCTCCTGCTTTAAACTGGAGATTTTGAGCTGCAGGAAAAGAGTAAAGCCCTCGTTTCCCATTACCCCCATCCTACCAGCATCCTTCCAGGCTGTCCCTAAGGGCCCGAGCACCCAAATCAATTGAAAGAAAAGCGAATGCACTGTGGTCCTCCTGGTACATCTGTCAGGGAGGGGAAGCAGGAGGGGCTTTACTTATGGGCCATACAGGGGGAACAATATCGCTCCATCTGTCACAAACCGTTTCATCTCTGATGGAGTGAAATATAGCTCTCGCAGATATATTATTCTGTATCATCGGTGTGTATTGGCTTACCAGTGGCCAAATCTTTATCAATTCCCCGAAGCAAGCGCAGTGGCTTTTTGTCTCGCATTACCTTCCTCCCACCAGCCAGCACTCTCCAGCTACCTTGCAAATTATGCTTTTAAGCCGTGCAGCATGTTAAAAGAAATTGTTCCACTTTACACAGTGAACCAGTTAATGAAAATGGAACCAAGTGATGCACGACCGAGCAACATAAATTTACATGTATAAAGTTCCTAAATGAAAGTACTGAGAAGGGAAGGCTGGTGAAAGCTAAAGCTCATATTATTTGTGGAGGGGAAAAAGTGAGATGCAATCTGTTAATAACCAAAGTGCTCTTTCATATTCAAATGGCAGCACTGCTGTGTTTGGATGATGGGTGTGGCTGGTTGATTCTTCTTGCCTCCTCAGCTGTCGCGGCTTTGTGACGTTCATGATCCCATTTGCTCGATCAAATTATGCTATCAGGCTGGTGCAGAGGACAAAATGACAGCCACAAACAATATCTAGCAAAGGGCTGCTCGCTGATTGCCAATAGAATTAAGTTGCCCAGTGATCTGGCAAATTGTAGGAACAGCACAAAACGGCCAGACTGTTTACTTGAGGAAAGAAAAGCCAAAAAAATAAAAAAATCCATATCCCCAAGAGCAATGATGCCTCTCTCTCAGCAGCAGGTAAAGCTGCAATCTCAGTCATTCATATTTAATTCTGCAAGAGTTTCCAGGAAGACTAATGTACTATTGATTTCAAGTCTCCTATTACTGAGAAGGGGGGAGGCCATGAGGCTAGAAAGCTGGACTACAGGGAGTAAAAGCAGGAGGCTGAAAGAGGAGAGGAGCAAGGAGTGTGATGGAGGGGGAGAAAATGGAGTGCAATGGCTAAAACTGGATGCTATACCTTAAAATATTCCACATGGGAAGCTTTCTTTACTCAAAAATCCACTAATCACTGTCAAACAAATGCATCCATGAAAACACATCAAGTAACACTGGAGTAGGAGCAGGAAGTGTGTTCAGTTTGTCTCTACTTGATGCATTAACACAGAAAGCTTTAAATAGATCGTCTAAATAAAACAAGCATATCTGCACCTATTTGTCTCTCTGTCAAGTATGTGCTTTTCTTTCATTTCAAATAAAGCAGGAGAGCAGCAGAAGAGAAAGAAAAACAAAGAGAATGTCTAAGAGCTTTGTGTGTTTAAGGTTTCTCCCTTGATACCAGCTCAGACAGGACACGATGAAAGATTAATAACTGCAGCTTTATTTTTAAAAAGGTTCAGACTAAAACACGTTTCAGTTAGAGAAAAATGGTTTACCTCGTTTTAATTAAAACATTTACACTAAATACAGATTTATGAGAATTCACCTTACAGCCTGTGCAACTACTTTTGCTTTGATGAATCAAAAAGATACGCCTCGACTGCAAAGTTCAAATATAAATTCAGTTTAACACTGTAGAAATACAAACCAAAAAACACCTAAAGTACACAGATAATTTACTATAAAGGTAGAACGCAGGATATTATACGTAAATAAAAAAATGACAAGAGCGTCTACTTAAGAGACTTCCTCCCACCAGCTTGTCTACTCTAATAATAGCCCAGAGACAACACATCCAGGCAGACAGGGAGAGAAGGATGTAGAGGAAAAGGAGAACAGAAAGAGAAAAAGTGCAAGTGAACCCACGAGGGACACCACAAGAAAATTGCCAAATAATACATAAAGAGTTGAATTAGGCCAGCTGCCACTATCAACAAATGTCCCTTTTTTTTAAAGGAGGCTAATTTATTTTTGGAACCTTTCCTGAAAGCAAAAGCTGCTTCACTGCTGCCACTAAGGCATGAATAGCCGAGAGCCAGGCCTGGTGGATGGAGACCATTGAATTAACCAGACCTGAGGCTGAATCATCCGCCCCATCCCCCAGATATACTGTCATAGTGTCACTCGCTCTCTCTCTCTCTCTCCTTCTCACCAACAGACAAGGCCTCTGCCTTGCCACAGGGCAATGGCAACAGGCTTTTATTTAGATGTAATACTGAAAGTGTAATAATGATGAGGGCCAGGGAAGGCCAGATCTTCATGTTTTTTTAAAGATGTATTTCCATGTATTTATTTCCCAAACGTCACATATTGCTTTCACGTGCAAGATCTGATGTGGCTCCTTCTGCAAAGATAAGAAAAGAAAAACAGTGTAAATGCATGCTTATTGTGTCCTGTTGGATTTTTCTAGTGCAAAGCTCAAAAACATTTTATGAATTTTGTAAATGTCTCTGGCACCAAGGTGCATTCCACGATATGTGAGGAGCAAAAGACCACTGCTTCAAGACTCCTAATTACCACAACTGAATGGACTCTTAACTATAAGGAAATAATCAGTGGAATAACAAAAAAAAGGGCTTTTAAGCTAAACTAATGCTTGATCCATGATTCAGTAACATACAATAGGCACTTCCAATGCCCTCTTACCCACAGGGAGGATTCAGCTGCCATGCTACTAGCCAGGGCTTTAATGAGTGGCCACAATTAAGCCCATTTATTCACATTAAGTGTGAACTGTAAGTGGGGATGCAGTCAGTTGACGGACCTGGTTGCCTTTGTGTTACAAGAGCCGCTTTTATCCAACGAACAAAAAAGGGAAAAAAACACAAGCACCTAATGAGTGAATCTCGCCATCTCCTCTCAGACATCCACAGGCACACACATGCACGCACACACACGTGTGCACTTCCACACATGGACACACATTTGTCCTCCCTCACAAGCAAACTGACTCAAGGGCTCCAACGCATCCAGGCTGAGTTGAGTCACTGCGTGTCAGAACAGTGGGGGCGGGGTTAAGACAGACTGACAGTGGGGCTCCATCTCTATCCTCTTATTAACGCTTAACGAGTGCTTTCCTCATGCAATATTCATCCCCACTAATATCATCCAAGCTCTGAGCCAAGCTTGCTACTTATGTAAGGCAATTATGTAAAATATCAGACAGAGCCTATGTTCAGAGGCTTGCTGGAAGAGAGCTGCAGGACAACGACAGTAAGGAAAGGAAGGTATACAAGAGAGATTTGGGAACAGGATTTTAAAAGTGGGGTAAGGGAATGAGGAATACTTGTCTCCCTCTTTTATCTTCTTGTAAGACCAGACTACTGATCCATCCACGGATCAATCCAGGGCAAAGGGCCAGTGTCGATAATGCAAACAATCTTCTCCCTCTCTCATGAAACATCTGAGGATTCCTCAAGGTCAGTAAAGGTGAACAAGGAAGAGGAACAGCACCACTTCTCTACCTATGTCAACGTTATAAATTACACAAACCCCAAACCTTCTTTAAACGGCCCCTCTTCCACATATGAACCCAGAGACCCGTAATAAGCATACTAATTTATGCACACTTGCACCCGGACACCCCCTCAGGTCAAGGCCCTATGGGGGTCTGCACAAAAATAGGTCATTTGTCACACATGATGTCCCGGGGCAGGGGATACATTATAGATGAGTCCAAACAGCGTGTCTCGGTGAGCACTTACCACAGAGCCGTGCACATGGGAGGGAACAGCAGGAGGTGGCTAGAGAGGGCTGGGAACTCCTCACTAAGGGGGATCCTGCAACAGTGAAGTCAGAAAAAAAAATCACAGCTAGCCGTGTTTCTGTTCATAAAATAAAGATAGCAGATCATTTGGCGCAGCTTGATCAGAGTTAGAAATCTCAAATCACCCATTTTTGTTGAATGGATTTTAATTAATTCTGAGGGCATCTAATTAGTATTACCATGTCTGCACCTGACCCTTCGACTAACCATCTGCCTAGCACGCAAGAGGCCCACGAATCAACCACTCATGTTCTACAGTAGGTGTCATACTTTGTTCCTTACTCTGATTCACATCCAATGATTGCATTTCTCTGCCTTTGTCCCAGCTGCTTTAATTGTGTGATGATGAGACATAAACAAGGACCCAGAGAGCCTGCAGACTGAATTGCTTTTATTTGCAAAAACAAAGGCCTGTAGGGTGTAGCTGTTTGCTGCAGTTCCACGCAGGGCTAAAAGAGGACTAATAGATGAAGGACGCTGCTTTCCTAATGCAGGACAGAGGGCAAAAGAGAAAGAAGGAAAGGGACATGTTCTGTGTCTTCTGCTGCATCCATCTGTTGTGAAAGTGCAGGTGGAGTCCTATTCACTCGGCTCTGCTTGTATGTGAGGGGAGGGGGGGCAGGAAGAAAGGAAGGGCAGTGAGAAGGAGGGAGTGGAGAGAGATAGAAGGGCAGGGATGCAAGAGGGAAGAGGGGGAGGACTCTTGGTGATCTCTCCTGAAGGGGATAATGGGAGAGCAGCGCATTGCAATGGCTGCCATGTAGTACCCTCCCTGCACAATTAGCCAATCAGCAGCGCGCTCTGCCAGCCAGGAGGACGCATAAAAGAAGAACATTGCAGCAGAGGCACAGAAGGAGACTGTGAGAGGAGCAAGGAATTACACACAAACACAGCAAAACCAGAACACCCTCCCTTGGACACACCCTGCTGAGGATCACTGCTTCTCTTTTTTTCGGAACCATCGCCCACGCCACTGGGAGAGAACACTCTCTTTCCTCATCATCCAGAAGAAAACTCCTTTCTCCCCATTTCATCCTATAGAGGACACCTACAATCTCAGAGGGCTGAGATCCTTTGGTGAAGATTGTATTTTTTTTTCATTTTTTTTCTTTTTTTTTCTTTTCATTTTGACTCCTAACCCTAGACAAAGGGCATACAACTAAAAGACCCAAGAGCTCAGAAAGACTCGGCTTCCAGATTCAAAACCAGTGGAAAGAAGGACCTAGATTTCTTTCATTGTACGTCAAGAATGGTTACTGTACGTATGAGTCTATTTCTCTTCTATCTGTGGAGTGGATGTCATTTCACCTGGCTCCTTTTGTGCAGAGATTGTTTTGCATGTACACATGTGCTGCAGCCATTTAACATCATTCCTTCCAGTGTGCCATTTGCAGAGATCAATATCATTTAATCTCCCTGAGTGTGCCTACATGCCAAAACACAGAGACGATTTAGGATCAGTGTCTTGTGCTTTCGTCCAATATGCCATGCAGTATTGTTATGATGAGATTAACGGTCGATACAGGCAGTTATCAGTCTCATACTGTGATGATGCGCCATGCTGCGCTCCAGCCTGCATCCATCCTCAGCGCTGGAGCAAGTCCTGCCATTTTAAACGTTTCACGCTTTGCATCGTAGCATTTCCGTTCATGTCTATCTGAACATCGCAGCTCAGTAAATATTCGTTTGGAAATTCTTCAAGTGGCGGAGAAATGCACCAATGCGCGGCGGCTGTGTAGTAATGGGGGTGCGGGGTGGTTTTCTTCGCCTGGTGCTGCACAAGGATGCTGGAGACGGGTTTGTGAGACAAAACATGATGCCTCGGAGGCTGAGGGCCAATCCAGCAAGGCGAAATGAAAGAAAAAAAAGGGTCGAGTCACTCCGAGAGAGAAGGGGGAGGGTGAGGAGAGCGATTACGCATCCATTGGTTAGCTTAGAATCAGACAAAGTCTAAATTCCTGAGGGTTCTCGGTGCGATGCAACCGAGAGTAAAAGGGCTGGAAATCTCCGAGGCCGCACGAAGACAGTAAGGCCACATCACCATTTTAAGCGCATTTCTCCAAGAATCGCGTCGCATCCGCACAAGATGGCCATGCTGGCACTGCGCTCACAGGATGGAAGGAGATGGGAGCAGAGATAAATTAGCTCTGCTGTGAGCCGACGGCCGGATTGGGCGTGTCTCTGCTGGACTTGAGCATCAAAAGAGGGCCTTGAAGCCTTAAACGACCTATTCTCTTTCCCACTTGACGCGCTGCGCGGCTGAATGAGCCTAGTTTATTCTAACAAACCAATTAAGATCACACCAATTTACATTAAATTCACTGAGAGAAAAATAAATAAAAGCAAAGCTACGCATGAGTGGCTTTAAAAAAACGCTTTTCATTGAAATTATTACATTTAAAGCGGCAACTGATCAGGTGTTTCATTTTTCTGAAATCTCTGGAGTTTCGGTCTTATTTTAGAAAACAAATAAATGATTTAACACACAAAGGGACGTCGGTGCATGTCCTGGAGTTTTGGTTTTAAATTGTGGGATTATTAGAGATTCATTGGCTCCGTTTGTCCACATGACGCACGTGCAATTGCGTTTTTATGTTCTTATATATTTCTATGGAAGCCGTTCCTTCCTGTAACTCTCAGGCCTTGGTAGTGGCAGCATCCCCCCTGCACATGGTCCGCAGTCCCCCATGCCTGTACCGCAGTGCCAAGCAAATAAAAGCGTTGAGTCAGATAACCTTTCCAAGGCTCTTACACAATTCAAGGACAAGGACAAGCGAAGCCATCACTGTAAACCAGCTGGTTGATCTTAGGTTTCCACTGCCAGCCTCATTATGGAGCTGAATGTCTAACAAATAAGGTGATTTTAGGAGGATAATCCAAAATTAAGATGCTCACAAGCCTAAATGAATCCTGTTATGTTCTAATATATAAAAATAGGCTAAAATGTTATATGTAATTTAATTTTCATGAGATAGAAATACTTCCATAGCTACTACACTGTATGGATCTATTTCTTTTTTCTTGTCAGCCATCATCTTGTAAATTAATTACACACGAGAAATAATGCTGTTTTTATTATTTGGAACTAGGTGTGCCTTTTTACAAGAACGCTCAATCTGAAAAGAAACGCAAACCAAGTCGCTAAAATACCTGTTTGTTTAACTAAAAACGGTGTTTTTGAGCCATCGTGGCGTTTTTGACTTAGAGCTGCGTCTGTAAGCATCATTGTTCCCGGAGAGTCCTGCAGCCTCTGGCCACGACACAAAGCGCCACTGTTTACATTAATATTCATAGTGCTGCCATAGCCTCTGCCAGAGAGAAGAGGAGGAACGGGTGGCTCTTTTGTTTGCTCGTTTCAATACGTTTATTCAGCAGATAGGCGCTCCGCTTCATGAATGCCTGCAGAGCTCACAAGTCAAAGCAAAACGGGGCGAGATGAGAGAACCTCGCGGAACGCTTAGATGCACCCAAATGGATAATTCAGCCTAAAATCTAGCATTTAAAAATGTTGAAATTCATGTGAAAATGCTCGGTTTTTGTTCGGTGTCTGTCTCTCTCGGCCATCTGCGGCCTGAAACGAGCCTGTCCGAAAGCCACTCCCTTTTCAGCACGCTGGATAGCGCCCCGCACGCTACGAGGACTTGTGAGACGGATCTGTCTCCTCAGGCCTTTCACGTTGTCTGCTATCGTTTTAATCAAAGCACACACACGCCCAGAGAGCTGCGATCTCTCAGAAAGCTTTTTGTTTTTGTCGTCTGTGTGACTCCGCTCGTCCTGTTGTGTTACAGCTGCCACCGTGATCCTCTAAGCTGCAGAGAGTGTGGCTAATGCCCTTTGTTTGGGATAATCCTGTAATCTGTGTTATTTAGAGGGCTCATTTACACTTTAGCCTATAGCATCCAGGTTTAACTCACGTCTTACAGCCAAACACTTGCTTTAAAGTTGTAAGTTTAATAAAAGACAGTAAAAACATAAACTATCTGCAATAATGTAACAAATAAGAATGTAAAATCCCTAAATGGAGAAATTAAAAAAACATTGTTTATAATTTAATGTCTCAAGCAACTCATCTTTGTGAGATCAGCACGAAAAAAAAGGATGAAACAAGAAAATGTCATTTTTCTCTACATCACAGCCTGGAGTGCTGCTGCATTTGGAGCAGAAATGATGGTGAAATGCATCAGAGACAGAGAGCACAGACTGGGTTTACACTGGGCCTTGTAATGCTTCTGTGTTTTGTAATTTAATTGTGTACAGTGTAGGTGGTGGTGTGTGCGTTTGACGAAGGAGGCAGGGCTCTTGTTTGCGTGCAAGTCTGCAACCATGTGTAGGCGAAGCTGATGCACTCTATTAAATATTAAGGGAGGTGTCACTGAGCCCCCAAAATAGAAAAGGGAAGGGAAAAAAGCTGTGATCTGGTGGAGATTTCAAATCAGAATCCCTTTGTTTTGGTTTTATTGGAGGAACGTGCTGAGAAGGGAAGGGTGGGAGTATCAAAGTAACAGGGAGCACACAAAGATGAGTGATTCCTTATATTCTCTCATTAAATCTCTGCAATACCAGTATTAGTGAGAATATTCTGATGTCATCCAATAACATCACAATATTTAATTGTTAAAAGTTATTGGGTTAGTGCGATGGCATGACATTCATAAAATAAAATATATAAATAAATAAGCTCAGCCAGCCTTTGTGTCCTGCCCCTGGTTTATTGTTTGCTCTGCATGTTTATCTCAGTCAGTGACTCAGTCGTGTCCATAATATGTCTCTTTTTGACACAAAACAATTTATTACATTAACAGTATTATATCAATAGCTACATTTTGTTTCTTAAAGCTGCAGATCTAAATCTCAACAGGACAACATGCACACCTTTCCGTCGACCCTTAGCTCGTGGATGTGTGCTTGAAGTGTTTTATTTTTAAACTGCTTTTCTTGTCGTCATCTATTTGACTTACTTAGATTTGTTGTTTCGAAAAAAGACAAACAATGAAAATGCACAGAAGAGAAGCGTCTCACCTACATCTCTGCTTATAATGAGCAAGAGCCAACAAACATGCAACATAAAGCAATAAAGCCTGTGAGCTATTAGAAACAATGCTGTCTTTGAGAGCCTGTTACCTGGGCAACGAGAGTCAAGGTGAAGCTGGAAGCCAGACAGCCGGATACAGAGATGATGGAAAAAGGATTTCATTAGACAGACCTGCTCACAGAAGCCAGAAAAAGACAAAGAACTCGTAAAATGAGGCACAAAAATACTTCTTTAGTCTTCATGTGTTTAAGTGGTACATTTATCAACCTAACATAAATATACAATACAAACAAAATTATAAACTATCTTTATTAGCCATGAAAATAAAAAAGAGCATTTCATAAAACTAAAAATGCACAGTGGTATGGGGTTATTTGTTTTTAACCATATTTTTAAATCATTCTGAGTTTAATAAATGAACTCTATTTATTTCTTTGGACAACATATTCAACAGCTTCAGAGAAACACAGCACCTTATGGCTACACTCTGTTTACAGCAACATTTACTGTTTGTAGAAAAGGTTCAATTTGTAGAAAATATAGCAACAAAATGTGGATTTGGAGTTGCATGGCTCAATCTCCTAATTTAAGGCATATGTACTTATTTAAACAGGTGGATGCCACTTAAATTTGCACAAAAAAGAAAAACATCCAATAAACATTTTATTTTTTATTTTTGCATCAATCTCATCATCTGTTGATGAGATTAAAGTGGAGCATATAGATTTCTTATTATTATTAATAAATTTGTATTTCATAGCCACTTTTAATACATTGCAACAATCTTCCCATTGACCTTGGGACTAATGTAATAATTTAAAACTAATTCATCATCCCACTCATCTGTCATAATCTGTGAAGTGATAGAATCATTGATCCAGAAATGAAAAAGCTCTGGCACTGGAACATCATTTTTAAGATGTCACATGGCTTAAATTAGGCAACATGGTGCACCACAAAGCAAACAAAAGAAAGACTTTACTTCACTTTAACCCACACTCACTTAAAAATAAAAAATATATATTTCACGATTATTTCATTTTACAAAGTAAAAGCAACAAATGAATGATATTTAACCAACTGTGATGAGCTTTATTTATTAGAGAACTAAATCCATTTCCTCCGGTGTCTCGCCACTGTCACTATTATCCATTCCTGTCTAATGATGTAATGGTGTTTGACCCTGGAAGAGAGGTGGGGGAGGGGAGCCATAAGGAAAAGGGACTATGACATCTGCAGGACCAGAGGCAGGGTGCAGGAGAGGACGGAAGATGGGGAAAATGGGGGATGGGAGACGATAAATCAGACCTTGTCCACCTCCATTTTAGCAATGCTGATTCTTAACCTGCACCTCTGACAATTACAAAGAGGACCATCTGTGTGCTTGGCTGTGCATGTCGCTTACATTAGCAGAATGCATTACAGTATGTTAAATAATTGATACAGGGCATATTTATATCACTGTTCCTGACTGCTTCTCTTTGGGAGTTATGAATCTAACCCCGCCCTCTTTATCAGCAGATAATCAGCACCATGGAAACGCAGGTGTCCAACGGTCCAAGCGGAACCAGTCTGCCTAACGGCCCAGTCATCAGTACAAACGGCTCCACAGATGACAGCAAAACCAACTTGATCGTCAACTATCTGCCTCAGAACATGACCCAGGAAGAATTCAAAAGTTTGTTTGGTAGCATTGGAGAGATTGAGTCTTGCAAGCTTGTCAGAGACAAGATAACAGGTACTAAAATCCCTGTAGTGGAATTATATGATAAAATAATAAAACAATTACTCAGCATCAGTTTAATTCTTCCCTTGTTTGCAGGTCAGAGTTTGGGATATGGTTTTGTAAACTATGTGGATCCAAATGATGCAGACAAGGCCATCAACACGCTCAACGGCCTCAAATTACAGACTAAAACAATCAAGGTGGGCAGGACTCGGTTAAAAAGTCTCTTCAAATTCATTTTGGATTCTTGACAGGATGACAGACAAAGAGAAAAGGAAGTGGAGATTTTGTCAAGGGGGCTGGTGAAAGAGGTGGCAACGAATGTCAAAGAGGGAGGGGAGAAAAACGGGGAGGAGGCAGAAGGAGCAGCAGCTTGAACAAAGGAAGTATGAAAAAGGATGAAAGGAGAAGGAGAGAGTGGAGGTCAGAAAGCAAGGGGCGGACAGCATGCAGGGGTTATTGTGATGGAAATGTAATTAGGTAGCCTGACTGTGCCGCACAAGGGTCAGTACAGGTTAGCCCATCTGCCTTCAATCCAGGCTAATTAGGGGGGCTTTTTGTCCCAAAATCAAATGATGAGGACAGGGGGGTCATGTTATTAAACTCTGATTCCTTCCATCCCCCAACCGGATCAAAGTCAACCAAAGATTGAGACAAACTGCAGGATAAACCAGGGGAGCAGGTGATGTTCCAGCAGAAGGAAGTCACGACTCAGAGTTCATTCATGGGTGTGGCTGCTTTATGGACTAAAGAGAAATGCTCAAGACTGCAAATTTTATTTTTCAGTAATCACTGGGAGAGAAAAAATAAAACATTTATTGCAGTTTTTCGTTAATGCTCAATTAATATTTGAAGTTTGTTCCGTCTATAATTAACTTTTTTAATTTTCTTCTTATGGTCAGTTTGCTTATTTTTTCCTGATATTTCAGGAAGCTTCAAAGAAAGGAGGGATGTGTGAGGGAGGGGGCAGCAGTAGAAGGGCAGGGAGGAGCCCGGAGAGCAGAATGCCAATGACAGGATTAGAGGCCATATGGGCTTCAGGCACCATCTGTACTGTGGGAGCGACAGGGAGAGGGTTAATTATAGGGCAGCCTCTGTTCCCCACACAGAGCAACTCCCCCCTGACTCGTCCAGAACACCCTAATCACAGCACCACACAACCCTCATGCTCGTCCAGTCCGTCTGTTTACACAATAGACGTGGTGCTTAGTACTGATGGATGAAATCAGAACACCTGCATTCATCTGAAAGATCACAAACGCAACATCCAAGCTTTACTGAACCAGCAGATTAATTAAAAAATACTAAAAATACATCATTTGTGACTATTTGTATTCCATTTTACGATGAGAAGATAAAATGATCGTACGTTGTGCAGAATCCTACGAGTATTAAGTCAGACCCACATTGTTTACCCTTTACCAGCTGAGCCGTTCTCCTCCAGAGAATAGGGACAAAAGATAGAGGCAGGACAGGGAGAGCAGCTCGGCCTATCTCAAACAACACCCATTCTGTCTCTCCATCACACACAAACACACCACTCCTAACAAAGCACTGAAGTGCACTATCTGTCACACAAGTGTTCATAGGCCTCCATAAACAAAAAACAACAACAACAGGTCAATCACTAACAATCACTTAGATATTGCTTTTCCGTGGTGGAAAAAAAATGTGTTGAAAGGAGGCTAACAGGAAAACCTTCAGGGATATAAACAGACACATCAGAAATGACGCTGCACTAATTAAGCCACTGGAGAATTCAGGGAAATGGTTTATCTAATGCTTGTGTTTTTCACTGCAAAACAAAGAAACCCATAAACTTGTCGGCCAGTAAAATAAATCAGTTTTAGGAATGATTATAGTGGGGTTGGTTTTTATTTTTTTGTTGTGTGACCAAGGGGTAATCTCTGGCTGCCAAAACTGAAGCCAACACAGAAGTGGCCAGAACTGCAGTTCCCTCCTCATCCACTAGAGGCTGGGTCCAGAAAGGAACAGGTTCTCATTGACTCCCATGTTAAAAATGCCAACTTCAGAGCAGAATTAAACATGTTTGCAGCCTGGTTCAAAAAACATTTTAGGTTTAATAGATCTAGTTTACCATCATGGCAATTAAAGCTTGAAATTATGAATACTTAGGTGTATGTACCTTTTATTGACATGTATCAGATGAGCCGCTAGCGCTAGCAGTTTGCCCTCCTGCTTGCTCCAGGGAAGGCCGTAGCCTCGGCCTCCTGTTAAAAGTGTTACAGCCTAGAAGGCAGAGGGTAGCAGAGTCACTCAGCTGTTTTTCTGGCTCAAAGCGCCCGCCAACCTCCTTTAGCTTCGGTTGCTAAGTTAGCTCATAGCTACATAGCTAAGAGTTTGTTGGGTGTCAATCATCTGGCCCCACCCTCACAGCCCCTCTCTCAGCTCCATTATTGTACTTTCCGGGATTGATGAGACGTGTGATGAGGCCAAATTGGCGGTGGTGGGAACTGCCCATTGGGCTGCAATTCAGCTCTTCAGAAACCTACGGGTGACGGGTTATTATACAGTCATTGTTTGTGGCTGAATTTTAAATGTACACAATTACCAACAGAACATGCAAGTCTTTAGATCGAAGGATGAATCAGTGGGATTTAAAAAAAAACAGATTGAAATGATCAAACTCGTGGTTTTCTGTGATTCAAGCTTGGTAAATGACTACGTTTGTGCTGTAGGTATCATACGCTCGGCCAAGCTCTGCTTCCATCCGTGATGCCAACCTTTATGTGAGCGGACTCCCCAAAACCATGAGCCAGAAAGACATGGAGCAGCTGTTCTCCCAGTATGGCCGCATCATCACATCCCGCATCCTTGTGGACCAAGTTACAGGTACAGCTTTATTACACCTCACACCCCATAGGCGTACCCAGATTGGTGGACAGCAGTCATCACGTCCATTCTGCTTTTCTATTTGGAGCAGGCATATCACGAGGAGTGGGCTTCATCCGGTTTGACAAGCGAAATGAAGCAGAGGAGGCCATCAAAGGACTGAATGGACAGAAGCCTTTGGGTGCTGCTGAGCCCATCACTGTCAAGTTTGCCAACAATCCCAGCCAGAAGACGGGCCAGGCCCTGCTGACACAGCTGTACCAAACTGCTGCTCGCCGTTACACAGGGCCGCTACACCACCAGACTCAGCGTTTCAGGTACTGAACCCTCACCAGCCTCACCCCGCCTCACCTTTAAACCCTCACCATCCACCCGTTCACTGTTTGTAAACATAGATTGTTTGATGACCATGTTACAAGTAATCCTCTGTTTCTGACAACAAGCAAAGATGATGTGATTTCCATTCGTTCTATGCAAAAACAACGAGGTCTGAAATGTGTTTAAAAACAAGCCAAACGTCTTTTTTTTCTATCACTTAAGAAGCTTGAATGAAATCCATCTTTTGCATAATTATAGTAAAGAAGAAATTGGCACAACTTTATTTTCCCTCCTTCTTTCTCTTTTTCTCTGACTTTCTTTTAAACTGCAGTGTGATCCCTTCACTTGGAAAGGGACCAGATCCAAATAACAACTCAAACACAATGTAAGACACTAGATTTTTACAGGTTCAAGAATGACATTAATGGCATTGTGGTTTGAGCACTACTTTCACTTTATAAGCTTTATAGCCATTGCAAGGGTTGAAACGATAAGATGTCACAAAATAATGGTAATAATGATATAAAGCTTTGAAAGTCAAAGTCTTTCAGTAACAGTTAATTTTCAAATAATCTCACAACTCTGTAGGATGGAATGCTCTCCTACTTTCTGTGTATACGTTTTTATTTCAGTAGCTGTAAGATGGCCTGTGTTTATTTTACATTAAAGCTATTAAACAGCAGTCTACATTGGAGCTTATTGTAACTCAAACATCAACTCGTCATAAGTTTGTGGCTGGATGGTTTGGACGAGCGTTGAAGTGAAGGATGCCCTCTGGAGGCCAGCTGATGATGAAGCTACATATTAACCATGAAAGCCCCCCACCCTTCCTTGTAGATCCCATAACTAACCTCTGCATCCCCTTCACTCTCCCTCTTGCGTTGCAGACTCGACAATTTACTAAACGCCAGCTACGGAGTCAAGAGGTAAATGTTAAAGGTGTCCTTTCAAAAGCATTCATGCCAAAATTAAACCTCAAACAAAGTGCCCGGAATACCACATGCTGCCTTCATCCCAAAACGAGACGTAATGCCCATCACTGCCCATTCGCCCCCCAGTTACAGAAGCACCACAAATCTGTGATTACAATAAGCACTGATGCAGCTTTCTAACAGCAGGGTATTCTGGCATGGCTTTGTTTAACTTTTTTTGTTCTTTCGTTTTCAATTCTTCTAAATAATTTCTATGTATTTATTTCTGAACTAACATTGTTGGTTTCAGTTGCTTTAATGTTCCCTTTTTTTCACCAGCATGGACATACCAGATTGCGTTTGCGTCTCTTCTGTTTTGCTCCAGTTTTTTGTATGATTTGATTCCAGTTTGCTTTTCATCCCTCTCTAGGTTTCTGTGTTTTGTTCAAAACTGTGCTTTCTGTTGGAACATTGTGATTTCATGTGTTTGATTCTTCCAGAGACTCTGGTCAACTGATAAAAAAAAAAAACATGCACAGTGTGTGTTGTCTCAGGGCACGCAGAGTCATTTTGTATGAAAGCAGGTAGTTTGGAGCCACCATGGCGCTCAAACATATTTGTACAGCAGAGGGGATGGAGGCGGGGTCCCCAAAGCCTCCACACCCAGCTACGAGCTATCATTTCTCACAGAGATCTAGTGATGAAAGACAATATAGAGCATAGAATGCTGTGTGGAACTTCAGAATGACACCCATGGTAGTTCTCCTGCTCTCTTCCCCAGATTTTCACCCATCACCATTGACAGCATGACCAGTCTGGCTGGGGTCAACCTCACAGGCCCAACTGGAGCTGGCTGGTGCATCTTTGTCTACAACCTGTCACCTGAAGCAGATGAAAGCGTCCTGTGGCAGCTCTTCGGGCCCTTCGGCGCCGTCACCAATGTCAAAGTCATCCGTGACTTCACCACCAACAAATGTAAGGGCTTTGGCTTCGTCACAATGACCAACTACGACGAAGCCGCCATGGCTATCGCTAGCCTAAACGGCTACCGCCTGGGAGACCGCGTGCTGCAGGTTTCCTTCAAGACCAGCAAGCAGCACAAGGCCTGAAAGAGAGGCTGCTAGTAGCTGCTTGTAAAACCTGCAGGGAGAGGTACATGAGCTCCCTGTCATCACTCTACATGGGCCTGGACTGAGTCTCTCTCTGACATAGTCGCACACAAACTCACAAACATGCAGACACGCATAGACATGCACATCACACAAACATATCCAAGCATAGATAAGTCAGAGTTTCAAACACACTAGTGGAGTTTCTTTTTTCTCTTTACACAACATGCTAGTCCTTCCTTATATTTGCCTGGATTGAATTAGAAGGGGTACGTAGCTGGTTTTTGGGGTCGGGGGGCAAGAGCTATCTATTTAGAAGACAGTCTAACGAATGTGACAGAGAATGTGTACTGAGTGCTTTGATTGAATTCAGGCAAATGATAACAACTGATGAACAAAATGATAAAAAAAAAAGAATATGTGCAATTTACCCAAACTCTTTCCCCACCATCTCTCCCATTATCTTGCTGGAGGGGATGTAGTCACTTTTTTTACACTTGGGCATTTTGAATCAGTGATTTTTTTAGATCAAAGAAAAGAAAACTAAAAAACAGTGTTCTCTTATATACGTCTATTAAAATATTACTATATATTCAATATTTAAGGTGGTTATAATAGCCGAGTATGTAAGCATTTTCTAGAAACTTTGACTACTGTTTCCTGACCTGCATTAGGTGGTGCCTAGAGCAAAGACATTTTCTTTTCTATATCAGAGCTCGTTAGCTCAGACCCAACATGTTTTAGCTCAACCGATAATATTGGTGGAAGATAAAAGGTAGTCCGAAGGCCATCAGAATCACCTATCCTCACGGTCCTCCATCACTAGAGAAAACTCCACAGAAACACAGTTCAGTAATCACAAGTTTGACACATTTAGTCCTCTAAAGATGTATTCTTTTTAAATCTCATCCTCACGATGGATTTAATACAGACAGACTGTCTGAACTTAGAGCAGAGCAGCAGCGCTCCCATGGTGACGATGTTCATTAGTAATTCTCTGCTGGGCAGGAGAGCGAAGAGAGGGAGGGAAAAAAACGGTTTCATCATAACTCAGCCACAACAAAGGAAAATTCTGGTGTTTTCATGTACTTTTCATGCTTTATGAGGCGTCGTGTCCTGCGAGGCTTGGTCAGCTCCAGCCTGGCGGAAGATCCTTTTAGCCGATGGGTCGTTTGGTGTCTAAAGGTGGAGAAAATGCAACACGATGACAATGCCTGGCAGGTTATACGTTGTTCACGATTACATGGTTTGAATGTCACTTTCTAGCTGCAAAGATGTAGTGAAAATGACTAAATAGGTCTACAGAGAACATCAAAGCACCTGCAATGTTCTTCAGTTTAGTGCACAGACAGAGGCCTCCTGAATAAATAGGTCTACATCTCAGCAGAACACATAAAATCCACGATGGCTAAATTATTTAAACTGACCAGGAAACACATATCTGTAAGAAATCGCATCAATCCATGTAAGAATGATCTCTGATCCACTGAGCAGAAAAATAACCCTTTCTTTCCACTTTCCAAAAAGCTCTCAAGTTTCACTTTATAGCCCTCCTATTGTCTTAAAAGCTTCCTGGTATCTTTGAAATCCTTCCCTCTCACACACGACCGTACGACATCAAGCTTGCAAATAAGTGTCATAGCTCTACTTCTGTTCACAACAGAAACATATTTATCCATTTGCGTCAGATCTGTTTGGCACAAAAATAGCCATTTTTAAAATATCCCCCAATGCAGGCGCATGAGGATTATTTATGGCATCCTTGATGAAACAATAAAGGCCAGCCTGTCTAGTTCAAGTGTCTGCTACAGCTCAGACTCTAAGATTTCCTACGTGGAGAGCTTTTTTTCTTTTAACATCAAGACATCTGCACTTGAAAATAGAATAAATAAGGTCACCTGTATTCAAGTCATTTTTGCTTTTCTAAGTGACGCTGTGTTAGCCAAAGAGGACGGTCTCTTTGAAAGGGTTACATTAGAGATAATCTATTTTTATACATACAAAGGAACAAGACCTTGTGCTGAATTTTTGCAGATTCTTGGGCTTGGAAAAATCGGGACATCGCATGGCTTTTATTCGACACCCTCTGATCTTAGCAGAGCAAGATGGGGAACAAAGTATGCAATGTTTGGGTGGGGGTTTAGGGAGAGGGCAAAGGAATCAAGTATCTCACACAAACTTCACCATGGAACCAGACCGAATCAGATCTACGAACTCTGACAGGAAAATAAACAAAAACATAATTCCACTGTTCTGTTATAACCTGTCAGTCACTAATGTACCTTTGAGTGCTTAGACGCACTTCCGTTTCTTGTCTTAAAGTCGTGTACAGTCTCACTTCAGCGACGGAACAGCAAAGCAAAGTTCTTTGACTTGAAAATCCCAGACGCAGCTGCAGCGAGACTGGCTCTTCGCCCAGCTCAAAACTGAATAGCTGCTTGTAATTAAAAAGGAAGAGAGAGAAAACTACACGGCTCCAACCGCGACGCAGATTCATAAGAAACTTTGAGGATAAATCTTTATAATTAGATATAGATTTGATTTTTGCCAAAGAATTGCTTTGCAAGTCAGTACCAAGAAGGTTAAACGAACTGTATCATTCCCTGAGTAATTGCTGTTCAAATCAACGTTATTTATTGAACGAGGACCCTCTACGATTAGAATTTTTGGTACTTTTGAACATATGAGTTGCGCATATCAGTTTTCACTTCTAAAGCTAAACATATACTATACCAAATGCTTAAATCTAACAAATGCAAGCAATCCCATTTGCACACTTCTCATGCAGTATCGAAAAGCAAAAGCATATCAAAATCAATTCACCTTGAACAAGGAAAAACGCATCCACCCAATGTTTTCCCCCTGACATTTCAATCATCCGCTTTGTCTTTATCTTTTTAAAACATGGCAAATATGTTCGCTGACATTTTTTGATCTGACTCATCCCGTTTCTCCCCCGCAAACACGGACCACATAAAGGTCTAATCTAGGCAATTTGGTTCAAGCAATTTGCAAGAGATAGCACAGTAAGACTGAGCACTTAGTGAGGCCAGTGATAGACATTAGTACCAACCGAGATAACAACAGGCCACGTTGAACTGCAGCTGGAGTTGTTTACCCAGCCATGTCTAGTTTTAAATCAGTCATCCCACTAACCCAAACCCACAGTTTGAAATAACCTCTCATCTACACAAAGACCTACACCTGACGTACGACAGAGAGCCACGGACTATGGCAGGAAACAGTACTACACTGCTTGAGCAACAATATTCATTTAAATAAAAAAAGGCAAAAAAAACTTTCCTATGGAACAGTAAGTGCAATGTGCTTTGTTTTTATATTGACTGAGAACAAATGATATATATTTTTTAAAAAAGAAAAGAAACGTCACACTGAAAAGGTTTGCGGAGAAGTGAAAGGAGCATCTGTTCAGGCAAAAGCATCCAAATGAACAGACTCACTGATAAATCGAACAAAGAACGAGAGCTCGGAATTTTTAAATGTCCATGATCACTTCCTCAGTCCCTAATTCGTGCTCTGACCATGCAAAGCTCAAACTGCATATTTGGCTGACTAAATAGAGCTATTCTCAATGACTTTGAAAAGGAATACTGTCCACTATAACATCAGTTTTAGCCCATGCCAATTTCAAATATCATTTTCCTGTAATTTATTGACTTTTATTTTTACATATCAAGACTCACTTGTTAAATTAGTGTATTTGTGTTGTTGATGTTGCCATAGAGAACACATGGGTCAAAGATTATGTTTGGTTGCATCAATTGGGTAAAAGTTTGTTATTTTTCTTCCATTTTTATTAGTTGCAGTTTTTACAGTGTATGCAGATTTTAGACTTAGTTAGATTTTTTTCGTTTCAATCAAAACTGTGTTCAATTGTGTTTGTAAAGTCTGTGGTAGCTTTTGTTGCAACATAAAATAATTTAAACTGAAAAAATTCAAAATAGCGCCAACAAACTTGTATTATTTGGGCGACTTTAAGCTTGTAGTTTTAACTTATTGTTAACTTAAAAACTATTTATTATTATTATTGCCTCGTATAAAGTATGTTTTGTGTATATTTATGGTTTATTTCCTTATATTTGCAAGTTTAAAAGATTTTAAGTTTGCCAAAATTGTGGTTACACCATTTTTGTTTCTTAAAAGGGGGACAAATAGAAAACAGCTTTAGAAGTACGATTTGGAAACGTTCTCCATAGTCAAAGAATGCACTGCTATATTTAACTAATTGAAGTGTATAAACATACATGCTGTGTGCTAGATGTTATGCCTTTACTGCCTGTGTTCTGTTTGTCTTGTTAAATGAAAATCTTTTAATTATTTAATCTAATCACAGTCTTGTTTTCCAACCACTCGGCAGACCCCTGGGACACAGAGCGGCCCCTTTAGTGAGGCTTCGGCCCATTTCAGGGGTCCAGCGACTATCAAGGAGAGGGGTGGTGATGTGTTTGATTTGCTCACAAGATGCTTCCCTGTCTCGCTGATGGGTTCAATTTACATATTTAATGCATTGAATTCTGCAAAAGAGCTGCATTAGTGACATCAATTTGTGCTACTGACTTCTTTGGTTGGAATGTGCATTTGCAAACCCAAACATGAGCTCTGAGAAATGATTTCAGAGCTGCAAGCAGCTGCAGGAAGGCTTTCTTGTGAGCCTCTAGAGTAGTTAAAGGGGCGAGTGGTCCTTCTGTTTCTCAACTGTATTTTGTGTCTTATTTATTTAGAAGAGGGGAAGCAGTAACTTAGCAATGTTTTTCTTACATTTTCCTGGAATGGTAGAACAAATCAAAGGTGAAAACGATCAAACGGTTCTGCTGACACCAACGTCGGCAGAGACAAACGACAAAATCTCATACTTCCAAACACGACCAAATGAACAAAGTCAAATTTAACAAAGAACAAAGAAATTAAGTAAAACCTTTCAGTTTAGACTAGGATATTTATTACTGGGATTTCAGCTGAAGACGCTTGAAGACTTTTTCATGGAATTGTTTAATTATTTGTACTTTACATGCCAGAAAAAAATAAAGTGAAAGTTACAAATATAAGTGCTCCGTTTGTTATTTGTTGTGAAAATATGGCTGTATATGTAACCATTCAGTTTGATGGTTGTTTATCATAACAAAATGATAAATAATGTGCACAAACACATTCTCTACTCTTGTTATAATTCCCCTCCATAAGTTTGGACGCTAAAAATGAATTCAGAATCGAAGGAGGGTCTAATCTAGTGTAAAATGAAAATACACACAATGAAATTCAATTGAACACAACTTTATTTGAAAACAATGGAATGACTACATTTGTTATAAAACACTAGAGTCAACACACTAGAAGGAGTGGAAGATAGAGGTGTTGATCACTAAGAACAACCACTAAATGGAATTTCCATAAAACTTACACAGAAATGCAAAGAAAGGTGATGCGGTTCAGTGAGCAGAAACTTTGTGTTGCTGCAAAGACTGGTCCCTTAAGAGCAACCTGCAAAACAAAGCACACATATGCTCATGCTAACATACGGTTTACTCAAGTCTTTCCTGTTAACAAAGGCCAGGGCAGTTCAGGGGAATTTGATCCTTAGTAGTTTACTTTCAAGCACTATTTTATGCATTATCTTGGATGCTGTGCTGATTTGTGAATATAATGCTTTATTAATAAAGTTTCAACTACAGATGAGACTCAAAAAATTAGAATATGGTGCAAAAATTCATTTATTTCAGTAATTCAACTTAAAATGTGAAACTAATATAACAGATAGACTTATTCCATGCAAAGCCAGATATTTCAGCCATTATTTGTTATAACAGTGATGATTATGGCTTACAGCTGATGAAAACCCCACATTCAATATTCTAGACTCACACTCTAATCAGCTAATGAATCCAGAACACCTGCAAAGGGTTCCTGAGCCTTGAGATGGTCTCGCAGTCTGAGATGAATTACTGAAATAAATGGAATTTTTCACCATATTCTCATTTTTCCAGTTTCACCTGCATGTTGGAAAACACCAACTACACATTTAACCGGACAAGCTAAGAGATACAAACATTGATGCTACCATAGTCCCTCAATCATAAAATGCTAAATAACTAGAAAAGCCATATCGGATATTTTGTTCTTTTTGCAGCAAGGGCTAAAAACATTATCAAACTGTATCTTGCCCCAGGTTAAAGTAAGTCTACCTCTGCAAAAACTACTTATAAAACTTGTATGTTAATGAGGAATAAACTATAAATTTAATTTAAGTCACAAAAGGTAAAAGAATAAACATTTATTCCTAAAAGAACTCAGGTCAAAAACCCAACATAGGATTGTTATAGGGCCTCTAAACTAGACAGTGACATTTTAAAAGCTCGTCTTACCCATAAATCACAGCCGCCTACAGCTCTTCGTGTATGTCTGGCCCTTCTAGACTGGGGGCCTCCTGGCAGACAGCAGGGCTGATGAACTCCATCAGGTACTCACAACGACTGGGCTCTGATGTTGAGGTCACAATGGTTTCCTTTCCACATGTTAACTTCACCTAAGATATTACACAAACGTATGATTGTCTTTTATCCAACAAGGGAGACGACAAAAGATAAATCAGTGCTGTATTAAACATCGTCTTTATGAATGAGACTCACAGTGGTGGACCTGTTGGGGCCTTGCCAACAGCCTGTTCCATGTTCATACTTCATTACAGAGTAGATGTTATCTTCAGGACCCGCCCATTTCCCCCATGTTCTGGTAAAAGGAAATAATAAATAAATACAAGATGAATCAGTTTTGTAGCCAAAACAAAAACACAGCAGAAGGCAGGGTCTGGCATCCTTACCCTAAATTAGTTTCTGATCCACCATACTTGGGTTTCTGGGACACTCTGTTGAACGGACAGAGTCTGTAGACATACCTGTGGCCAAACAAACAACTCAGCATTCTCGATAATTCTTACAGAACATTTTACAGACGTAACAGTGAGCACATACTCTCCAGTAGTCAGCTCGTAACACTGGCTGTACAGGTAGGCAAACTCAGAACTGGGTCCAAAGTCAAAGGAGATTTCCTTCTCCAGGTTCCTAAAAACAACCCCATGTCATTATCATTATTACATTATTGTTACACGCTGACTGAGCACAGAAATTATCAACAGGTTGAAAAGTTTAAAATTTCTCACCTTATCTGATCGTCCACCTCTCGTAGAGCTCTCTCAGCTTCTTCAAACTCATTTCTGGCTTTCTGAGCAGCTGAGAATCATAAAGGAAAACAGACTCTTGGTAAATATAGACAAACATACAATAGAATCAAAGCTAGCTTGTAGATTATTTGTTAAATCTGAAGTTGAGTCATAAAAGTAACACACCTGCTAGACCAATAAACTAGTCAATTTGTTACAGAATGAGTATTTTAAATCTGATAATGAAGAAAATAAATATAAACACGGTCACATATGGGGTATTTTGTTATTCCTTAATGTGACTTAGTTGTCCAGGACTGGTAATAAAAACACACCATCAATAAGAATTTGTGTTTCTTGGTCATACGGTGGCATCGCCCCCTCTTCATTGTCATCCTTCTTTTCATCAGTTCGAGCCACAGGAGGGGACTGAAAACAAAATCAGATGTTTCTCTTCAAATATCATAAATTAACCCAGCATGCATTTAATTAATAAACTAAAAAAAGCTTACTTTGTAATCTCCATCATCCATATCTTCATCTTCGTCCTCATCTTCATCCTCGTCTTCTTCCTCTGGGACGTCATCATCAGGGTACTGATCAGAGTCGTTGTCAGAGACCGGCTCTCTAACTTCCTCCTGTGGAGTTTCCACTGGTGCTGGGCCATCTGTGTTTGACTGACGACAGTAATCACATCATTTAGAAAAACTGGTTGTTTTTTCTCTCTCCATAAATCTGAACAGAAGGAACTTGGGTTCTCACCTCAGACACATATTTCTCTCTGATGTTATTCCAAACGGTCTCAAACGCTGCCGTGTTGACTTTGTCCACTCCTCCGAACAGTTCCTGTCGGAATAAAAGAAAGTATTCTCAAGATCTGTTGCAGCTTTTGAAATTACTGGAATTAATGTTTGCACATCATTGACAGCATTTTAGAAAAAATATGTATACCTGAGCCTCTGCTTCTGTGAAAGAACCATCAGAACTATCTTGGTCCAGCTCAGAATGAGCCACCAGCTCAGCTACAGAGACGCTGTAACACAGAGACACACAACAAATAATAGAAACTGCTGTTTAATCAACTTATGAATAAATCCAACAACACAAAACTGAGTGAAGATAAGAGAGCTGATGAGAAAAGCCCTAAAACCACATCACTACCAAAACATGATGTATGTAGGAGTTACTCAGAAAATGGTTAACCTCTAACGTGTTGTTTCACAGGAAAGATAGTGGATTTATTAAGAGTGCCTTTGAGACAAATTAAAACTGATTTAATAGAAATGTTTTTATTCTGCTGAATATTTCCCTTCCCTAAAAGAAAAACTACTCACAAGCCATCTCCATCAGCATCCAATTCAACAAACACTTCAGCCATTCTAGCTTTGTCCTTCTCCATGCGAATGGCAGTTTTTTGTTCTGAAAAATAAATAAAAACAAAATAAATAAAATCCAAACCAAATTCAACATACTTTCAGTGATTGTAACAGAAGAAACTGGTTTGTGTGGGGCAGCAACTATTGAATCTGCTGTTTATGGATGATCATCTAGGGATGAAGCTAATGTGGTGCAGTATCCTTTAGGAACAGTAGATGGGGTTATACTTTCACCTTCCCAAGCCTTCAGGTGGCGCTCTTTAGCTTCTATCTCTGGCTGCTCAGCCACCTCTTTAGCTGTCCTCAGAGTCTCCACATTTGTTTCCAGATCCTTCTTGCTGTTCTGGACTTCACCAAGTTTGGCCTGTTGAACCAAAGTAAAATGACCTTTTTAACCTGACATTATTTAAACAACTCACATATTTAAAATTTATAAATTTTTGTTACTATTTTGATTTTTTTTTTTAAATGTTGTGAATGTAGGCAAAACAAAGTTCATATGTATAAAATAATTTAAATTTGACCAAATTGTGGCACCAATAACTAATCATGTCATCCTTTGTAACTCTAAAATCAGTATTTCTCTAGAATATTTATTGCAAACATCTTCAGAAAAATTCCAACACATTAAGGATTATTCATGCTTTTAATACATTTGTAGCAGTCTCTAGTAGGAATGAATGCCTTGTAAGCAGTGTTTTGGAAGTAAGGGCGTTTAAGTATAATGGCGTTACAAACGGCATTATTTTTAGGTTACAGAATAATCCAAGTACTTTTTCCATCGTTGCAACGCTGTTACCATTTCTGGGCATGTAAAGTGGTGTGTTACTACAATGTGGTTGAATGAAGCACAGAGGTGTCAGGCTTTCTGACAGCCACACTAGTGATGTCTCTGTTGCAAACAAAATGGCTCTGTACACACACACCCCATTCTACCCTGAGCAGCTAACAAACGGCGCGCGCGCGCACACACACACGCGTGTGAGCATTGATTGCCGTGAGTGGATTTATGGCTGTACTATGGCAAGCCATTTTAACATTTAATCAATGATCGGACCTCTCTGTAATTCCCGTTTTATATAGCAATACTTTAATTTATCCTAGTACTAATTATATTCTTATTAGTAGGAATTAAGTTTGAGATCTCTCAAATTCCCTTATAACCTGAGGTGGCCATTTTAACATTTATGAGGCAGAC
The DNA here is from genome assembly GCA_006937985.1 of Aphyosemion australe. Lineage (NCBI taxonomy): Eukaryota > Metazoa > Chordata > Actinopteri > Cyprinodontiformes > Nothobranchiidae > Aphyosemion > Aphyosemion australe. The sequence goes on along the minus strand of SSNS01000016.1, from coordinate 4,165,886 downwards.
TGGATATGTACTTCAGATATCTATAATTCTGTTGTTCCTAGTAGAAATTAACATTCCAGATATCCATAAGAACATTCTTAGTGAATGAACAGTTCAGATATATGAAATGTTCATTCTAGATAGTAAGACTCATTCAGCTAAAATAATCTTTGACATTATAGATATTATTGAACGTAACTGCGTTATAGATCATTAAAGTAACGTCATAATTACTTTGCTAGGTAACTAATTACTTTTACAATGTGGTATGCCCAGCACTACTTGTAAGCCAAACTCTGGGAAAAAAGCTCCTATGCACCTGTTTCAGGAAGTAGAAGTGCGCTAGATCAGAGGTGAGCTAAACACAGCAGGATTTGGAGTCTTATTTTCAGATATTTGGATATCTCGCCTCAGACTGGCTAACAGCAACGTGACTCTACCACTGACTCTGTCTGCATTTTATCTTCACAAATAACTCAAGCCTGAAGGAGTTCTGTGGTGTGGTGGAGATGCTAACAGTTAGCTTCTACTAGTTGAGACGTTCTCTGCTGTTTCCTGGATGCTCAAACAACAACTACCTTCGTTGACATGAGTCAAGATGGGTGACAGTGTTGTAGATCTGTCAAGCTTTTCAATATCCTAGTGTTTCACTGTCTATTTTCTATCAGAAGCTAATGCAGGAAATAGGTGTAGAAGACTATTCTCATGTTCAGCCTGCATGAAAAACTCTGACCGATTATAATCAGAAATAAATATGTTTTTTCAGTGACGTTCACCTTTAAAATTTATGTCTTTTAATCTGTACACATTAAAACCAAAAAATGCTTTACTATTCACACCTGCTTTTCCTCCAGACCTCTTTTGGCCTCCTGGATAAGTTGCTGTTTAAGCAAAAAGCCTTCCTTTGCAATTTCTGCCAACTTCTGCATGCTCTCTCTTTCTTTACGCCACAATTCCCTGCAAAACACAAATATCAAACAACAAGATCAAAATGTTTGACTTTGTAATTTGCAATCAAAACATAAATCTCTACCTGCAGGTGTTCTGACATTCAGCACCACTGTTGTACTCATCTGTAGCATCACAGCAGTCTGAAAGAAAAACATCACGTTAAAACACAAGCAACAAAATATCCTTTATAATTTAATCTAAACTGACTTAAAAATTCATACCACAAATTCCATCATTGACACGAGAGGAAGGAATGAATGTTGGTTTGAAACCTGCATTGGTGCAGTGGAAGCTGCCATTGGGACAAGCAGCGGTGCCTGGAAATGAAGATTTTAAACACTTAGAAAAGGGAAAATTTTCTTTCATATCCTGACAAAATAAAACCAAGACATGCATCAAGTTTCAGATTTAAAATATTAACCACTAGTTTATTGCCAGCATGTGGGATATACACACCTGGCTCATCAGACCCATCCTGGCAGTCACAGTAGTCATCATTTATTCTGTCAAAGGGAATGGTCCGGGATCCATCCAGACAAGTAAACGGCTTGTTCTCTTCATAAAACGGTCGCTCTTAATTCAGACAAGTATTAACATAATCAATAAACGCCATCCAAAATGAATTTGATAAAGCATTGCTTAACTCAGCATAAATGAAAGAAATTTGCTTGTGAACTTGCTTTGCTAGTGCTCAGATTATAACTGCTTACTTGATAAAGGGACGCCGCGAGGACGTTGAACCTCCACAGCTGAGATTCCTCCACAAAACAGCAGCAGCAGGTACCAGAACATGGTGTACACTTTGCACTCACACAAAGAACAACGCAGCAGCACCGAAAATATCTGTCAAACGTATAAAAAGCGCTGGTTAGTTACAAACAAGAGACATACACACAAAGGACGAATAACTACACAGCTAGCATAATGGTTAGCTCCTGAGCTAACGCTTTGAATTAAAAGCAAACAATCATATCAGACAAAAATATATGTGAAATGTATCATAATCAATACACGATACCTCAACAATAAAACGTAAAAAAACAGCGAAACCTCAAATGTTTTTTTTATTTTATTTCTATTTGACTGAGCTAATAGCTAATCATTACAGGGATAGTCTTACCTAGTTCCGCATAGATTGAGGCGCATGCGCAATGCCGTTTATCACGTTGATACATTTTTTTCTTTCTTGTGATTGGTGGAAAGCAGGGCGCGTCATCAACTGTACAAGAGACTTCAGCAATCACATGCTAGAGAGGCAGGGTAAAGGTAAATCTCTTCTCCCTTATAATAAACAGAACTTAGATAAATATTGTTTCAAATACCAGTTTTATTAGTCACATACATAAGAAAATCAGTTATACTCCCTTTGCAATCTTAGTTTAGAAATAATTCAGAATTCTGGGTTTAGAAAGAGGAAAATATTAAAAATCTACCTTTTTGTACAGAAAATATTTGTAATAAACCTTGCTTAGAGAGTGGTGTTTGTGTTCTGAGGAAAAACCTCAAAAAGTGTGGAGGAGTCTAGCTGTACATAAAATAACAATCTTTTTTATATACAGTTTAATGCAGCATCCAGAGCACAGGTCAAGCACGCTCACACACACACACACACACACACACACACACACACATCCTCCACAGAGAGCAGGAGGACATTCATTACACAGAGACTGATATATATTTCAAATTATTATTTAATTTAATGTTGATGATTATAACTGACATTAATGAAAGTTCCAAATTCAATATCTCAGAAAATTAGAATATCAGTTAAGACCAATGCAAAAAAAGGATTTTTAGAAATGTTGGCCAACTGAAAAATATGAACATGAAAGCTATGAGCATGTTCAGTACTCAATATTTAGTTGGGGCTCCTTTGGCCTGGATTACTGCAGCAATGCGGCGTGGCATGGAGTCCATCAGTCTGTGGCACTGCTCAGGTTATGAGAGCCATGTTGTTCTGATAGTGGCTTTCAGCTCTTCTGAATTGTTGGGCTGGCGTATTGCATCTTCCTCTTCACAATAACCCATAGATGTTCTATGGGGTTAAGGTCAGGTGAGTTTGCTGGCCAATCAAGAACAGGTATACCATGGTCCTTAAACCAGGTACTGGTAGCTTTGGCACTGTGTGCAGGAGCCAGGTCCTGTTGGAAAATGAAATCTGCATCTCCATAAAGTTGGTCAGCAGCAGGAAGCATGAAGTGCTCTAAAACTTCCTGATAGACGGCTGCGTTGACCTTGGACCAGCAGATGACATGGCACCCCAAACCATCACTGACTGTGGAAACGTTACACTGGACCTCAAGCAACATGGATTATGTGCCTCTCCTCTCTTCCTCCAGACTCTGGGACCTTGACATCCAAAGGAAATGCAAAATTTACTTTAATAAGAGAACATAACTTTGGGCCACTCAGCAGCAGTCCAGTCCTTTTTGTCTCTAGCCCAGGTGAGACGCTTCTGACGCTGTCTCTTGTTCAAGAGTGGCTTGACACAAGGAATGCGACAGCTGAAACCATGTCTTGCATACGTCTGTGCGTGGTGGTTCTTGAAGCACTGACTCCAGCTGCAGTCCACTCTTTGTGAATCTCCCCCACATCTTTGGTAAATGGTTTTGTTTCACAATCCTCTCCAGGGTGCGGTTATTGCTTGTAAACTTTTTTCTACCACATCTTGTCCTTCCCTTCACCTCTCTATTAATGTGCTTGGACACAGAGCTCTGTGAACAGCCAGCCTCTTTAGCAATGACCTTTTGTGTCTTGCCCTCCTTGTGCAAGGTGTCAATGGTCGTCTTCTGGACGACTGTCAAGTCAGCAGTCTTCCCCATGATTGTGTAGCCTACAGAACTAGACTGAGAGACCATTTAAAGGCTATTGCAGGTGTTTTGAGTTAATTAGCTGATTAAAGTGTGGCACCAGATGTCTAACCTTTTCACAATATTCTAATATTCTGAGATACTGAATTTGGGATTTTCAGTTATAATCATCAAACTAATAGAAATAAACATTTGAAATATATCAGTCTGTGTGTAATGAATGAATATAATATAAAAGTTTCACTTTTTGAATGGAATTACTGAAATAAATCAACTTTTTGTTTTGTAGGCCCGGCAGTATATTAGGTATTTGAAAGAAATTGAAAATGTGTGTAGGTTGCAGATGTTCAAGTTCCTTTAAGATGCTGTGCTACAAATTGGATGGCGTGGAGACACCTGACTCCACCCCATCCAGTCTGTAACAAGAAGGGATAGACAGTGAGGAAATGAAGGAAGATTCAAAAGCAGTGGGCGGGGGCAGCAGGTAACGACCAAATCCAAAATGTTGCCAGCGGTTGTTGAAAGATTTTTGTGTGAACAGGCTTCTCCTCAACCAAATCCACCACCTCATCCGCTCCCTTTAACTCCCACTTTACAGGTCGCTATCGTCCATTTATCATTGTTGGGATGAATTGCTCAATATGTCGTGATATTGATTTGAAGCCATATCCCAGCCCTAATGTACAGTCAAATCAGACATTTGAAAAGTCTAGGAACCACAGCAATTAGATGTTAAATAATCATTTTGAGTTTATATTGTTCATTTGTGAGTGAATAATTACCAGTGGGTGTCTCAAAACCTCATCTTGAAAGGATTTGAAAAGTGGCTAAGTTTAATTGTGGCAAATGTGTAAAAACCCTGCATATTATTCAGTTATTAATTAGTTTAGCTTTAAAAAATAGTTCTCTACTAACTAAAAATATACATTTTTTTAATGTTTTGCCAACATTTAAGGCATGTGCAGCAAACAGCAGTGGTTGTTTTAATATAAAAATCTTGCTTTATTCGTATTTTAACACACTTTACAGTACTGAACAGTGAAATAAAAGAAAATATACTGATATACTATAGGATTGTTTTATATATAGACTTTGCTTATTAAATGCATTTATTCACAAAATGACACCTCAGCTCTGTCAAGAAGAAAAACTTTCATAAAAATAATATAATAAAAAATAACTCAGACACATTTACACATTACAGCAAGTTCATTTACAAATATTACAATCATTTCATGTATTTTTTGGGTGATCTTTCTTACTGATGAACAAACACTTGAGTTCAAGCCCAGATATTTATTTATTCCCTTTTTTTTTTAATAAAGTCAGTCTGCAATAACATTACCTGACAGCAACACCAATGGGAACCAGCTAAGTAGGCCACCTTGGGACGGACATTTAGGCTATCAGGCTAGATAGTGCTTAAAGTTACTAAGAAACAGAGGAGGTGGTAGTGCTGGAAATGGTCATGTTAGATAAGGACACATCTATAAAATATTTTGAAATCAGATTCGATTTAACTTTATTGGTCAAACAAACCTAATCTTTAGCGAATTTGTTTATTACGCCAGAGTTTTGAGATTTGGCCCAGAGGAATATAATTCATTGATTTGGCTATGACCAAACCAGCACAGACTGAACACTACCTGAAACACACCGTCTGCCTTGAAACCTGATGAAATAAAGTGCTGGTACAAATTTATTTGACGTCAACAATAAGTGTGCACACTTAAAAGTCATGACAGAATGTTCTCACGAGTAATCAAAGAATGAAAATGTGACAATGTGGCTCTCTGTGCCTCAGCGGTTCATTTTTAAGTGGCTATTTGTCAATCATTATGACTTGGATAAAATTTTAATTTACAATACATTATTACATTATATACAAACAGTGATCATGATTATAGCTATATCGTCAACACACGATTCGTTTTCCCGACCGTCCACCAGAATGATATAAAAATAAACTGTACACAAAGTGGTCAAAGAAAACACTCTCAGTTGTTTTCTTTTCAATATTTAAAAAGAATGGCAGCAATCACTTAATTGAATAATTTTGTTATTAAGAAACAATTGCTACAGTATCGTGTTTGTATGGCAATTAAATATTAATGTTTTTATAGCTTATAACAGAACAAGAAGCCACAAAAACAGAGAACGTGTTTAAAGTAAAAGGCCAGTGCATATGGGAATCTTTCATTTCCTGCAATAGAAATCCTGGATTCCCATTTAACCCGATGGAAAGTCTGCAAGGTGGCTTAGCAGCTCACACTCAGGCTTCTGTTGCACCAAGCTGTGGCGTCTTCAGATAAGCTCAGTTACTGACCTGCAGAAACTTTCCCTTACCTATTACAACCACACTTTTATTTTTTTTTTACCCTGTGGAAAACAAACACCCAGACAAGCTGATCCATTTAAGCTGTGCTGATCAAATCCTGGACACCTCTCAACAAGATGTGGTGATGCCGATGAGTGACCAATTACACATAATACCTACAACACCCTGCTGTCTCTGTTACTCATTTATTCACAACTGGTATTCACCCTCGCGTGAACCTATCTCCAATTTCTTGTTTTCTTTGATTGCACCCAGGTAGCTTTAAGACGCCGTCCCGATTTAAAAACAAAATCAGCAACACATTCTTTATGTTAGACCGAGCACAGCAACAACATAAACACCCTTCCCCTCGAAATGCAAAATACATTGTGTCAAGACACACAATACAGAAATAGGCATACAGACGTAATATAAATAGACTAGGATATCTATAATATATCTTATAAATCTACATACTGGTAGGTATGTATCCTGCATCTGACATTAAGGCAAAAAACCATCAAACATAGTAAAGATGATCAGGGACTGCCAGACCTCCATTTGGCTAAGTTGCACGTCTTTCCCCTGACGTACTGCTTCCCTGATTTCCTTTATTCAGTCATTGTCCTTCAAACCACTTGACCCACAGAAGTTTCTCATTCTTAACTTTGGTGAGATTTGTCACGTATGAGACAAAAACACAAAAGGTGACTGGGTGTGACACAACAAATGAAATTTTGTTCCGCTGATGAAATAACGCCGCGCCCCTTCAACATATTCAGCAATATTTAAATATAAAATAGGCAAAATGTATGCTTGAAAGCATCTCATGGCTTATTCTCTGAAAGATAAAAAAAATCAGTCTAATAGGAAAAGAAGCTAAGATTGAAAGAGTCCACTGATGGTTGTGGTGGCGTTGGTGATTGCTCTGCATCTAGAGTTCTGAGTCGTAATATTACCAGAAGAGCAACAAAGGAAGACTTACAGCCGAAAACATGTCACCACAGAAACTCAGTTACACACCACGATACCATGAACGGCAGGGAAAGATCATCAACAAGAGACAATCAAAATGAGAACAAAATCAGACTCTCTCCTGTCCCACAATGCATTGCTTCACTACAGCTCCATTCAGGAAGCTGGTGTTTCAGAAAGGCACAGAGCCATCTTGCACCAGTAGCACTCTCCTCGTAAAGGGAAAAAAGGACACGGGACCTCTCGGGCCCCTTCATCGCAGCATCTTCCTCCTCTTCACTTCCACATCACCCTTCTTCTCCCCACACGCTGTGGATTTCCTTATTCTTATTTCCGACAGAAATGGAAAAAAAGTCACTGGCGCTTCTCTGAGGAGAGCGGCTTCTATTAAGATTCTAACATACAGGAATTACTAATACTGACTGAACACTAGTTAATACACCAATAAGGGATGGCTTTTTCCAAAGAAATTCATTACTGATCAATGTCCCTTGTGTAAATGCACACATACAAACATACAGTCGTGTGTGTGTGAGCGTGTGTGTGCATGCGTGCGTGTGTGTGTGTGACTTTATGTGTGTTTATGTGCATTCCGGTCACCAGAGTGCTACGCTGTCATCATTTCCCCATCACAAACGGTCTCCTATATTCCCGTTAGTCTTAAGTTCATCATGAGATCAGTCAAAGAACACGTCACCACTCCAAATCTACAGTTGCTGTGTAATTAGCTTCTCTTTGAGCGATTTTAGTTGATTCCCTTTTTGAAAAATATATTTAAAGGTCTGTATTGTCGTTGCAGTTTTATTTGTTCTTGGTTTGGCCATTTAAAGAACGAACAAGGTAATGTGTGCAAGAGATACAGGAGCAGGACTCATGTATCTTCAGCTTGAGAAGAAGAATCTTCCTCTTCTTCTACAGGACTTGTGTCATAAAGTCTTTCCTTTCCAGGCTCCTCACTCAGCTGAGTCTTCAGCTCATCTTCTACTTCCTCCTCCTCCATTGGCACCTCCTCCTCCTCCTCCTCCTCGATGATGTCCTCATTCTCCTCTGCCATGATATCTTCCTTGTCCTCATTTTTATCCTCCTTGTCCATGTGACCGCAGTCCTGTGCCACGTGGTTTGGTGTGTTTTTGTCCTCCTCGTGTTCCTGTTCTGTCTGAGAGCTCTCTTCCAGGGTGAGCTCAAACTGAAATTTGTCTATGCATGCGTTTAGCTCCTTGTCCTGGCCCACAGGAGGTGGTGATGGGCTTTGAGGGATAGTGCTCTGGTACCAGTCCCTGTTGTCTTCCAAGGTGTCAAGGATTTCCTGGGCATCGGGATGCACGAGGTCTCCCCACGTCTCCCATAGCGGGTGAACGATGTAGTCAATGAAGCCAACCTGCATCCAGACAAAGAAAAACAGATCATGACTTACTTGTCTGAAGCACAGCAGAGTCACTGTGCTTCCTGTGAATCATCATTAACAATGTAGTGAGATTACTGCTGCGATCAGAGCTGACAGATCACCACCTACAGCTCTAACAGTAATCCAGCTGGGTCTTCCCCTGCTAATCGTTTACCTGACTTTTTTCCACAGACGCGGTGTGTTTATCACACATGGGACTGATCTCCATCCCCCTCTCCCGCTCCTTGTCTCCCTGCCTAAAGAACTCCTCCATGATTCTCTCTGTCCATTGCCGGTACACTGGTAGAGGCTTTGTTGGATTACTCAGGTCAGCACAGTGCACCATGTTTCTCAGCACCTGCACACAGTCAAATGTTGCATAATGATGCATATGCAAGATGATAAGCACTGTGAATCTCTAAAGTCTGAAAAGAAAGATCCTTTTGGCATTTTGAAGTTTAAAATGATCAAACCTTGGATCCTTGTTTTGTAACGGTACTATTTGATTTCTATAGTTTTAAAAGATATTGAAACATATTCTTCAAGTACCTTGATAACCTGCCCCTTGAGTAAAATTACTTATTTTACACATATTACGTTTGTTTTTAAATAATAATAATTAAATGCCTAATAGGATGTGGCAACTTCATTTTAAAGCAGTCTTAAAAATTATGAAAATGTGTTTAAACATAAACATTAGTTAAAGGGATAGTCCACCTTAAGTGAAATTTAGTCTGTTGCCATATTCTCCAGAGTTAGATAAGTCAAGAAAAAGCATTTTGTTACCAGCCTCTCCTGATCTTGCTGTATTCTGTTAGCTTTAGCTTAGCATAAACAATGTAAGTGAATGGTAACAGCTAGCATTTTGAGTGAAAAAGTCATGAAAATTACTCAATAATGATCCTAATTTTTCTTGGTGACCTCAATAATCATTTTGACTGCAAATAAAAATAATAAGTAACATGAAGGACATTACAGGAGCCGACTTACACTTGGGACTACGTTACAATAAAGCGCTGCTGTAAGCCTGCGCTGCAAGTCACAAGGACACAACACAACAGCCCCAAGAGACACCGTGCAACTAACCATGCTATTCATTCAAAATTCTGTATATCAGGTAAAAGCCTAGTAGCCACGCATTTGTGTTTACGCATGTAGGTGTCTTTGTAAATTTGAATGATTGAAATGCTAGTTGTTACCATTCACTTACATTGTTTATGCTAAGCTAAAGCAAATGGAAGATCAGGAGAATGCCTGGGCTGGTTACAAAATGCTTTTCCCCAGTTATCTAAGTCTGGGGATTACGGCAACAGACTAAATGTCACTTAGGGGTGGGATTTCTCTTTAAGGTTTTTTGTATATTTTTCAACTTTTTAACAATGCTTTCTTGTCAAGTGAAGTCTTGATTTTGGTTAAGCATGAGTAAAACTTTCTAAAGAATACTATTTAGGTTTGCAGAAGAACAGATTTAGACAGTAGCTGATCTTTTCTGTATATGAAGACAGAAAACACACACCTCACACACAGTAACCACCTTCTTAAACACGTTCAGCAAAATTAAATAACATTTTTTGGAAGTGTATGTAAATATAAGTGCAGGAATCTGCTTTGCTAACTGTTAATTTACTGAATGTTTTAACTCAGACTACAAATACAATTTATTTTACCTCCAAACAAAGCTTTTGCATTGTACCCCCCAACATAATTAACATGCCTGTGATCAATACACTGCCCCCACTCTTTGTGTACTTTATTATTGGTACTTTTTTATTTATTCTATTATGTTTTTCACAATTTTTATGTTATATTTTGTGTTTTTTATTTACATTGTGTTTCACTGAAAAAGACGTTCCTTTAAAATTCATCGTAGTTGCGTTCAGTAACAATAAGGGAATTTTATCTGTATCATTATAAACAATTTATTACTCATTTATAAGAGAAGTTTTATTTATTTATTTTTAGTTGAGTCAGGATAAGTTGTCTGAACTTGCAGGTGTACCTGTATACGATCGGTGTAATGGTCAAGCATCAGCACTCCAGAACTTGTCACTTTTTTGGTTTCCACCATAGTCTTGAGGTCTGCCAGCAAACTCATGTGTTTGGACATATCTGTTGCCAAAACCTGGGAACAAATGTGATGTCAATACATTAGATAAGGATGTAGAAATACATAGACAAAATAAAGTCAGAACAAGTGAAGAAAGTTATATTCAAGATGCATGTTATGGGACACCCACCATATCGATAACAAGTTTCCTCAGACTTTGCCTTTGCCTTTTGCTGAGGTTCTGGAAGATGTCACAGTTCTCCTCATGAAGCAGCTTAAAGCCCACAGCCAGGTGATGGTTCTCCAGCACAGACTCATCATTATACATCAGGGCTAACTCGGAGTCTGACAAAACAAATATCAACAAAAACACATGAATAACTAGATCAATTGCATTTCTTGCAGAAATGCGTTTGAATGCTGCATCGCTGAAATTAATTGCCGAAGCTGCCGAATAACTGAACTGAAGCTGAAACTGAGCTTAATTGTCAAAATGAGCTGAACGTAGTTGAAGAATTAGGATAAAAAATAACTAACGTTTAAAAAAGCGCAAACAGTAGATGAAGAATGAAGAAAAACATCTTAAACAGCAGAAAACGAAAATCTCTGAACACAGTTTAAAAAACTCCACAGCTGAAAAGTTTTAAACGGGGTGTGTTTGAGAAGGAATAGATTAATAGTTTAATTTTCACAATGAGCTGAACTTTGAATTTAGCAGCGTCTGCTTGATTCTGAAACTGATAGCTGAACATGCCTTGGAACTGGAGTGAAGTAGAAAATTAGTTCAACTGTCAATGTTAGCAGAATGAAATTAAAATTAAACTGTTAAAAAGAGCAGAAATTGAACTTTGAAGTTTCAAAATTCTCTCGGCCAATCAGAGAGCAGGAATGGTGGANTAATTACTGTACTGTCAACTCATTATAATGAAAAAGTTCTGAACTAACTGTGTGTGTTAACTCACTGGTATTTATGAGGAACTGGTTGGACACTCCTGGATGGTCTACATCATGAATGGCAGCAGCAAATAATGCTGCTAATATCTCTAAATCGGTGAAAACAGCCTGCCAGAGAGGAAAATGTATTTTACGTTAGAAAGTTGGAGTAATATTTCCCAAAACTCAAATATTCACTCAGATTCTTACATCTAGAGCTGGTGAGGACAGTAGCACATGAGTGGACTGGGTGACATCAGCAGCATGAAGGCTGTTGTGGTAGGCGACATTGGCGTGGTAGTGGTCCTCCAGGGTCATCACATAGGTGACAAAAGTATCCACAGGGATCCGAAAAGTCTTCAGCAGATCTCTTTCCTGCAGCAGCAGCAACAACATTTCACAGGACTTATTCTAATCATTCAACCCAGACCTTTAGTGGAATGAGACTTAAAATGCAGGTGAATCTAAAAAAATTTGAATATGGTGCTGAACTTTATTTATTTAAATAATTCAACTTAAAAGGTGAATCTAATATATCAGATAGACTCACTACATGCAAAGCCAGATATTTCAGCCTTTATTTGTTATAACTGTGATGATTATGTCTTACAGCTGATGAAAACACCACATTCAAAATCTCAGTTAGAATATTGTGAAAAGGTTCAAGTTTCACACTCTAATCATCTCATGAATCCAAAACACCTGCAAAGGGTTCCTGAGCCTTTAAATGGTCTCTCAGTCTGAGATGAATTACTGAAAAAATGGACTTCTCCACCATATTCAAATTTTTTGCGTTTCACCTGTAGAATGCAAACAAAAAGCTGACGAGATGTGTTGTCTGCATTAAAGAAAACAAGAGCAACACAACCTAGCATGCAGCTTTTTACAATTCTTCTGCCAAATGAATCATTTAATCTCAGTTTCTGCTTTTTGTCTCACCTGAAAGATGGCAAACATGATGCAGCTGAGGGGTCGATTATTGGAAAACTCTGCCACATGAAAGATATTAAGGCCCCACTTGTTCAAGTCGTCCAGCTCCTGCAGGAATGTATGAAGTGTCATCATTTACCGTGCAGTTATGTATCCATCAATAAGAGCAAATATCTGCATGTGACATCACACTAAAATGTGTATGACAGCAAAGTTTTTGGTAAATATGGAGACATGTTTTCCTGCTTTAGGACTGTGGCAGTGTGTGATGCCGTTGACTTCATTCACCCTGGCTAACGCCTCCTCGTGTTCCGTCTTGACGCCAAACCGAGGCAAGGTGGAATTGGAAAGGCTGGAACTGTGTGTCAGCTTCTTCACACCGCTGATGTGACACATGGGCTTCTCTCTCTCCCTCAGAGTTGGAGACGGGATCTCCACCTCATTCTGCTTGTCTGAAAGGATCAAGAGTCCACGATCAGCCACTTTACCTCAGAGCTGATTAGCTTGTTGGTAAAAGAAGGGCAGGTTTGTTTTACCTAGAAAGGTAGTGGAGATGTATTCTGATACTTGGTTCCCTGAGCGACTCATTTCTGACAAATGGGACAGCTCCCTGTTCAGCATCCTCTTGAACTGAGAACAGATAGAAGTGAGTCACAGACATTAGAATGTAGAAACACATCATAAGTAACAAAAATCTTTGACACATTATTTACACTGTGGTTCAGATTCCATTTGCAAGCACAAACACCGGCAAAAAAATTCCTTTGATTTCAATTTGAGAAAATAAATTATCATCCTCATGTATTAGAGGGTGAGAAGATCAATTATGAATCATCCGTCCTCCTTTTCTCAGCTGAGAACAGGCTGTTCGATACCCCGGCTTGCTTGGCTTTTAAAATGTGTCGCAGCAATGTGCCATTTTTACATGTATTGTTCCTTCTTACATCTGCAGTGTCAGCCACAGTCTGCAGGTCCCAGACACAAATGTGATCAAGTGAATACATTATCCCCCACAGAAAGAAAGAAAGAAAGCTGAATGTTCTCCTGCTTTTATGTAACGTTTTGTGTTTCTGCAGATACGACGGGGTGTTGGAAGGTTTTAATGGCTCCCCGAGACATGAGAAGGCACATTGAGATTTGGACAGACCCCTCAGTCTGTGTCCTAATGACTGATCTTTCACACATAATAATCTCCATGGCAACCGGAGCAGTTGCCATAGCAACTGCCTCCTCACAGTCAGTCCTTCAGCTTGATGTGAGAGCCGTGGCTGTTTGGGTGACAATCTGAGGGAGTCGGCAGGTGTCTCTGACCTTTACCAAGGTCAGCCTTCCCCCTCTCTTTCATCTCCTCCCTGTTGCCGTTTTGTGCTCAACACCCCCCCCCTCCTCCCCCACACGGAAAACAAAACTATTAATGCAAATCTTATTCTGTCTCTGACTTCTTTCTGCTTCGCTGATGCTTTTACACATCATGTCTTACCACCATCTTTTCCTCACAAGCAGCTCTCCTTTCCCCCAAATGATCTCACCTTACGAGCAGAAACAGAAAATCATGCAACCAGTCAGACATAATCGGTCATCAGGAGCCTTGAAAGCCATAGCCCAGTGGCACACTTAGGCAGCAGCTCAACCCCCCCTTATACCCCATACACACGCTCTTTCATTCTTTACTGCCTTAATGCTGTAATGCTGAGTCATAGCTGCCAACCAACACTTCTCCGGTGCCAGTCTGAGTGCCAGGACAAACAACACTCTTCCTCTGACACTGAATAATGAAGCAAACATGCAAACAGACATATACACACACACACACACACACACAACCGTGGGCACTCACACACCTGCATGTGTGAGAGACCCAGAAGGGGCTATACCTTTGATTTCAGCTCAACAATCATGAACATATATGAAAAATGTGAAATCATCTTGATTCTAAAAGAAAAAAAAACAAACTAATTTTTAAAGTGATAAAAAACCAATGCAACAAATTCAAAGTAAATATAGAAAAACACTTTTAGCTGATTGATATATTTTACAGATGTAGTCAGAAGAACTAAAGGAAGGAAAAATACATGTTTTAGTTGTCTGTTATTAATAGAAGACCCGACTTCCTGAAGTTTGAGTTGAGGTCAGCCTTAAGGCCACAGGAGAGATCTGGTACTCCAGTGTAAAAGATGGAAAGTGTGTTTGTGTGACACAGCAAAATACTTGTAATAAAAATGGCTGAACCACTTCATAAAACTCTCTTTTAGGTGTTTCAACCTTTTTTTTTCTAACATGTTGCTGAAATGTAGACCAGGTGTGGAGATGTAAACATCTGCCGTTCACACATCTTTACACACCACAGAGATAATGAGTTTCTTTATGCTTCATGTCTGGATTCATAGATGAATTATTGCACATGCTCTAATACGTAATAGATTTGTAACCATGTACTGAAAAAAATGGGGTTAGCTTATATGTGACATGTTTATCACCTGAATAATGGAAACACAAAGTTTAGAGCATTTATCCAGCTTCACAACTCTCAGACCTTGTTTGTCAGCCCTACCTGGTCCCACCAACCGATGAGCCAGGGCCTTGAGCAGGTCTCACAGAACAGGTCCACTAAGGGCGTCCTGCGCTCTGCCGTCGTCCCACCTCCCTCCCTAACTCCTCCATCAGCTGCACCGAGGTCCAGCTCTGCCCCTTGCCTCCCCTGCAGAGGGCTGTAGCTGGAGGAACGGGGCAGCCTGTAGCCCCCTGGTACAGGTGAGGAACAGGGGGATGGCTCTGGGTCAATAGTCTCAACCACACCCATGTTGAGGGCATCCGGAGGTCTGGGCCTTTGGCACAAGAAGGAGGTGCGGTAGTGAAGCGGAGCGGGTGCACTGCGGGTGCCCCAGTGGCATGAGGGCGTTGTCAGGGTGCGGGGGGAGAGGCCACAGCCAGTCAAGCCGGGACACTCCAGAGTGGCAGCTGCCCCAAGTTGGGGAGTGGGGAAGGGGTGGAGGGTAGGGCGCAGATGATCCTCGTCTACATATAGAACTCCACAACAGGCCCCCCCGTCAGTTCTGAGTCAGGCTCCAGCCTCAGTGTTGTCAGAAGGTGATGGTCTCCCTGATGGGCAGACCAGGAGCCCCTGGGTCTGCTTACCGTGGGGACTACATCTTATCCCATTTGCTGAGCAGGCTGACCCAAATCTCTAGTCACCGCAGAGTAATGATGAACGCTGAGTGAGTAAAGATGGAGGGAAATCAAGAGGGACTGTGTGAAGGGCACAGGCGAGAGCTGATGGAAGAGATGAGTGTTATTTTGAAAAATAAGTAAATGAAAAAAAAGGATGTTGCAGGAACTGAGTGGCTTAACAGAGAAACCAGATGACTGGAGTGGAAACAAAGCAGAGCTGGTAAGAGAGAACGATGGCTGTGGTCCCAGAGGATGGAGGTAAAGGGAACTTGGATGACAGCTGGAACATCGGGAAAAGGAGAGCGGGGTGGGGATGAGAGAAAAACAAGAAAAGATTGACTGAGAAAGGCTCGGATAGAAAGAGACAGAAGGGGATGGAGGCAGGCCTCTGGCTGGAGAATCGCACCAAAGCTTTGGTCTGGAAAAACAGTCTCCCTCTGCCTGCGTCTCCTGCCCCTCCCCAGCGGTACAGATCCAAAGGCCCGGCCCAGTCCTACCGATGCATCAGCCCGCCTGTGCCACTTCTCAGTCTGTTCACAGGCAATCGGCTCGCCTCATGATAGCTCCGTTAACCAGTCCCCTCCTTCAAGTCACTCCATCTCTCAGCTGTCCAAAACACCAGAGGTCTAATCCTGCTGCTTCAGGCTGCCGATCGTCCTCCAATGCTCTGCCTCTTGCGCCATTTCCCAGGATGCTGTAGACAGCCCTCGCAAGCTAATCAGGCAGTGGCTGCAGGCGCGTGCATGTGTGTGTCTGCGCTTGCCTCCTGTTTGAGGCTGAGTGCGCATGTGCGACATGACAGCATGGATGTCTGTCAAAATTTGTGTGTGAGCAAGGGTGTGAGTAAGAGTGAGAGACTGAGTGGAAATATTCATGAGTGCACCTCCGTGTTGGAGGATGACTTCAGCTCAGCTGCTGCTGCTGACATGCAGAAAGGTGTTCACAGAGACGAGGTTTGATCCCAGGGATTCTCCTCAACCCTTAAACACATGGATTGTTTCATTCTGCAATTTTGTTTTTATTCAAACGTTTGTATGAAACGCCAAACAAACAGTAAATGCAACATGTATGGTAACGTGGAGAATGGAATAAAACAATGTAACGGTGCTGTCTCTTTAAGACAGACGACTATTAAAGGAGCATCGCCTTTCTTTTATTGGTTGTTGCCCAAACCACATGTCTTGTGGTCAGAGTGGCAAGCCAATGACTAAACGGGAAGGGCAGACCCTGCTGCTGTTAGATAGCAACCAAGGTTACAGCAGAGAAATCAGCATCAGGACCAGTCTTCCCCTCCCACTCACAGACACTCTCATCCTTTTCCTCTCTCACATCATTCTCTCTCTGTCTCTGTGCCCCTAAAAATAAAAATGCATGGATCCTTAAGAAGCCTGTCCATGCTCATGCATGCAGACTTTTGGATTTACTGATGGAAAACACAAATAGCCATTAACTGGTGTAACATATGTCATGCTGCCAACTCCACCAGCCATAAAACATTCATATGAATCATTGATATCACTGCTGGACTGGAAATAAGATTATTGTCACTTTTTAGGCTCCAACACATGAACTTTTTCAGTGAAAGAGGATTTTGCTCAGTAGTTCTATGGCAATATGTTTTGATGTGCCAGACATGAGAAGAACCTGAGTTAACGCTGGTGAAAGTTTGTGTTTGCGTGGATTTTATCTGCACACCTTGTTGGAGGCCATCTCACTGACTGAGCGGTGGGTCTGAATGGTTTCCAGCTGGTCCAGACACCAGTCCAGCTCCTCCAGAGTCTCCCGAGCCATCTGCTGGTATGTCTCCTCTGCGAAGGACACACACACACACACACACACACACACACACACACACACACAAAATAAACCAACAAAAAAAAGGATGAGCACTGTTTCACAGTTTAAAAGTGCAATGTGTAACAATGAAGTAAGAATGACATCCTGTGGTCAAACACGGTTACTGCAGCTCATTTTTCTGAGCAGAAAGTTACTTTATTACCATCGACCCGTGAGTTTCATGGCTCATGCAAGTTACGGATCAGCGCCAGAAAATTCTAGATGACAAGCGAGTCAAGTTGATAAGTAGATAAATACATTGTCATATCTGGTGTTACTCTTGGGTGTTTTACGATCGGGAGCACTTACTACACTTATTACGGTAATATGTCTCCTTTACAGGAAGTTTGATAGTTTGACGCACAGACATATATAAGTTGACGCCCCGTGGCCTAGCGCTGCCTATAGGAGCTGCCGTAGTGGCCGTCCGCCATCTTAGTTGGGTCTCCATTCACCCCCAGTGCATTCACTTCAACTGAGGAAGGTGCTTACCCAGCTAAAAACACATTTTATCAAGCTTTTTCACAAAACCAGACACATGGTATGGCATGATAATTAAAATATGAATATAATTAAACAAAATAAATGAAAATATAAAATCCCATCAGGTAGGCTAGAAAAGTCAATAGTAATCCCACGTGATCTGTTTTCAATAGTTTGCTGATCGTTGCAACTGTAGGCTGCACAGAAACGGGCTCTGCATTGACTTTGGAGAATGAGGAGACTCATCCAATATGGCGGCGATGCTTTTACGCTCTCCAGCGCCCAATGGGGTGTCTACGCATTCATGTCTATGGTTTGTCGTCTTGCTGTTAGCTTGCTGTTATTTACTGAACGACTCATTAAAGGAAGTAAAAAAGAAGAGGAGAAGAAAAATGGCTGTGAGTTTAGCAAGCTTCAAATCCTTCTGTCAGGATGAAAGAAGGAGCATTCAATGTGGAGAAAACCATCATAATTCTGGCCATGTGGTAAGTAGCAGCTATGCTGGGGGAGCAGAGATTCTGCTGTGATGTCATATATGCAACTTCTGATTTGTAGTCATTTTAATTATGAATTTTTACAAACTAATAAATCTCAAAGTACGTGACAGACATAGTCAAAACACAGAATTTATTTTCAATTAAATTGAAGCACGACGTGTGTGATTCAGGATGTAATGCAAAGCGGATTAGAAAATAGCTTATAGTCCAGTTCACTTGCATTATTTTTTTCTTTGTTCCGAGAGACTTAGACTAAAACAAAAGGATGCCGTGGCTTCTTAGGGGTACAAGAAATAACTTCTGGGTCGCTCCTGTTTACTGGCTTTGATTCTTTAAAACAGCTCTGGAGCTTTTATCCTGCCGGTGTGGAATTACAAATGCCAGCAACTGACTATAAACAGTAACTACATCCATCTTTTGTTTATTTTGAAGGAGAAAAACTGATAACCCCTAGCCAGCTGAGAATTAAATCTGGTTCAGTATAACCTTCCTACCAACATACTTGAGACATTAGAATTCTTACATTTTGCTCCTCTAAAAGTTTCCACCTAGACTGCCTAAAACAATGAGTAGGGCTCCTTTTTGATTCTGTTTCTCATAAAATAAAATGACTTTTAATCCTCTTTTGCTCACCAACATGTTTGTAAATTAGTTTTCCCCCGAAGAGCAGAAAAATTAATTAATTCTTCTGTTCAAAATATTAAAACTGTACAAAGTTTGGACTGTTATATTAACATAAAACAGAAGCATTACTGTCACCCTCTGATCCTCTTATATGCATATTTTTGCAGTCATGAAGGAGTTGTTGCACTGATGCAAATATGAACATCTTAAATACTACTACTACTATTAGTTGTACATCCTAAAATGCTTTTGTTCTGTCCTTCTCATAAATTTAAATTAGAGGTGGAAATTTAATGCGTTAATTATGATTAATTAACTAGAAAACAATGAATAAAAAAATTAACTCTTTAAGCCCGAGGGTATTGTACTTTAGGTCTGTCCTATTTTTGCCAGTGATATATATTTTTTTTCTCCTGTTTTGAATTGAAATACAATTTAAAAGCATTTGTTTTATTAAAAGAGCATGAGTTTACAATAATAATGTCCATGTATATTGTTTGATTCTCTGTCTCATTATTTTTACTTTAAAAAAATTGCTTTAGGGGCAAAATTTCTTAAACGATTAAAATACGATTAATTATAAAGCCTCTAATTAATTAGATTAATTTTTTAATCGAGTCCCACCCCTAATTTAAATGGGAACTCCATTAGTTGGGGATCCATTCATGCAGTTTAGTTTAATATATTCTCACTACTACATAGAAAAAGGATTAGAGAGTTTAGTTTTTATGGCAGGTTTATGAATTAGTAATAAACAAAACATTATAATTTAAAATAAAAGTCAGTGGGGGTGTCTAAATGTTTGACTTATAGGTTCCAAGATCTTGTAAATAACCAATATATCAAAATGCCAATTTTGCAGGACAAAAATACAGAATAACTCAGTTTCCTTTTGTTTCCAGTGGCTTTGTAGCGTGAACAATAACCCTAATTTTAACCAGACAAATCTACAGAATTTTTACTGCTCTGAGCAGCGGAGTTTTATGTCAGGATATTATGATTTGTTGGTGCTGAGACACTTAATGATGTTGTTTACACTGAAATGGAGACATCTATCCCCATTATAACCTACTGATGCAGCATCTTTACAGGTTTCACACCCACAACCCCTTTATTTTCAGCATGTAGAAAAATGTGTTCTTTTTTATATGGATAAGAATTACTTTTGAAAAGTTAAACTTTCACAGTTCCATTTATAAACACGATGCCTAACCAGTTAGACATTTCATCCCATATTTTTGACTGGGTGTGTGTTTCTGTGAAGGATGAAAGAAGACAAAAGTATCTGACTCATGTCTTTAAGAAACAAGAAAAAATCAAAGATCTTAAACCAGACCGGAGAGATTTGTAATTTTTCATTTGGATAATCTGATATGTTTCCGCGTTTAAATCTTGTGCATCTTTGGTATTTTTCATAGAGTAAATACATTTGAACAAATTGTATTTCTGTGACAAGTTCTGTGTGTAAAGTACATTAAAATTCCAAGTTTTCTTTTAGTGAACAGGCAGACATGAAGCAGGTTTATCTTTTGAAGTCAGGAACCATTTAACGCCTAAATGAACTCAAATTCCAAAGTTTATTGGCTTGACAAAATGAAATAATACATTCCTCTGCTAAGTAGCAGCTACTGTGCTTTTGAAGAAATTGAATACTTTTGCATGGTGCTGTATGTTATAATAAAAGATATCCATTTATAAAGTTTCAGCATTATTCCTATTTTAAATATAAGCTGTAAATGCAGTTGATGAGATATTTGCTGAGTAAAAACACACAGTATCCCATAGCGACATTGGTGATGCATTTAAGGGGTGTGGGAGCTTATAGTGTGATAATAAAAGGTTTTAATTAGCTGACAGCTTACCAGAGAGTGTAGCTTGGGGAACAGTGGGTTGGCTTGTCACTGGTGACCTCCTGTGGACAAACGCATTATTAAATCAAAGGAAGAGTTGCACACTGCTGCCCCCTTCTGGGGATCAAAAAGAAATGACACAGTCAATATTACAGAACCAGGCAACAAAAGGCTCAGTTTGCACGGAGAAATTAAATATTTGTTTTTATGTGATTCATTTATTTGCTTACAAAAAAAGAAAACTGTCAATATCAAAATCACACATCATTTTTAAAAGTGAATTTGCGAGTTTCAGTCCAAAAATAGTCAAATCCAAATCTTGACACCTGCTCTCTTTTGAAACTGCTGCAACAAACGTGTTCCAGGAGAGCCGTTTCCAGGGTGCAGCTCTGTGTAATTATAGAAGCTGATAACTCAGTGCTGCATCTCTTTATATATCATATTGACGTGGAGCTAAAAGCCTGCCAGCTCCAGCTCCTTCTGTCTGCTGCATTACAAGAGAGAATAATTTTAGCATTATTGACCGTCTCTATCGTCTGGGCAAAGAGTCAGGGACACACATCTGAGGCTTAAAGCTCTGCGCTCTTGGTCATCAGTCAGCTAGCTGGAGAGGTGCCAAATGATGCAGATGATATTTTCCTTCAGCATTGTCTGAGACTCATAAGCTAGTTAATCATGATGGTTAAAATGTTTCCACATGGGAGTGAGGAGATGATACATTAGCATACACACGCTACAAACAAAGCAGGCAGTCGTGATGAGCACAAGTGTGGGGAAGGGGTGTTCCACTGCATGATACTGACTTGTTAGTGGGTGTTGTGACATTGGCGAGGATGGTGAAGTTGCTTCTTACAGTTCGTAGGCTGGCCAACACCTGGGGGGTGGATGGACAGCGTAGGAGGGAGACAAGGAGGGAGAGGAGAGGGGAGGGGAGGGGAGGACAAGTTCATGGCACTACTTTGCCACCTTTTATAGCCATTTACAGAAATTAGGCAATCACAGGAAAACTTACCTGAGCAAAAGGGGTGACAATCATGTCTTCGGCGTGCCTGCAGCACAAAAAAGGGACAGAAAATGTAGTGAATTAAAGAAAAGTGAGTGTGAGCAGCTGTGAGTGTGAGCATTAGTGTTTATATGTGAGGCTGCTTCTGTGAGGAGGATGTTAATAACAGTATGTGTGGATCTAAACAGAGGAACGACCCTGAAAGTGGAAGGTTTGGGTGGTTTACCCTTGTTTAAAGATGGGGCAGGAAGAAAAGCACATGATATAACGTCTTCGCCGTGCTTCCATTAGCATAATGCTTGCATAATTACAATCACATTCTTAGCTGTGATGATTGGGATCATTTGCAGCTGTTGTTTTGTGTGTGTGTGTGTGTGTGTGTGTGTGTGTGTGTGCGTGCGTGCGTATGTGTGTGTGCGTGTGTGTGTGAGTGAGAGAGAGAGAGAGAGAGAGAGAGAGAGAGAGAGAGAGAGAGAGAGAGAGAGAGAGAGAGAGAGTGTGTAACTGACTTTAAACTTACCCCTCACTGTTGATGGAGGAGTTGCGTGACATGGTTTTGGGGGATGTGTCGTAGTCTGAGTCTGAGCGGTACAGGAAGGACTCCCTGCGCTGGCTCTGGGGAAAAGAAGGGTGGAGCACCAACCCAGGACTCGCCTGCGAGTCCATGGGACTGCGGCCTGGTGAGGGACCATTCTCTGCATCGAAGCTGAGGGATGAGAGAGGACAAGTGGGTTTATTTGGGGGTGTGCTGCTGTTTTTATTTTTGTTTTATATCTCAGCGACGATCAGCGGTGGGACAGATAACTCTTGAAGGCCAAACATGCAGCCTGTGGTGTTTGTCGTTACACTTGGAGGGAAAGTTGTAGCAGGAGGCACGAGACAGATGCTTTAGTTCTGACTCTGCACTAATGGTGAGTTGGCAGACTGCCACCAGGCTGTTCTGACAATTACACTTTACTGACAAGTCATTTCTCAGAGAGTCACGTATAAGTCAGCACACAGAGACGAATTAACTCCTGTTTTTCTGCTGAAACTCTCCTTCTGAAGACATGAATGATTAAGATCTTTCATTAGGACTGAATTAAGCCCTGTGGCTTTCAGATCAACTCAAGGATGTGGACCTTTGACCTCCAGTAATGCTGTGAAGCTGTTTTGCTCTGACTGAGTCCCCGTTTTGTTTATCTTCTACACACATGGATGCACATGCACAAACATGATGACGCATAGAGTACTACCAACGATATCACGATACTCTCCAGATTAACACATTTGTATCGTTTTGCTACCTTCAGCCACACAAAGCCTGATAAAACAAATAAAGCACACAGAAAATCTTTTAGGGGGAAAATTATATTTTACAGATGTTTAAATCTTATTTCTTTATCTTTAAGACTGGAAGTCAAGGCTAAAAGGGTTTGACATGTTTTAGATAAATGATACACTTGTTTTAATTCTTCAGCAGGTCTAAAAAAATCACTAAAATATATTTTTTTATCAAAACAAAGATCGAACCGTGCAGCACAACAAGGTCACTATTAAATGACCAGGGTCAGCATCTTCAAATTATATGGAAAAAATGCATGAAGATTTAAAAATTAAGACTCCCACAAAACTTTTAAATACAATTATAAAATCTAAAAAAGTATTTTCTCTTTCTTTCAAAGTTCAGATGACTAGGACAGAGTGTAATTACTGGGTCTATTTTTACAGAGCATCCCTTTTTATTTAGCTAAATTTGACAAACCCTTAAAACAAACACGGCCTAGGATGACTTCCACTTTGATTTCTAAAACAGGGCTTGGTATTTTTAGAGTTTTCTACTCATAAATTGGCCAATTAGAAGACACTCCTTCTCCCACGAGGCTTTGGAAATGTGACTACAGATCAAATTATCATTAAACAAGCTTCCTCAGTAATGAAAAACACATCACAAATGTCTGCTGGGGGGAAATCTTCATTGCACATGCTAATCCTCCCCCTTTTCTTCTGTGTGATCTCAGACTTCTGCATCCTGAATTCAGCGTTTTCCAAACTTAATTGTCTTTAAAATCTCCATCTCTCACACATTTGCATTAATGTTTCTAAGAAGCCTAAATAAGACAGGAGCGTCTCCTCTGAACAGCTCCTACACATTAAACATCAGTGGTGCAGAACTGTACCTGTAAACAGAATGAGATGTGCGTTTGTGCTCCTGAATGCTGCGGTTCAGCTTCAAACGTCGAAACAAAGCTGAGCCCACGTGTCCTCGGGATTGATCGTCAGGTGACACAGGTGAGGTGAGCGAGGGGGCATGAGGAGGACCCTCAGGACTCTCCCACAACCTCAGCTGTCGTGTCAGCTTCCTCTGACTCATTGCTGCTGAAGCTGACCAGCTAATGAAAACTCCCCCAACCTCCACTTACAACTGACTGTCTCACTCTCTGGATGGCTGCCTCGCTCCCACGCAGTCCCCCCCCTCATCCACTTTTTACTGCGCGCTCACGCCTCAGGCAGACAGAACTGCAGCAGCACTTGTGCACGCTGCAAACTGTCCTCGATGATCCAGTAACAAGGCCCGATCCTCCCCTCAGTCCTACTCTCCCACGCGTGTCATGCTGGAGGAGGCAAAGTTCATCAACATGCATATCCTTTCCCGTGCTCCTCAGGCCTCATGCTTAAATTCCAGTTCCTTTTTCTCACATCCACACTCTGTTTTCTGGATTTGCTCTGCTTAATCCTTGCTCGTGCAGGTTTGTGTGTTCCTCCGGACCGAAAGCTTCAGTTATTTCATTTCATCAGCTCATCTGACTTCCACAGCTGCTGGACTGGGAAGCTTAAATCCAACCTCTGTCCCAGTTTTCCCAGTCTTCTTTACAGTCCTCTAACAAAGCAACTTGTGGTAATCTGTTCAAGTAAACTAACTAGCCAGCCTTTTGCCCTTCTGCATATGCTACCCTTTATCTTCCCCCAACCTCCGTATCACAAGCATGTGCTCTCAACATCCTTATCTCACTGCTCACAGTTCCTCTGCAGCAACAGGAAGGCTGATCAGAAAGAGAAACAGACCACAGGCTACAGAATAGAGGAACACGAAGCGTCTGTGTAACAAGGATTTGAAGAGCATATATAAACAACCCAGGAAACGGAGGAGAAAAAAGGAAAATCAGGGGGAAAATGGGTTGCCTCATAGCCTTGTGTAAATGTTTACATGTTCCACTAAAGAGCGTGCAATGTTTGTGCCCAAAACAGTTTGTGTTTTAGCATCAACAGCCTCAGCGTTTTCTCTGGCCTTTAGACGTGCACAGACACGCTAGCTGCTAATTTAATTTGTTTGGAGCAATCAGACCATGAAATAATTTTCAAACAAGGTGCATTAGGTCAACCACGAGTAATTAAGTGATGACACTGTAGATATAAATGGTAGCTAGCCCGGAGCTGGAATTATTTAACACGTGTGTCACTCTGCAACACGCAGAAAGGCTTTGCTTTGTTGTCAGGGAAAATGGAAGTTGGAGCAGCTTGACCGCTGCGTGTACCCAGGAGTCTCCTGAGGTGTCCTTTACTATGTTCATAATAGCAGACATTGATTAATACTTTTGCAGCTGCCTGCTTAACCCTGGAAGCACCAGAATGGCATTTTGAAACAACACGTTGGGGAGTGAGGCAATTTCCTTTGAGACGAGAAAGCAAGAAGTCATTTCTCAGTGTCATTAACAATTTACCAAGTTTAATGTTGAGCTGTACTGTAACTAGGACTTATACTCCACAATTAGGTTTTAACTCATAAAAACTGTTGCTAATGCAAATAAATGTAGTTGTTTCAAACGTGTCCTGCAATTTAAAAAAACACTTGAACAGTGTTAGTTGTCATGTCCTTTTTTAGTTTAAAAAATGCTACACGAAGCTTTGTGATATTCCTAAAGTTAAATGGTAAAAATGCCGGAATTTGTTTATTTTTACACACAAAAATGTAAACACAAGTTACAAATCAAGAGTTACACATGCATAGATCTATACACACACACACAGATATAGATGCGCACACACAAATCTTTAGTTACGCACACACAAATCTAGATAAGCACACACAAATCTAGATACGCACACACAAATCTAGATACACACACACAAATCTAGATACACACACACACAAATCTAGATACGCACACACAAATCTTTAGTTACGCACACACAAATCTAGATACGCACACACAAATCTAGATACACACACACACACACAAATCTAGATACGCACACACAAATCTTTAGTTACGCACACACAAATCTAGATATGCACACACAAATCTAGATATGCACACACAAATCTAGATACACACACACAAATCTAGATACACACACACACACAAATCTAGATACGCACACACAAATCTTTAGTTACGCACACACAAATCTAGATACACAATTTTCCTTAACACGTCATAAGGGGGAGCCCTTCCTCCTCAAACCTGCATGTCTCCAGTGTCTGAGGCCTTCTGGGGAAACCAACCAATCAGCAAGCAGCTCATTATCATATTCATGTCCTGACCAAGTGGGAGGGGGTTTAGAATGGCCTGTATCAGGGCTCCTGGGACAGATGAAAGCCAAAAGAACATTTCATATGCTTTTTAGAGGCTCAAAGCTCTGTTTTAGATTGTTGATTAACTGCATTCTAGAACCTCTTTAAAGCAGCAATCTGGAGTTTTCCCCTTTCAGGAATTATGTATGATTTTTCAGAAATCCGTAAAAGTGATTGTCTTATCATGTAGTGTGATATAATGTAAGTGATACGTCTTTTTTTTTTTTGCTAAACCCACCTTCTGCCCCATAAAATCCGTGCAATAGGAAACTGAGTGGTGATCAGAACTAACCAATAGCGTTAGACTACCGCTTACGTGCTTCAAATTTAAGGAAGCACCTCGGCTGATGCAGCGTTGATGAACTTTTCACGGACAAGTAAGTCTTTAAAATATAAATATATGAAAACACAACATGACATGAGAATAATACTTGTAAAACAACATGTTTTAGCTCTGTCAGCTACAGAAGCACATTCATGAACAAGAAACGTGAAGTCGCCATCTTAAATTACTGAGTCGACCCTACTATTGGTGTGATACGCTTGTCAGCCACTAGATGGTACCATCAGATAAAAGAAATACACCGGAGAGCTACTTTAAGCTCTTCTTGAGCATTTTTATTGATTTTTTCCTACTTTTTAAAATATTTAGATGACTATTTTGGTTGTGGGACAATTCTTCATGAGAACTTTTAATTTTAGCCTTTTATTCTTACAATGTCTTTGTACGCTATTGATGCATTTTATTCTGACTGGAGGCCTTCTAGACAAAAAGATATGCACACACACACACAAATACAATTTAATCATAATAAATCAATATTTTTTCAGCTTTTTTTCATAAAGCACCTAATTAAAATGCACTCTGCACAAAACTCCAGGTTTGATCAATTTCAAGATTTAAATCATTTACTTATTTACAATATCTTAATATTTATTAGAAAAATAACAAGAAATTAACTATTTCAATAGGGGGTGAGGCTTTAGTTATCTTGGATATTCCAAAGATTAGCAAAAAAATGAATTCTGTCAGTCAGACAAACATACTGAATGGCTGTTTTTATGTGTCGACGTTTTGGCCACAAAGGTGTCCAGAAGAGAGTAAATTAGAGACAAGCACAAGGGTTTCATCTGATTTTAATCCTTTCTTTCTAAAGGGATAAAACTGCATCCAGACACCTTCATTGTAAGTGGTAGCAGGTCTAACCTTTGTCTGTGTTTGGAATACAGATCAGACCTTTACATTCTGTGTACAGGCTGTTTGTGTGTGCGTGTGTGCATGCATGCGTGCATGTGTGTGTGTGCGTCTAACTGTACAAACACAAGACTAGAGCACAAATGAAATGTCTTGTGAGAAGTGCCTTTGTTCTACCCTCATCGTTTTTCTGCTACAGCAGCAGCAAAAATAACAATAAAAACACATAAAATCAGCTGCATGAATTCCAGCTTTCAGCGAGCGGTTTAAAGCCCGAGCACGGTGAAGAACACAGCCAAGACGAGATGCCTTGTCAAGCTGTTCCTCCTCTCCTCTCGCCTTCCACATTCACTAGTTTAGCCTTTCTTCTGAGTCTTTCTCTGGCTTTTCTTCTTGGTAAGAGCAACTACCGTTTGCTTATGACGCACAGGGGGCTGGATGGCGGCGCTTGTCTTGGAAAGTCACTTATGAAAAAGCCCCTACACGGAGCCTGTTTGAACAGTGTCTTTCAAAGACACACTGGGAAAATGTCAAGAATTCTGATTCACTTGACAGTTACTATTGTAATCTCAGGAGAGCTGATGAAGAGACAATTATTCTATCTCCTAATAAATACAGAGTCGCAGCTTGATATTAGCTGGTGAACCCTTCAGAAATGACTCACACTCTCTCACACACACACACATACATACACACAAGACAGTGGCAAAAATACTCTCCAGCGTCTCCTATAGATGAACGCTTCCTTCAAACTCTTTAACTTTGATGCCTGTACACAGAAACTGATACAAGCAGCACTCCACACGGGCTGATTATAGGCCGGGTCGTGGGCCGCCCTCTTGGTTTCATTATGTGGAAGCGGAGTCGCTGGAGTGTATCGCTGCGGACAATGACATGATGATCGGAGGTTTCACAGGGACGAGGATTTGTGCCGATAGAGTGACTCCTTCTTGTGGACGATTACAAACTGTTTGTTTGGAGAGGAGCATATTAAAGCTGCTGCCTCGCATGTTGCCATGCTACCTGGACTCTATCGCTGACGCACACCAGAGACACCCTCATGATAATGGCTGATGTGACTTGCTTTGCATGACTGAAAGAGGTAGTCACTGACTTGGAAAATGTAAAGTTCCCTTATTACATCTGTTGCATCACACTACATTGTGTTTTGGTGGAGGAGTTAGCTGCACAGGTAGAGTTCGGTCGGATTATTGAATTAATGCCACGCGTGTTCTCACACAGAGTTTTTATATATGCAGGCTAAGCTGGGGAAATTGAACCGTGCTGCTGCAGCAGAGCCTCATTTAGTCTCCTCTCTGCACACATTTCTGCAACAAAAGGGAGAGCCTGATTTCATGTCATTAATACAGCAGGCTTCAAAGGGCTTTGGAGCCCTGAGTCAATACAGCGATTAGTTTAATTAAACCATTAAGTCTATATGAGAGTGTAGAGGAGATTTACATACATCCTCTCCACTGACCCTCTCCTGCCATTGATTATTCATTAACTACCATCACGCAGAAGCCCCTGGCTTTAGGCAGGCTGCTACCAGATCAGCCAATTCCCAAAAGTCTGGTTGGTGTCAGCTCTCCTGTCTGTGCTTCACGCTGAGCGCTGCTGTTAATCAGGTCCTTCTGAAGGGATGAAGCCAACACTCATTCATTTAAACCACCTCCTTTTTCCCACTTCTTTCTTCTCAGTTCACTAAGTTAATGATTAACCTTCCTTGAGTCAATCGCCTGGTCTTTCCCCACAACACACAATCCATATGCTGAGCCTCAGTGGAGAATGACAGTTATTTCCTGCCCCCGCTTCCTACACTGCCAAGCAAGCACAGATGCTTATTTCCACGTGCAATTTCAGCCCCCACCCACCCATGAGCGGCACCTCACCCTGGCATTTAGCACCTGGCTGATTGCTACCACTGTGGGGGAGGTATAGGGCAGTGGAAGGGAAGAGGAGGGAGGACATGCAAATTGGGAAAGTGTGCTACTTTTATAGGTTGATCATATAATCACAGATGTTCTTTGTTGCTATTGAACACATTAAGATGTGTGTTTGTGTGGGGGGGGGGCACTCTCAGCTAGGGGATGCTTTCAGGGCAGGATGCCACTAAGTGACACATCTCAAATGACATGTCCAGAGCCAGCTTGCCTCCGCTTGCTTCAGCTTGCCCTTTGTGCTTCTCAGGCAAACACAGGAGACAGAGCCGGGCTCATGCCTGCTTACATTTTAATGCCGACATTTACAGTACAGTGCACAAGAAGCAGAAGCTCAGGGAAAACACTGGAGCGACCTCACTTGGGTAAAGAGAGGGCATCCGGCCACTATAGCCTCATGGAGCACGGCGAGAAAATAATGCTTTGGCATACAGAGAGAATGAGGACAAAGAAAAGATGCAAGAGTGGGAAAAAACTGTTGGAAAGAGCAGTGGGAAGACTGCTAATGAGACGATAACAAGTTGGCCGCTCAAAATTCGCAGAATTTATTAATTTTTCATCACCATTTGTGCGGTAGGAACAAATCTCCTGTTATCTTATTGAAGCATTGTGACTTCCTTTGACCTGACTGCTGAAAGCTCATTAAACTCATCAAATTATAGGAGTTAAGAAACATTAGCATACCTCCCAGCATGCATTGTGTCTGAGTTAAAGCCCTCCAGAAAGCCTTCCTTTATCCGTTTAACGGAAAACGCTTGAGTCTGAGATGAGTCAGAGATATTTTCTCAGATAGAAATGAAAACAATACTAACCCTGATGGAAATTCAAACCCACTTCAGCCCCTACCCCCACACTCTCTCACTTTGGAAGTTACCAGCGCTGCAATGCGAGCCATCTAGATCTGTGCTCATTGTTGCATGAAGGGTTGTATCCAAAAGTCTGGCGCTGCAAAAAAGAAACCGGAACTAACATTTGCAGGTGTTTATGTAACACAAAATGTCTGATTACGCAGTTTTGTGTTTTCACTTCATCGTGGCCATGATCTGATCGAGCCTCCCCCCTCCAACCCCAGCTGTCCACCCCACCCGGAGCCTGTCCCACTCTGTGCTGTGGGCAGATCACAGAGTCAGAGATTACAGCAGATTATCCTGCCCACAGGGATGGCCAACCAAACTTCGGCCTGCCAAACACGGAGCTGAGCACAGTCTGTGAAAGTTCAAAACACGCCTTTCAGGAAGAACCCAGAGGGGCTGGCTGCTATCATCATACACCTGGCAAGTGCTGCAGCAAAGGGATTTGGTTTATGAGAAGTGAAGACCTGAGCAATCAATCTTATTTCTGCATAGCAACAGGAAATAACCACAACTATCCATTTTAATCTGCAAGAAAACAATTCCAGGTGGTTCATGGATTTAGCTTTTAGCACTGTGTTGCCATTCACAGGAGGAATTCTAGCTTCTTGTGTTTTGTTTTTGAGTGTCTTATTCTCTGTATTTCTCAAAACCCACCAGAGGCGTCCGTCACTTCACATCAACAGATCTCTGAACTCCTGGAAGCTCTCAGGAGTCTCTCCTCGAGCGGAGGCCGACGCGTTCTGTCACCGGCTGCTTCACAGGAGGCTCCACTTTCTGCTCTCTTCAGCTGCAGATTCAAGCTTTCCTCTTTTTTTGTTGTTCTGCTAATGAATTCATAAAATTTAATTCTGCAAACAATCAATATGCGGTTTCATTTCTGCAACTGCAACAACAAAATTAGGTTTATTTCAGGGCGCAGAAGGATTATAGATCCTCATTCAGCCTAGTTTGTAATGTAGCTTTCTTGAAAGGTAAAGCACATTTTCAATTAGGCTGAGGTCAGAAAATTGACTTATATGATCAACATGATTTAAATAAATATTGAGAAATCAAATCATTTTCTGCATCATCTGAACGTTTTAGATCATTTTCTTGCTCTAACGTTCTAAATTGGTGGACAAACCCAAATATCTAACTTGAAATGAACGGTTGAATTTACTTCACCAAGTTATGTCGACCGGTTCCACTAAACCTAGTAAAAAGTAATATACATCGTTATATTTTGTTATGTTAAAAGTAAATATATATATATATTACTCTTTACATTTAAGCAACTCAGTTTAATGGAATCAGTTGACATGAAGTGAGATAAACATCCAGTGGTTAAATGTAGGTACTGCAGTCCATGTATCAAAACAAACGAGTCAGCTCTGAGCAGCTGTTGTCAGTTACGGGTCAGCACCAGAAGATTCTACATGACGAGTGAAGACGAGTCATACACAGTAAGTTGATAAGTAGATAAATACATTTCAATGTAATATTGAGTTGTTGGTAATTGAAAAAAGTAGCTTGAGACATTTTTAGAGTCAACTATTTGTTTCTAATTCACAGTTAGCATTGTTAGCTCAACGTTAGCCTCTTCTTTACCCGACAGAGAAAAACAAAAAGATTCTACGGCTTCTTAGAGGTTCAAGAAATAACTTCAGGGCTTAGGATTGTTACAAAACACTGCTGCTTTTTGACTGCCGGTGTCGAATTACGAATGTTGGCGCAGACCTGGCAACCCCACGGGCTCACATATGATTGGCTCTGAAACCATGAAGTATGGAAGCGGGACAGATTATGAACAAAGACTAAGAGCTGGAATATATTTGCTGTTTAACGATGCGTACGCATGTTTAAAATGGCTGCTATGCATAACTTGTGTTGATTTGAAGCGTCGTTTCCCCCAAAATGAACGCGACACGACGCGGTCGAACGTTGCAATATATGAGTAACCAGTAAGGGGAGTTGACAAAACGAGCGAGACACATTCCCCATGGTGACTCAGTCTCTGGTTTAGAGGTCTTGCACACCATCTACGATACCGCTGCTGTCTTTTTTCTATCGTGATCTCAAAATTAACCAGTTAGTGATCTCTTTTATTGATGCCATGTTTGTTTTGGTTATACCCACAAACCCGGCTCTCTATCCAGTCTGAGTACTCTAGTTTGCCATCTAGTGGAACACTCCAGTATTACATGCATTGCAGTGCTGTGTAGCAGCACGTATGTGAACAAAGACATTAGACAGTTTTTGTGATTTTTTTACTGTAAAGATCTTACTTATTGTACCTTTAAATTCAACATTTCATTTCTTTCTATTTTAGTAGTCTGCAGCATATATTACATAATGGGGGACAACAGGGTCAGCCCAGATTGACAGAATAATTATTTTCCTCTTTCTTTCTCTCGGTCTCTTTTTTAATTTATGGGTCTCCCCTCTGTTTGTGTTTTTCTCTCTCTGCTTGTTTTCTCACTCTTTTTCAAAATGATTCATTACTGCTGGGTTTTGTGCATCTAGCAGCAACAGGATCATGTTTTCTCCTAATTCCCTATCCACTCTTTACTTTTTGTTTTTATTACTATGAGCTCCACAGAGTTCTGTACCCTTCTATATGTAAATGCCGCCCCTGCCATCCCAAAGGTTGGTAGAGCATTTTCGAATCGTGACTGTTTTCTGATTTTGAAACAACGGGGTGTGGCGCCAGTGGAACGGATCGTGTATTAGGAGGCATCGTTTCACTCGAGCACCTTGTTACCGGAGCTGTGGCTCATTTCTCCTCCTCTCTGCTGTTGTGGGGCTCGGCTAAAACAGATGGATCCGCTGACATGGAGAACCATCCAGAGGAATAACAGATGTGATCAATAGGTGTTCTGTTTAGTTTCCTGCTATTCGCCTTCAGATAAATTAGGAGCTGAGCGACAAACTCCTCAACGGGAGAGTCCAAAGCAGCGAGAGCAGTGGTGTGATATTGATTTGCTTTTGATGTTTAATGGAGTTTCTCAGAGAGGAAGCTCAGGCAGAGGGAGGTTTGATAGAAAGCAGCAATGGGGGTCAAGGGGATTAAACCAGCATCTTGTTGGATTTGAAGAAATTTTATTTGCACAGATCAGGAACCATAAAAAGTAAAAGAGGGCTCCCACAAGAAGAGCTTACAAGAACTCTTACACCTCTTTGTGCTGAGATGATGACAGAAGTAGGGGGGAGCCTGAGCATCTCTTCCAAAATCTATAAACCTCCCTCCACATGCCGGCGTTGCCCCCGCCCTCCCCAGCAAACCCACACAAGGGGCAGTATTTTTAGTACATCACCCGTAACTCCCCCTCTGCCGGCTGGGGCTGCTGGGCCTCTTTCATTTCAGTCCGAAGGGGAGAGAGAAAGAAAAGGAGGAAGGAAAAAAAAATAGAGTGTGAGTAATCCAAAGCTACCTCTGTCACTGTGGCCCTCTCTCTCTCTCTCTCTCTCTCTTTCTCTCTCTCTCTCTCTCTCTCTCTCACTCTCTCACTCTCTATCTATCTATCTATCTATCATCTATCTATCTATCTATCTATCTGTCTATAGTTTCATGAATTATAGATTTCCATATCATTTCTCTAATTTCACATTCTGTCATCCTGAATCCAATCTAGATTTGAGCCGCAGACTAATAAGCAGTCTTGGCATCCAATTCGTCATACACGTTCCCCAGAACAAAGACGGTTGGCTGCATATTACCCTGGAATGATAGATAATTACTGATATAATGCGATGCAAAAACAAATGCAGGGCATGGTGCAGCAGAGTGTGAAAGTATTCAAGGTCGATTTGAAATCACCCGTTTAGCCTCACACTCTGGATTGTTCTTTATGGCTAAACAACATGAATTACTTCCTGTAATTTTGCATATTGTTCTTTATTTTATGCATTCACCGCCATGCTGTTGGCTTCTTTTTTTTTTCTTCAGATGCAGAAAAAAAAGTCACACCTCCTTTTTTTGGAGACGTTTTTGCACATAGCTCCAGCGAGACGAGCTGTGAGGACAACACTGACAGATTTACACTTTTAATGTAGACATACGAACAGCTAACGTGTCCAATATTTGCTCTTTTTTTTCCAAGCCCTGTTTATGCTCACAATAACCCCTGCAGGAATGACTTATTTGGCTCTTCTAGTGATGTCTGTTGGCAGTTAAGAGCTGGAGAAGGTTCTTTACCATCGAAAACCAGGATAATAAAGTTTTGGGCCAAACTCCAAAGATTGAACAGAAAAATGTCACGACACCCCGTGTGCCTGAAGGAAGAGTAGGATGATCATTCCTTTGTCATGTGACAGCTGTCATAGTCATTACACCCGTATTGAAATAACTTCATTAAGAATCTACAGGCATGCTAGCAGCTGTGTTCCGCTGCGCACCAGCACTTTGAATTAAACATGAATGTCACAATGCCTCGTGTGTTTTTGTGTTTTAACCGTATGTGAACAAGATTTTAGAGCCATTCTGGAAAACATGAACATAAATCAAAATCATTAGACCATAATACACCAGCAAAATGTTTTCTGATATTGGTTTTTTTATCGTTTGTTTTAAAACCCCCCTTTTTAATTTTGAGCTTTGACAATAACAGCAGTGGTGCATAAATGTAAGGATGGCTGGTTTAATGATGGAGGAAGACTCTGCTAATGTGACGTTATGAAGAGAACAATTATTTAGGGATTGCTCAGATTTTTCAGCAGGGGATGATTGTCTTATGTGCAAAGTCTGTTGGAAACACACACACACATGCACGCACGCACGCACAGCAACGGAGGCAGTATTCCACACTTTTCTCCTGATCATCTGAGCTCTTGGCTGTTTGATCCAATATACAGGATATTCATCCGTTGGACGTAACACAATGGCTGCCAATCCTCCTCCAGGCGCTAACTCTGATGTGCCTTTTGGTCTTCTGTTTTCTTCCGCTCTTGTGCTCTAAGCTTACATCGTCGCTCTCTCTGGCTACATCTTCCCAGTCAGCACTTTTGTTATTATTGTGATCACGATCTCAGAACAGAGACAAGCAAATAAAGCATATTTCATTTTCACTACTTCACTGATGAGTTTCTCAATTTTCCTCTGAGTTAAAAATATGCACGTCTGTCTTTGTGTACACTCGGCTGAAATCAAGCAACCACAGCGTTTAGCCTTTTAGGCATTGTTCAGATCTCGAGCTGCTCTGAAATCCCTTGTAGACATTTACTAAAAAGGACATATTATGACTTTTTTTCTTATAGTTTTTTATAGTTGTAATAGTTCTATGGTTGATAAAAAAAACTTGTTTATGAATTAGTTTTTAATCATAAAATCCCTCTCACATAAAGCAACTTCAGCAGTTTTATTCTTGACACTTTCAGTACCCTCCCGAATGAGCCGTTTCAGGGCTCTGTCACTTTAAGAAAACAGGCTGGAACTGGCCACGCCCACCCACCCCACAATCAGGCTGCTATAAGCTGAGAAGCTCCCATATCCAGGAGGGGCTCTGAGTAGAGCCGCTGCTCCTACAGTTAGCAGCTCTCTCCTCCATGTGAGAGGTGGTTCTATTCTTATTTTCTCATTTGTGATGTCACAATCAGGGATTTTTTTAAATGACTTGTTTTAGGCAGATAATTCCTAAAAACTAACCAAAAACAAATGGATGGGGTTTTTTTGTTGTTGCTTTTTTCCCTTTTGGAGTGTTTACAGAGGCAGTAGAGACACACGTGGCTGCACAAAAGGATGCAAAAGGTCAGTTTTGCATAATATGTCCCCTTTAAGCGTAACCAACACTCTGCTCTGCAGTAAAAGCTTTGATTGCTTTGTGTCAAGGAAGGAGTTCCTGATATAGGAGGCATTAGAAATCTGGGCTGACTGATTTATGAAACCGTAGACGAAGTGGGATCATGGGAATTAGGCAGCCTTGTTGCTAGTTCATGACTTTAAATGTGATATGGCTGAGATGTACATGATACGTTGGGTTTCATGCAAGTTTCATGATTTATTGAGAAATGCGGAGCATGTCGTCACTTGGTGCAAAGTAAGATGAGCTTTTTCCACCGCAAGAAAACTTGTGTTTAACTTTAAAAAAACAGGTCTAGATCAATTCCAAGAGCAGAGTTATATAAAAGATTAAAGACTGAGAGCATTTTAGCTCAGTGAGTTTATTCTAAAAACAAAAATGCTCTGTTTTATGACATTTTAAAGTCTTTTAAATCAAACACTTTCAACTGACTTAATTTTGTCTAAACACATTTAAATGAAACTGATCACTGAAAATCCTTTAATAGGCTTATTTACAGGTAAATAATTAAATTTAGTGCAAAGCATGATCCCATTATAAGATAAGCTCTAACGTTCACAAGCCTCGCTCGTCTCATTCTGGTACCGAACGCTGCTGCGTTTCCATAAATTATTTTTAAGGAGTATACCTTCAAGAGATTTAGACAATTAGACTAATTGAGCTGCATTGCACTGCTGTAATAATGCTCGTAATAAAAGGCGTTGCTTGAGACAGCCATTTCAGTTGGAGAACAATAAGAAAATGAATGTGATTATCCTCGATAGCAGTGAGATTGCATTAGCGAGGAGACGGCAGGCTTGTCAGGGGGGATTCATTTATGGTGAAAGTGCCTCAGGGCCGCTGCCTTACAGCGGGGTTTGTCTGATGAGTCAATCTGTCTGTCGTTTTAATGTTACGCAGCTCGCTGCCCTCTTGTCACTGAGGAAAAATCTTTTTTTTAAAAGCATAAGCGCTTTGATTTTAGACTTGTGCTCCCAACTTCAGAAAAACCCATTCTGTTTCTATTTTTTTCCTCCCTCTCATATCACGTCACTAAAACTGTTTGAACTTTTCTGATCTGTCTGCCTTTGTTCCGTTGCAGGGAAAGCCTGCTCCTCTAGCTGCTCTGGTATTCAAATTTAGTCAAAAGATTGCTGAATTGACAATGTTAAATAAAATCCAGGGGACCGCAAAGCTCAGTAATGAATGTTTTCAGCTGTGTGCACGGCTGCTGTTTGCTTCAGATGCAAAGAGGAATTGAGCTGTTGTCGTTCTTCATCCCCTTTTTCATTTGTCTGTGTCACTCTCTGATGTGATGCATGATGGTGGAACATTCGCCGCTAATAGGAACAGATGCAGCAGATGAGTAACATAGCGTATTTTTATCAGGAGAGAATCGAGTGAACCTGGGGAGCCGAGCTCTCCCTAACTGGTGGTGAAGTGATGGAGGAAGAAGCTGCGATCGGGTAATGAGGCCTGAGCGTTGTGGTAGAAATAGCCGTCCGGCAGACCGTCTGAAACCCGGCAGAGCTGCGAGAAGAGGCAGTATGTCCAAACAGAATGCAGGTCTCCCACTCTGCGTGTCCCCAGACACTTTCCGTCTCACGAAAAGCATTCGAGCAACCACATGCTCACACACAGGCAGCCACAATAACTGTGCCAGTGTGGCTCTCTCTGTCTGCCTTTCACTAATGTGGTGCAGAAGCCTCGTGCATTGGGGTTTGTTTTACTTCTGGCTGCAGAAAACCAAAAAAGAAAGGAAAGCTGCTGAAAAAGTCAAGAAGCAAAAGAGGAGGTTTAGTTTCCAGTCAGAGGCTGAAGCTTTGTGACAGTCACAAATGCTTTACCATTAGGATGAACACATCTTTAGGAGATGTGCCATGCCCTGCAGGGTGCAAAGCGAGGACATTACACACATGCTCACACAAGTCTTTCACGTTACATCTCACTG
Source organism: Aphyosemion australe (assembly GCA_006937985.1). Lineage (NCBI taxonomy): Eukaryota > Metazoa > Chordata > Actinopteri > Cyprinodontiformes > Nothobranchiidae > Aphyosemion > Aphyosemion australe. The sequence goes on along the minus strand of SSNS01000016.1, from coordinate 4,127,848 downwards.
CCTTCCCAAACATGCATTTCCTCACACACCTCAAAGCAGAAAGCTGGACTTAGCCTCACAAGCGAAAGCTGCCACACTTAATATCATCCATATTCATATTGATATATGGAATAGAAAGTGAAATAAAGCTCAGTGAAACAGTGCAAGCTGAGGCTGGTTTGGTTTAATCTCATTACTCTGAGAGCCCGGGGCTTCTCTCCTCCTATTTATAGCACCCTGAGAGAGAAGAAGGCCGGCGTTCACGTACACAACATCGCTGGTTCGTGCAACCAAGGCCACGAGCAGCGGAGAACATGACCAATCGCAGACAGATCTGGCATGAAATTTTATGTGACAAAACACACAATTGTCAGTCATCTGTGAAGAGAGCCGGCCTCGTTCTCTATCCACCAGACAATGCACTTCCTGGTTTTCCACATTTACCTTCTGCTCCTCTCTACTCTCCTTATCTTCTCTCTCTGGACTTGTTTCCTCTCTTCCCACCTGTTTGATGGAGGCTGCCTGTTGAACCCAGCAACACTGAGAGGATGAGAACAGAGGGACCAGGTTTTTCTCTGGATGGATTCAGCTGAAGTTGGCTAAATGTCTTTTACTTTGGACCATGTTGATTATACACTAGCTACGTTTACATGGGCACAAGTAATAGGAATGAATGCCCTATCAGATCAAAAATTCTTCATGTAAACATGTCAGTCGGAATATTCTGATCTGATACAGCCCGATCCGATTGACGTCCATGTACACAGCCATTCGGATTGTTGGAATAAAATAATGCCCACTGCGCATGTGTGCAACCTAAGCGTGACGTCTTTCCGCCTTTGCAGACGCTCAGGACAAGTCAAAAACATGGCGGGAGGTAAACAGAAGTGGTCTGTTGCCGACACTATTGTTTTACTAGAAACACTACGGGAGCTCAATATTATTGAACGTCTCGATGGCCGAAAGGCTAGAAATGCCGAGTTATACACTCAAGTGCATCTAAAGATGCAGGAAGCGGGAATTCACCAAAGTATCGACCAAATCAAAAACCGCTGGAAAAGTTTGAAAGTGGCGTATTACAAGGCAAAAACTCAAAATGGCAAAAGACGTGCGGACAAGATGGTGTTTGTTTACATTTTTTTCCCGGGAAAGACAACTCTGCACATGCTCAACCTATTTACAGTTTTTCTCAATTGCTAAAACACTAAACCCTGTTGTCTGACAGTATTTCTGTTTTGTCTTTTTGTACAACTGCTAAATGCACAGTTATTTTTGTTTTGCAACATGCATTTCTCCTACAGTGAACAATAAACATTTATTTCTGCAGCTTCATGTCCTGAGCATTGTGTTTTCTATTTTTCTACGTAATGTTTACTGTTCAGTAGTGACTGTCATTTTGATTGACTCGGGGCACGATTTGACAACATAGTTCAGTTTTGAGCACAGATTGAACTGTTTTGAGGTGAAAGTTTGGTTTTGCAAGAAGAGTCTGAGGTTTTGGGGATTTAGCTTGAAAATTGGGTTTTGTGTTCACAAGTTAGAGAAAGGGAGAGCAGCTTTCAAGAAATGTGTCTTAGCAATCGAGAAAAACTGTAATCTGATTGAATGCTTGGTGCATGTATACTCACGGCATGATCTGATCATTTCAGTTAGTGTCCGTGTAAACAGAGATCTGGCATTTCCGATCAATCGAGATTTGAATCGGATAGGGGAAATTTGGCGCATGTAAACGTAGCTAATGTATTTATTTCAGGGATGTTGAAACTTCTACTGGGTGATTTCTGTGCTGTGGGTTGCATCAGAAAGCTTTCAGAATCTTCATGAGAAAACAAGCCAATAACAAAATAAAGAAGCTCAGGGGGAGGAAGGCTGAAAGGAGAGAGAGAGAGAGAGAGAGAGAGAGAGAGAGAGAGAGAGAGAGAGAGAGAGAGAGAGAGAGAGAGAGAGAGAGAGAGAGAGAGAGAGAGAGAGAGAAGACTCAATTCTGATCTTCGTTAAGGACTCCTCACACAACAAAACCCTCAATCCACACAAGTAATCATATAATAAACCCTCGATGCACAAATAAACACACAAATATTAAAGCCTAAGGCCCCACTGGTCCTAATTACTTTGCCTTTGTTGGGGGTAAAATACATCTCCTGTAGAAGCATCTCATGGAAAACCCGTCCAGAAAGGCTAAACGGCATAATGAATCCTTTTGAAGGACTGTTTCTGACTTTGCTTCCAAAGGAAAAAAGTCTTAAAGATGTCACGGACTCAGACTGAAAAGTATAGCATCATATAAAAATACCACACTGGACCCTTAAGCCATGTGTTTTTTCTGCCCCCCCAACAGCCTGAACGTTGCCTCCTAATGTGTGAACATGAACATGACCTACAAGAAATGTTTTGGCAGGTTCTAAAGCTCACACTTGACTTAGCAGAGGTCAGGAGATGGAGCAGCCGCTCAAACAGAGAGTGGAGTTCTGCATGGGCCCACTTCAGCTATAAATAAACTGTTCCTGCAAAATTTATAAAAACAGTGCAGTGAAAAAGTATTTTCTAGCGTACAGATTTATTCTGTGTTTTGCTGTTTTTGTTACCTACTCTGAGTTCAGCAAACACTCCTCAATGTCACACGGAACTGGGTGTTGGAGCCACTTATGCATACAAAGTTAAATGCAAGTTACTATAACAGACAAGCCAGTACAAGTTACCTAGAAATCAGATTACTCTTTATTACTGCTGACGTATAGACAACTCAGAAATACAAGCTAAGCACATTTCCAAGTACTATGTACTGGTTTGTCTTAGTTATAGTAACTTGCATTTAAGTACATTTTACTTTGTATGTATTAGTAGCTCCAACACATTCTCCTGTGTACTGATCCAGGACAAAAAACACCTCCACAGACATTAGGACAGGTTGGTTATTCCCAGGTGGAGGAAATTTTTCAGTGATGTGACAAAAGGAAAACTTTACTCAAGGCTTGTGTTTCTGTAAGGAAGAGTGGGACATAATTCATTCTCAGTGATCTCAGAGAAGGATTGCAGTTGTTGCCACAAAGGGTATTACATAGTTCCCTTAATAAATGAAATCATAAATTGAAAACTGCATTTTGCTGTTCCTCAGGTTGTCTTTGATATTGAAACAACTTTTTGAGTGGAGTCGTGAAATCTTCCTTCTATCATCTAAGATGCTTGTCGAAGGTCAAACCCTTCCTGTAGACATGACCTTGAAACCGTTGTGCTGTGTGTCCGTCTTAGTCGGAGTGAGTCAGAGAGCCTTAGCTCGTCTGCAGCTTGTCCAAAATGCTGCTAGGAGTTTCCTGGATGGCAGGTAGAAGTTTGGACATGCTACACCGATATTGGCAGGTTTGCATTGGTTTCCTGTTTCGCAACGTTTCTTTTTCGAAACCTGGCTGGCATGCTGCAGCCATATGTTCTCTCTCGTACGCTTCGCTAGGAAAACCTGCTGTTGCTCTCGGTCCCCAAGTCTCAGCTGAAGACGACGGGGAATAGGGCTTTTTATGTGGCAGCTCCAAAACTCTGGAATGAGCTTCCATTACAGAATAGGCAGTCCTCTTCTGTGGTGGTTTTTAAATAAAGGCTGAAGACCTATTTTTATCTGGCTTTTAACTCTGTGGGTTAACTGGAAGTGTTGCTATTTTTATTTTTATCTTTTATTGTTGTTTTTATTTTCTTGCTACTGTTGTATCTGCTTATATTGGATTTTATGGTTTGCATTATATGCATGTCCGTGCAGCACTTTGGTGGCCTGTAATGTGCTGAATAAATAAAGGTTGAGTTTAATAGTTTAGAGACTAATGTACTCCTACACAGATCTTTTGAAAAGTCCTAAAATAATAACCACAAGCCCACTTTAGGTTGAATATTTCCTTCTTCCTCTCCATGTCAAGGTTTTGCAGAAATTTCCTGGGAAGGCACTGCAATTTATCTAACAAATGGTAAATGGGCTGTATTTACATAGCACCTTCTAGGGTTCAACAACCCCCCAAGGCGCTTTACAACTAACCAGTCATTCAACCCATTCAGACACATTCACACACTGGTGGTGATAAGCTACATCATAACCACAGCTGCCCTGGGGCGCACTGATAGAGGCAAAGCCACCAAACGCTGGCTCCACCGGTTCCTCCGACCACAGCAGGTAAGGAGGGTGAAGTGTCTTGCCCAAAGACACAACGACTGCGACAGATTTGGGACACGAACTTGCAACTCTCCATTTGCAAGACAGGCACTTAACTCCTCTGCCACCATCGTAAACACAAATGTTTTAAAAATTCTAAAAAGCGTTCAAGTTGGCTTCAAACTGTCCAACTAACAGGAACAAATGGTTCTTAAATTGCAGGTGAAGGTTGCTCCTGACCCCGGACCCGACAAGCAGATGAACAAACGAACGAGCATGGCAAAAAAAAAGATAAATTTTATAATTTGCGCTCTGAAAAACATTGCTATGTTGACATGAGGTTCAGGATTTAAAAAATAACAAAACATCTCCCTCTCCATGTGCTTCTTTTCTTGTGGAGTGTGAAATTGCTTCCTACACCGCTGCTGACGTTACATTCCAACCAACCAAACACCAAAAGGTTTTTTATTGCCTGATTTACTTTTGCTATCCTATAGATTAGAACACTATAAAATATTTAGTGGTGCATTTAGGAGACTCCCATGCTGATATAACAGCATTTCTCTTCCCTGTGTGAGATTTAACAATAACAGTTTCATAAAGTTGCTTTAGACCAACAAAACAAAGTTATGTTCTCCAGCTCTGAATCTGTCAGCAACAACACGGACTTACTGGCCTCTCAGATTAGTTTAAAAAGAACAATCTGGTGAAAGACTGGGTCGTGGTGACGCACATCTGTGTCATTGTAAGCCATTATTAATTGCCATCTGTCTCTGCTCTAAACTGGACCAACTCTCTTTCATAATCATCCAGTTAAGTTGAGACTCTGCCAATCATTTTGGATGAGAACGTCGTAACAGGCAGGAGGTCTGGGTGTGAGACCTCAGATGAGACGTTGGCATCAGCCTGCAAAGTGAATCTCTTGGCACCGAGCCTGGGCTCCAGGTTCACGTCTTCATCCTTTTCAGCTCTGATTTCCTGCAGGTTGTTGTTTGCACTTCCCTGACATACGCTCAAGTAGTCTGCTAGTTGGTGCTTTCTGTTGTTTCTGCTCCGCCGTGTGCATGTTACATTAAAGCACAGCCGACAGAAGGACTGTCAGTTTCAGTCATTTAGACAGATCTGCACCAAGGCAGCAGCCTAAAACACATTTCAGACAGGAAGTCGTCCTCTCTGTGGCGTCAAACTGTCCCACAGCGTTTGAATCATTTTGGTCTTTCTCATCTCTCCAACCGCATCGTTCCTTATTCACGCGGCTACCTCGTGAGGTAAATTTTCCCCAGAGAGAGCATCATTTACAGTTTTCCGTCGAGCTGAGGTATTAGCTGAGAGGCAAAAGGCTATCACTTACTGTGAAACTGAACACTCGGCACATTTTGACATTTAAACTCTCCCAAGTCTTAGCGATGAGGACCTTTATCTTGGTTTGAAGTGGGCAATTTGATCACGCTCAAAAGGTTTTTCCTTTTAGTTCCTCGCTGAGTCTTTGGGCTTGAAGAATAAATTACAATTACTGCTAAAAAGGGTCTATTTTCTGTCATGCAAAGTACAGATGCAAACAAAAGGTGATTTAAAATCCACAGGATGTGTTTTAGAGATTTGTTTGTGTTTTATTGTTGCATCTTACACAAAAAACTAACAGTTTCTTCCTGCAAACAGATTTCTCTTTGATGTTTTTACCTTCCTCTTTAATAGAAGCTGATTTTCAGCCACATAAAAAGGTGTTTGTTCCTGATGTGCTTCTGAAAGCAGATTACTGAGTCTGTGGAAGAGGGTAAAAAAAGGAGAGTACAGGAGGAGATGACGCTGTGTCAGTGGTTGGTAGTTTATTTCTCCGCTGGGATGTGAAGGAGGGGAATTGCGAGGCACTGATGATGTCAGAGGACAAGAGGGTGAGTGGGATGAAATGACAGATTCACGATAGTGTGCTTAATGCCGCCACGAGCAAGAAGAAGACTATCAGAAACAATCTCAGAAGCTGCGGGGTAACTAACAAGAGGGGCCACACAATAGAGAGACACAGAAGAGAGAGAAAAATAGAGATGAAATCAATATTCCCCATTTATACGGAGGTGAACTGAAGCACGGAGGGGAAGGAGGATCAAGATGAGACAGGCAGCAATCAGAGGCTGTCATTTCAATGGGGGAATCAAACAATGTTATTAGATAAGAAAATAAAGAAGATGGTGAGTATTAGGCTTATCACAAGAACAATAGGCATCTGTGGCGGAGCATGGGGAAGATGCAGCAGAAAGTTCAATAAAGGCAATTTAAAGGACATGAACGTGAAAGGAGAACAAGGAGATGAACGGAGATAATCATGATGCAGGTTGTGTGCTTTCCTCCTGTCTGTTCACCCATACTAGTCGAAAACATAAATAAAATGTGGAATTTGGCTTTTAATTCATTAAAATGACAAAATTTCATCTTAGTTCACCAAGTAAAGCCGTTTACCAGTGGTCTGAGCGTCTGAGAGAGCCTCAAAGCGTCATACGAGCCTCGAGCACACACCTGTTTGGTGTCATCGCTGAGAGGACTTAGAGGGATTTTACCTGCAGGTTTCTAGGATCTGCCTGAGAAAGCCAACAGTGAGCAGCGTTCCAGTACACCGACTGCCTCCAGACACTAATTAGCGCTGAGAGTAAAGAGAAAGCATGATGTATTCACAAAGGAGCACGATCCGTCGCCTAAACAGATGGCTTCCACTACACAAATGAGATAAGAGGTCCTTTACTTGCTGTTATTAAAACACATTTGTTGGGAAAAGTCCTAAACACCTCGTGCGTGATCGTTTTTTTTTTTCTTTTTCAGGGAATGTAAATGTAGGATCCACAACAAAATACAGCTGTTGTGCTAATTAGCTGGAGCTGCTCCTCATTATGAGCTAAATTATTAAGGCAGACGGCAGGTCAGGCAGGGAAAGGCGCAGCTTCAGCGTACAAATCGGAGCCATGGTCTCAGGCTTGTGGGGCTAAAATAAGGTGTGAAGAACGCCTGAGGTGGTGGAGGAGAGAAAGGGTGGAGGCTCTGGTTTAAAACTGTTGCAGAAATAACCGAACAGAAAGGCCCACTCTGTGCTACGATTAAACTTTCTGAATAATTCACTTCTCCAGCAGAGGTGCATTATTATTCTGTCTTCACCTTATGGGCACACAAGTCGTGATGCATATCTAGTGGGCTCTGCTCCATTCTTAGACACACACACACACACACACACACACACACACACACACACACACACACAAGCTCATCAAGTGCCGGTAGGTTTTGCCTTTTTTGGGGGTAAATGAAATCTACAAAAGCACAACAAGTAACCATAGCAACTGCTACTATTGTATTTGCTTTTTTTGGTGTTAAAACTTCCCAGAGAGCATCCTGGCCGTGCAACATGATGACTGATACGCTCATATTAGCGTCCTCTCAGAGAAGGACTGACAAGACGGTTGAACAAAAGGCATCGGAGACGTGAAGAGGAGGCAAACCGACTCCCTTGGGGCGAAGTTGATTGCCACTAAGACTGCCATTTTGTAGGATATAACGTCGGCATAAAAATAGACGAGCGAAAACAGCTGCAGACAGCGATTCTTCAAACAGTTATGCAAAGCAGCACCCAGGATCTCTCTTGTTAAATTCCCATCCCCAGACTCCTGACTTTTAGGAACAGTTTGTTTTATAAATGCGGGGATTACACATCTCGGGCTGAGACCGTCTCAGCAGCAGCTCTCAAGATGATTGATCTTTAGATGAGGTCTTGGCCAACTCTTCTGTGATTGAACTGCCTGCTTCATAAAGATCACGATCTGGGTCAGTCTGTACTCAAGCAAACAAACAAAAAACAATTATTTTCCGGCTCTGCACCAGATAAAGTTCCAGAGTGGCATCGATCTCAGCAGGTTGCAGATTCCAACCATATTTCTATACCCTGTCTGCATGTAAATAAGCACATCCTGAGGTTTTGCAGCACACACAGTTACAGTCCAGAGGCTAGATTCTGCACAACTTGGCCGTAGGCTAAAAACACAGAGCTGCAGCATCAACATGGATTTTCATGAAGCCTGATAAAAACTGAGCAGAGATGAGGCATCTCCTCAAAGTATTCCTCATCCTGAGATAATCTAAGGATTTACAGATGCTGCAATAAACAAGACAACACAGAGGAAGTCCCTCTGGCCTGACAAGAAAAGGGATGGGAAGTTTATTACAATCCACATAGGTCAGATCCTAACTTGTACACACACACACACACACACACACCAGCTCAGTGGACTAGTGGTATGAGTGTCCGCACTGAGACTGGGAGGTTGTGGGTTCAAATCCACGGTCAGGTCATACCAACGACTTTAAAAATGGGACTCAGTGCCTCCCTGTTTGACACTCAGCATTAAGGGGTTGGATTGGGGGATTAAACCACCAAATGGTTCCCGAGCGTGGCCGTGTCTGCAGCTCACCGCTCCACCAGGGGATGGGTCGAATGTGGAGAACAAATTTCACACACCATTATGACAACTAATGGGACTTTAACTTTTCACACACACACACACACACACACAGGGTGCAGGCTGCATTTCACCACTACTCGACTTCCTGTGCATCACAAACACCTACAGATCACACACACACACACACACGGTTGGAACCGTTTCGGTGTGCCCCCAGATCTGAGCTTGCTGGAATCAAATTATTTCTCTCTCCCGCCGCCCACAGAAGGAGAAGGGCAGGCAGAGTCGGTCCCAGTGCACTAAAGATTGGACTGCCTCAGCGCGTGTCCTGGGGTCTGAAACACAAATCCGCCTTTCCTCCTGTCAGCTGGAGTTGGCCCCTTCTCCCAGGGGCCTGCCGGGCTGGCCGTCTGTGGCATTAATAAAAAAAAACAACAAAAGTAACACAAAACCCCGGCACTTTCTCAGGAATCTGGACATTTATCCTATTTAATGTGTTGCTCTTGGGCTTCATCAGCCTTTAGGAGATAAAGGAGGGGATATAACATGTAAAGTTCCTCTTTCATTTGCAGGAGTATCAGGGGATTTCAGATTACACTCAGGATTGACTGGAAAAAACAACATCATAGGCCTGAAATCCGTCTCTGATAATCTTCCACTGGGACCGAAATGAGAGAAATGAGTCACATAAACAACCTCTAACCCATGCCGAACAAGCTGTACATTCTCCAGTGTTAAAAATATACCTGCTCTATGAAAAAGAAGCTGATCACAATAATATCTATCCAACACAAACGGAGCGACTGTGGAGTAAACGGACTAAAACTGTGTCATTCCATGAGTCACTTGATGAAATGCCTTTAATCTAATCATGGTCGAACATGCATCGTGTAATTTGATTTTAGAAGTTGGCTGACTTGCTGTAGCTACTGGAGTTTAAGTGTAATATAATTATGTGTTTGTTCGCCCAGCATTGGGGAGGCACCAGTTCTGGTTCTGATTCCTGATTCGTGTGCAGCTCTGACCTGCTAGTAGCATTTTTTCATTTCTAAAAACGTGTCAAGACCTGACAATGGGGAGTTGACAGGATGTGTTTTAGAGAAGGCAGCACGGTGCTAAAATTCCGATTTCTGAACTCTAGAATATCCGATTTGGATCACCGACTGATTTTTTGGGGTGCATCTCTAGTGTTGAGTTTTTATCTGTCACATCTGATCAGAGATCAGGCCAGTGTGACTGTTAGATGATCTGAGCTCATCTGTGTGACCTTGTGATCAAAGTGTCCAGGTGAGGCTGCAAAACTTCACCTGGTTTCATGTTTACTAGAAAAAAAGGTCAGAGGTCAGGAGGGTTCACGCAGCATTGGGACTGTCCCATTATACGGAGGTTGGGGGTGGTCTTCCTCACTGATGATGATGATGATGATGATGATGATGATGATGATGATGATGATGATGATGATGATGATGATGGAGTACGCGCAGGCTCAGACCCACGCTGCCAGTAACAGAACTTCGTGTTACTCATCATCAGCACTACATTAAACATGTGGACCGTTTCTAACTATTACTGTTGCCGGTGTTTGCAGCTCGAGTTTGGAGTGGGCGGCCGGTAGAAGTTTTTTCTGCTTCATGCACACCTGACCATCCAAAGACGCATAACGCACCAAAAGCCCACGCGTCCCACCTCCCGTTAGAAAGCCCTGCATAAATCAGTTAACCCATCGGACACGCGCTCTTACGCACTCATTTAAATGCCCCCCCATCACCACCACTACCTATCACCACTCCCCTCCCCCGTTTACGCATATGCCTTGTGGGCTGCCGTGAGCTATTATTGGGATGCTGGGAATGCGCACCGCTCCCTCTCGCCTACCGTTTATTCCCGACACCATTTCCGATCGATGTGTTCGTGGTCCCATGGAAGGAGGACGGCCAGGACATCCGCGACTTCTTCAGTCCCGGTCGGTCGCTCGTATCCACGGCGTCGGAGCGCTCCATGTGCCGGTGGTGGTGCCGGTCGGTGTCGGAATATCCCCGGTGTTTGATTTTGATCGGGGTCCGGGGTTGCCTCCAAAGATGCTGTGGAGGCTTCAGAGTCGCCTGTCCCTCCCTGGGAACCGGGAGCGACAGGGACAGGCTCTTCTTCGAACATGGTGGTGCTTCCATCATTGTGCAAAAAATCAAAAGAAAATAAGAAAAATCAAATTCCCTTTTTTTCAAAAGTTATTGATTAAATGATATGGCTGTAATCTTCTTTTTAAGCATGAAGCAAAACGCTTCATATCCCTCTCTGCCACTTGATCTCTGAGCGAACAAGTCAAAGTGACCAAGTCCAGCTCTGCCCAGATCTGAATCCTGTTTTCTGAAGAACATCAAAAACTGTCACAGTGATAACCTGTCAGGCCATCCAAAAATCAATAATCTCATTGTTTTCGGTGCTGTTCGGGTTCAGTTTATCCCAGAATCCCCGTTCTGCCGTGATCCGCACCAGTCTTGGGTTTTGGTGAAGAGGCACCAGTCCTGCTGCGTCTCCTGAAGTTTGACGCCTCATCGCCCATGGCGCACAGCCGGATGACAGTGTTTATTTTACAGAATTTATTGCTTTTTATCAGCCTCCTATTGCAGAGACACAAAGAGCCCTGGCGCTGGCTCCCCTCTCCGTGCGCTTAGGGATTATTGCTGTAAATGCGTCTCTCCGCTGGGCTAAAATCTCCAAGCAATTTCTAAAAAAGTACTTCATTTATCACGCACAGCTACGGAATCTCTGTGCGCAAATTCAGCGCAGATGTATCAGAAAACCCCTCCGTGGACATGACCGATCCGAGATTTCTTTTAAAAAATGACAAACGGGACTCACTTTATCTTCTTATCTAAAAAGGCAAAATCAGGATGAAGAATCCCCCTCCCCAAAAATAAAAACATAGGTGCGATCCGTTGCAGTCCAGATAGTCTCTGCTGCAGGTTTTCAGGAAGAAGGCATCATAAAAAGACACAAATTAATAGTTGCGGAGGTTCCGTCATCCTTCTCGGTATGGGCCATTATCTCTCCATCCTCATATTTGCTGGAGTTCGACGACAAACATGGGCTTCATCACCGCGCGCTCTCCCTCCTCCTCCCTCCCTCTCCCCGTGGTGGATGGGTGGTTGTTCCTTTTTGCGCTCAGAGGCTTTATTATGCTCCATGGCCGTTCACTGCGCATTTCCTTCACAATAAACAAACACATTGGTCAAACAGAAGAAGCTACAGGCTTACAGCATCCACTTGGAATGTATTTAAAATGATAGTTTGGACTTGTCTTGACTAATCTGTCACAATGAGACCTTCCAGTGCTCTCCAGCCTTCCTGCACCAAAAGCAGGGAGGCTGCATCTATAAAGATCTGTTCTCCTGATATGGTTTGGAGAAAGTCTCATTCTCATCAGAGCAGATCTGCAAAGCATTTGGCAGTAATACAATCTGGAAAGCTTTGGAGATAACAAGGTGAGATTTACATACTTTTCATTTTGTTAATCATTGAAAGTCTTGGCAAAGCTTTCATAATTCTTATACCCACACAAACTATTTAAAAGCAGATTACTGGACACACGTGGCTTTAGCTTGGAAGAACCTTCAGATTCAAACAGAAAAGCAGAGGGTGGCTACTGGGAACGAGGACATCTGAATTCTTTGTTTATTGCCACCGGTGACCCTGATATAGAAAAGAAGCAAAAGAAGAAAAAAAAGATAGAACTGTGACAGTTTTTCTGCAATGATTGTTGACTCATAGTTGGCCCTTCAATGTCTGAGTATTTTATATGTAATAATTGTTTTTATTTAGTTAGTTATGGCACTCCATGACCCTGCAAAGATAATCCATTATGGATGGATGGATGGATGGATGGATGGATGGATGGATGGATGGATGGATGGATGGATGGATGGATGGATGGATGGATGGATGGATGGATGGATGGATGGATGGATGGATGGATGGATGGATGGAAATTTCAATTTGGTCAATAAGATTTATGATTAATGATTTATGGCAATGGTGGCAGAATAGTTAAGTACCCACCCCATAATCAGAGGGTTGCAGGTTTGAGCCCCATCTGTCGCAGTCGTTGTGTCCTTGGGCAAGACACTTCACCCATAGCCTGTTGTTGGGGGGTTGAAGAACCCTAAAAGGCGACATAACAAATACTGGCCATTTTTTACCATAAATGAATTTGACTTGAACGTTTCTGCTGCTCTTGTGAACTGAAACGAGTGAATTATTACACCAGATAAGTAACAGTGATGGGTTTAAACTCTGATTTCTGGGCACATTGTTTGATTTTCATGCTCTAAGGAGTGGATGCGTTCAAACCCCAAATTGGGATTATGGAAAACTAAAAGCTGAACTAAACCCATTTGTAATGATTGTAAGAAGGCTTGCTGAAGGTCCGCTATGTTCAATGTGCTCAATGTGTAAAGAGACTCTTGGGAAGTGGAGTCACTAAGAATTACTGAACGCTTCACCTTTTCCTCAGGGTCGACTGAAAGCATTCTCTCATTTCTCCCAAAAGGTGATACCTCAGGTTTACTGGAGCAGAAGTGGATGAGATGGGCAGAAAGAATAGGAAGCATGTGCTTTCTATTAAACATGAGTGTTTAAAACACGTTTCTGTCCCAGTGGCACTGGACATTTCCCTTCTTAGTCCATCAGAAGTATTAACATGAGCAGTTGGAAAATGACTACAATTCCAAAACAACCGTCAATCTGTGGAATAAAGAAGTTCTGAGAATTATTAGATATCGTGATTTTAACGTGTTTGGTTCATTTTATTTTTGCACCACAGGGATAAGTTGCATAAAGTAGTGAGGGCTGCTGCTTTACATCAACAAGGTCCAGGGCCCAAAACTCAGCTGTTGTTGTTTTTATTTTCTTTGTATCTTAAACCTTCTCATCTTATAAGTGTGGGTTTTCTCTGAGTGCTTCTGTTTCCTCCCACAGTCCACAAACATGCTTGTAGCTTCTAAACTGACCCTTTGTGAGACGTTATCTGTAAAAGCCACATTGCTTTCTGGACCCAACATTTTTCCTTTTTGGATCCAGGACCAATGTCAAAACTGTTCAATGATGTTGAAGTGATGTCAAATCTCCAAGGTGTGATGTTAGCACAGCTGGTCTCAAGAATGCAAACAACATTTTCCTTGTTGTTGAATAAAGACAGCTTGGGTGGTCAAATGTAGCATACCAAAAAGTCAAAGCCGTGTGTGACCTGCTTTTAATGTAAATTAGAAAGTTGGTGAGAGAAAAACTTCTGTTCTGAGAAGCGCTGCCTTAACACCTGCTACATGTTCCAACCCAGTTCAACATCTGCTCAGCGTTGCCAACTCATAACATACATGAAACTATCTAAAGTTAACATGCAAGTCATGAAAGCTTGTGGACTAAACAAAATTACTTTACCTGGAAATGATTATCACTCAGCCTTAAGAACAAACTCTGGCGACAGAGGTAAAGCTGCTGTAGCTCCTAAAAAACTGAAATTCCTGCTAAATTTTTATTAGCTTTAGCTCTTTTCCTTTGCTTGTTAGCTGCCATCACGGTTGCTAAGTGACAGGACCTGCAGGCTTCCGTAGAGGCGAAGGTTAGACCGTCTGAATTCAGACCCGCTGAGTTCCGGTCTTAGCGGAGGAGCAAGGACCTGACCTAGGTGGACCGGTTAGTATGTGTACTCACAAGCACCCTACCCCTGGATTCAGACACAGCCTATAAATTAAGGCCAGATACATCCACAGCTTGTGGTCCGGTCCGGTATTTTTCTTCCTTGTTCGTCTGCAACCCTTCTACAAGCAGCCGGTCTTTGCCGCACACTCATTCTTGACTCATCGCTTGAGTGGGGACTTTTTTTTCACAACTTTATTGAACAAACGAACAGTTACAAAATCACAAAATGTATTCAAAATTTAACAGAGAACATGCACCAGGGTGCAAAAATATATTATATGTAGTGCAAATATTAATTGTTTTTAAAGCCTTTTTGTTAAGAGATCCATTAATCAATGTTTTATAAGGCTTGAGTGGGGACGTACTGAGAAACCCTGACTGTAGTTTCAGTCAAACCCCTTTCCTGTTGGCTGAATCGACACTCAACACCCCCCCAACACACACACACACACACACACGTGTGCATTTATGGTTTATGAAACCACTATGACTTGGTGGTGGTTTATGGGGACACACATTTCCTCATAAACAGGTAATCTGTTGAACACAAAAACTATGTCAAAATGTTTTATTTTACCCATGGAAGATAATGCTCACTTAAAAAATAAGAAAAACCTCTCAGAACATACATACATTCCACTATGACATTTTGAATGGTTTATGAGACCATGACAACATGGTGGTTTGTATCCCACACGCACGAATTCTTTGCATCTGGTGAACACAAAAAGTATGTCAACATGTTCTATTTTACCCATGGAAGAAAAGCCTCACTTCAAAAATAAAATAAAAACTATCAAAAAATACACACAATCATCTGTGACATTCTAAGGGCGTTATGAGACCCTGGAGGTCTGCATACCACACACGCGACGTGGTTTACGAAACCAATTTTAAATTGGCCATGAAAACCAAAAGAAAGTTTAAGTTGCTGAAATAACTAAATAAAATGATAATAGCAGTTACAAAGTCAGTATTAATCAGCTAACAACATTTAGATTTTACTTTTATAAAAATTTGCAGCACTTTAAAAGTCATGAATTACGAGACCACCAAAAATGGTCTCATAAACCAAATGGTCTCATAATGCGGGTGTGTAACCTGACAAATTGGGCTCGCAAACCATAAATGCACACACACACAACACACACACACACACACACACGTGTGCATTTATGGTTTATGAAACCACTATGACTTGGTGGTGGTTTATGGGGACACACATTTCCTCATAAACAGGTAATCTGTTGAACACAAAAACTATGTCAAAATGTTTTATTTTACCCATGGAAGATAATGCTCACTTAAAAAATAAGAAAAACCTCTCAGAACATACATACATTCCACTATGACATTTTGAATGGTTTATGAGACCATGACAACATGGTGGTTTGTATCCCACACGCACGAATTCTTTGCATCTGGTGAACACAAAAAGTATGTCAACATGTTCTATTTTACCCATGGAAGAAAAGCCTCACTTCAAAAATAAAATAAAAACTATCAAAAAATACACACAATCATCTGTGACATTCTAAGGGCGTTATGAGACCCTGGAGGTCTGCATACCACACACGCGACGTGGTTTACGAAACCAATTTTAAATTGGCCATGAAAACCAAAAGAAAGTTTAAGTTGCTGAAATAACTAAATAAAATGATAATAGCAGTTACAAAGTCAGTATTAATCAGCTAACAACATTTAGATTTTACTTTTATAAAAATTTGCAGCACTTTAAAAGTCATGAATTACGAGACCACCAAAAATGGTCTCATAAACCAAATGGTCTCATAATGCGGGTGTGTAACCTGACAAATTGGGCTCGCAAACCATAAATGCACACACACACACACACACACACACACACACACACACACACACACACACACACAGAGTGGGCGGGGAAAGCAGGTCTTTTTATAATGAGCCTTATGCATGTTTTATTTGGTCATTTATCAGAGCTCCTGGGACATTTTAAGCTAAAACTAAATTTTATATACGTTATAGCTTTTTGATTCCTTTCACATATTGTACACGAGAACAGTCTCTTATGTCTTTTATGTCTGTTTTAATCTTATTTTCTTCTTGTTTGTTTTTATCTTATGTAATGTCTGTTTGTTCTTTGGTCCAAAGCTACTAAGTCTGTTGCTGCTGCCTCTTGGCCAGATCATCATTGTAAATGAGATCAGGTTCTCAATCGACTCATCTGATTAAATAAAGGTTAAATAAAATAAATAAATAGAGGTTTAAAGATCAGTTTCCAAATTTAAATAAACTGCATTCTTGTGCCCCTTTGATCTAAAGGCTGCAGCAATTAAATGCATTTTTCTGATGGTGTTTTCAGTAATTTTGTGTTTTTTCTTAAATATTCCATGCAATTCATAATTTAACGCACTGACTTTCACACCATAGGACCAGCAGTTATTGTTTATCATTTGGGGCAGTAAGAGTCGTTTTAAATTTAAGGTAATAATATAAAAATGTAGGGGCTGGGCTTTCCCTTAGAGATAGGGTGAGAAGCTCGGTCATCTGGGAGGGGTTCGGAGTAGATCCGCTGCTCCTCCACATTGAGAGGAGCCAGTTGAGGTGGCTCGAGCATCTAGTTAGGATGCCTCCTGGACGCCTCCCTGGTGAGGTTTTCCGGGCATGTCCAACTGGGAGGAGACCTAAAGGAAGACCCAGGACACGCTGGAGGGACTATGTCTCTCGTCTGACCAGGGAACGCCTTGGGATTCCCACGGAGGAGCTGGCCCAAGTGGCTGGGGAGAGGGAGGTCTGGGCCTCCCTCCTTAGCCTGCTGCCCCCTTGACCTGACTCCGGATAAGCGGAAGAGAATGGATGGATGTAATATAAAAATTTAGACCTAAAATTGAAGCATTAAACACAAAAACAACCTCTCTCCACTCTCAGAAACATTGACTGAAGATTGATCATCTGGTTATTAATCTCATAGGTGCACATCTATGTTGTTGCTTTGCCAGTTAATTTACTTTGTGGTTTAATTAACTTTTCTTTCTTTCTTTGACCAAGTACATCTGTGTTGCTTTGATTCCATTTGCTGTTCTGTGGCAACGTGGAGTTCTGCTGGAGATCTGATCCTGTTACAGATCAGGTCTCCTCTCTTTAGTCCCCCTTTGCCTTGTGAAATCTTAGAATGAAGAAAAAATCAGCAGTTCCCTAAACAGATACCTTATAAACTGGGATTAACTTGACTACTAAATTGGCAATAAAAAAAAACTCCAAGAAATAAATCAGATTAAATGGATTTGAATTTGTACATTTGGTGTTTGGAGACCCAAGTGCATCACTATGAGAGAAAGGAAACAGCCTCTACCTCCGTCTATCCTGTAATTACTGACTTTAGAAATAGTCTGACACTCTAAGGAGCTGTTTCCCTCTTGTCCACATGCCTTCTCTCTATTTTTTCTTCTTCTCTGCTTGCTCCCAAATTAAGTCATTACTTTACTTGCATTTCAATACATCCAGAAAGGACGAAAAACATCAGGCTTTTCTGATTCGTGTGTTTGATGTGAAAATGATTGCTCTGAGCAATGATGCTATGATATTAAACTTCAAACCAATATGCTGCACAGACACAACAAGAACATATAGAGCAGGAAATGAAACAAACACAGAAAGAACATGCAGTCATGAACTTTTATCATTCAGGGATTTCATGACCAGCTCTGGATTAAACACCACTAAGCCCATCTGCCTTTGCCTGGTCTGGGGAAGGGAAGAAAACCTTGTTATCTTGTGTTTTCACACACTGACTTAGTTCATTAATCACTAAATATTCGCCACAAAAGTTTAAGTTTAAACGAGTTTGTGGTTGCAGTGGTGTCACTTGAGCTGAGCTGCAGAAGTTTGCAAAAGAACAAAATGAAACAGAAGAGCATTAATCATTGTGTCGCTCTCTTTAAAGGCCAGAGGAGACCTATTATTAGAAGTTTTCTCAGCTGGATAAATTGAGCTCTTTTTCTTTCATGTTGCATTTTTTTAAAAGAAGCTAAATAAAGAAGCTGCAGACTGATGCAAATTACTTTAGACAGTAAGACACTCTAGATATTTATGTACTTTTATGACATGCAGGTCAAACACATATGCAACCTTGCACTGATTTCATTGCTCAAAGGAAAACATGTTTAATGCTGATTCCAATCAGAAAGTACATGTTTGTTCACAGAAAGGATGCAGAGGATGCTTTGCATCATTCAGCTAATTTCTCCTCAGGCAGCAGCTATCAAGCACGTCTCTTTTCAATTAATTTCAAACCTTCAGAGCTTAAACATAAAAAATCTTTTGACCTTAAAATCAAAATGATTTATGTTTTGTCCCAGATGTCAAGTCCAGCGAGCAAAATGCCTTCAGCCTAATTTCCTCACTTCAATACAGAATAAATCTGTGAACGATTGCAAATTTGAGAGAAGACCCAACAGTTAGATCCTAAAATATGACAAAGCAAACTGAAACTGGATGATGTGAACATTTTTACATGTAAATCTGCTGAAGCAAGAATTAAAAGGTAGTCTGGGCTTCAGGAAAACTTCCCCCACGAACTAAAGGAGCAACTTAAGACCATAAAACTAAAATTATTTTTCTGTTTAGCCGAACGGCCCTGCGTGGAATTCCTCTCCGAAGAGCTGTTTCTGCTCCATTAAAGATATAATTAAGTTGCTTCATCAGAGGTAAAATCAGCACACTATAACTCCAGGGGTGTTGTTTCCTAAATTCCTGCAGACTCACTAATCAAACTTGCTTATGATTCATGCTGGAAATCAAACGTGAAGGAATAAAGCTCATACATGTGGCTGCTCGTGCAGCTGAAGGCCATGCAACTTCTTTTTTTTCCCTGGGTTGTTTAAGTAAAAATAAAAAAAACTTCCAAACATCATCAGCAGTCGCTGCTAGCATTTAAATATAACATGCAAGTCAGAGGAAATGAAGCGCATCTTGATTGCATGAAAACAGTGCCAGATCATTAGCATAAATTTAATATTCCCAGAATTAAAGAATAATAACAATGACAGGGGAGCAGGGTGGGTGATGAAATGACCGCAGACTGCAGTGCAGATTTCACTGCCTCTCTGTGGTGAGCAGAAAAAAAAGAAATGCTCCTCCTGCCTGAGTCAGCTGTGCACTTCATTTAGCGTGAATCTGATTTATTATGACCAACCTCCCCAAATGGCTCTCCATGTTATACATTCTTATTGAGAGGAAGAATTGAAATGTCAGGCAGTCTTACACACTCTGTGGAAACAGACTTGGCTTTCTCCTTGTTGTGATCCTGTTTGTGGGATTGTGTGCTCTGCTGCACGTGTGTTTACGAGCTCAAAACCAACCGCGAGGCAGCTTTCTTGTTCCAGCTGCAGGCTGATTGCAGAAGACAACGGGCTCTGTGTGTCCAGCTGAAAGACGGCGTGTCTGGCCTCTGGCCCTCATGGAGTCTGGTCAACGGGCATCGGGGAATGCTGGGAAATAAATCCCCCCTTCTGCCAGTGGAGAGCCATGAAATATTAATCCTCACCTCGCTCCTGACAGTGAGCAATAGTCTGGCAGCTAATGTGTGTGTGTCTGCATGTCTGCGTCTAAGTTTGTGTTTGCAGAGATGATGTGGGAAGATAAATGGAACTTGCTTGGATTTGCTGGTGAAGGTTAACAGTTATCCAGGTCATGGTAATCCAAAGGGGTTAAAATGAATGCAAGTGGACTTCAAAGAAGTCCAGTTGCCTTCATTTGAACCCCTTTGGATTGCTTGATGTGTGTTGAAAAATGAAATTAATTAATTTAAATGTTTTACTCGTTGCATAATCGTCAAGATAAATTTAGCATTTTATAAATATTGCTTCACATAATTTCTTTATTTTGAAAAAGTCTTCCTGAAATGTCCGTGTAGCTGCAGAGGAGGAAAGGGGTTAAAATTACATCTTAGAAAGCTGGAAGGCCGTGTTTCACTTCAGGGACAAGCCGAGAACCTCTGAGACCTCAAATGACAAGATAAATAGATTTGAAGTAACTAAAAACCTCCATTAATGGCATTTATGGAGCTTTAATAGCAAGATAACAGGGGAGTCACATGTCAGGATGACCACGGGGTTATACTTTATCTTTATAGATGTTACTCTGAAGCAGCTTTCATTAGTGTGGAAATGATTTCCACTTAAAACACAGCTTTTGTTTTCATGTGGATTCATTTACAGCTGATGCAAATCCAGCTTTAAAACAGAGAAATAAACACCAGAAAGCATTAAAAAGCCTTTCCATCTGATGCCAGTGCACAAAACATGAATCATAATAAAGGACTTTTGATCAAAATGTTTAGAAATGTGAGCTGTTTTTGTTATTAAAGGTTGAGTATGGAATGGGGACACTCTGGCGAACTCTAGTGTTCAGGGGTGGTATTGCAACAAGAGAACTAATTTTCAGCCGTCAGGGTGTTGGTTATGGGGAGTCTCAATAGATGTGTGTGTATCTAGATTTGTGTGTGCGTATCTAGATTTGTGTGTGTGTGTATCTGGATTTGTGTGTGCGTATCTAGATTTGTGTGTGTGTATCTAGATTTGTGTGTGAGTACCTAGATTTGTGTGTGAGTACCTAGATTTGTGTGTGCGTATCTAGATTTGTCTGTGTGTATCTAGATTTGTGTGTGCGTATCTAGATTTGTGTGTGTGTATCTAGATTTGTGTGTGCGTATCTAGATTTGTGTTTGCGTATCTAGATTTGTGTGTGCGTAACTAAAGATTTGTGTGTGCGCATCTATATCTGTGTGTGTGTATCTAGATTTGTGTGTGTGTATCTAGATTTGTGTGTGCGTATCTAGATTTGTGTGTGCGTATCTAGATTTGTGTGTGCGTAACTAAAGATTTGTGTGTGCGCATCTATATCTGTGTGTGTGTATAGATCTATGCAGTAATTATTTCATATTTTTCAGTTAAACCACATGATGCTGACTTCAGTGACCTGCTGCAGCATGTTACACACTCAGGATCACCATGGTAACACGATGTGTCCTCCAGAGCAACCAGAGCTGAATCAGGACGTCTGAACAACAGAACTAGAACCTTCACAAAGTTGGTATTTACTGCAGGACTGTTCCTTTGCATCTGTTTAATATCATTCATTTATCATCTGAGGTCAAGTTGGGATTAGAATCTTTACTTCAAGACAGAACAAGAAATGAAGAATTATTAATGACAAAATCTCAGCATAAATAAATAAGTGTGAACAGTAACTAAACAGTTAAGCCTGGGACACACAGGAGGCAGACGCGCCACGGTTTAATGGTCACACAGGAGGCGCCGTGCCGCTGAACGCTTCTTGGAAAGTCGCGTGATAGTCACAACATCACGCGGGACTTGAGAACAGGAAGCGGAAAGTGACTCTTTTGTTTATATGTGATCAGACTTGCCGCTGTGTTTAGTGAGACTCTGATTAAAAATGGTAAGTACGCTATCTATTAGGATCGTACGATATCTTATGCTTCTCAACTTCAACAATAAAAAGCTCCTCATCCATGTTTTGGCGGTTGGGTTTATGCCGGCGTTTGGGTTTGTGCCGTAAAGCCGTTCCACGTCGTAATGTCTGTTGTAAAGTACTCAACAATGTTGTAAACAGCTGCGCCATGGTGCGCCGCAGTGCTTGAGATAGAACTGGCGCCTATTTTCAGCGCCTCTGCGCGGACCGGCGCTTCTGGGATGCGATGCTGCGCTCCCCGTGTAGCCACTCTCACTAACTATAATGGCTTCTTTTTAAAATGACGGCGCAGGCGTGACGTGGCGCGTCTGTCTCCTGTGTGTCCCAGGCTTTACAGGTTACACTGCTGCTACTGCATTCATGTCTAATCTTCATGTTCTCAGAGGGACTGATCATGAGTGGTGAGCTGAGCGATGAGCAGGTTGGTGGAAGCTGCCGGTCCGGTCTGTGATGGAGTCAAAGCTGGTAAGTGGACTGGTGGAGTGCTGCAGCTGGCTTAGTGATGGGGAGGCTATCAGAATAAAATTCATATTAAAGTGATCAGGAACTTATCACGTACCAACGCTAATGCAAGCACCGTAACAACTTTTTCGGAGGTTTCCTGCAGATGTCAAGATTCTGTATGAATGCAATAACTTTTATAGAATCACTGGTTTTAAAATTAAAGATAAGGGACGTAAAAATCCGTCCAACAAACCATTCATATGTACTGGTGCTACCGCATTGGGGGGGGTATGCTTGTTGTGATGCAAGATGCTGTTTTTCTTTGTTTTTGTCTCTATTTCCAAGATGCCCATCATTAGACAGCATATAGATCTGTTTAGCTGTAATTCTTAATCTCAGCCTGATGAATCTGCTGCTTAGTGTGGACGAATATCTGACCACATGGATCATCAACTACCTCACCAACAGGCCACAGTACGTGAGGCTGCACAACTGTACATCTGAGGTGGTTGTGTGCAGTACTGGAGCTCCACAGGGTACAGTGCTCTCACCCTTTCTCTTCACCTTCTACACCACGGACTTCACCTACAACACCGGTAGCTGTCACCTCCAGAAGTTCTCTGATGATTCTGCCATCGTCGGCTGTGTCTCTGAGGGGAACGACCAGGAGTACAGGTCAGTCATCATGGACTTTGTGGACTGGTGTGAGCATAACCACCTTTGCTTGAACACCAGTAAAACAAAGGAAATGGTGATTGACTTCCAGAGAAACGCTCCTCCTCACTCACCAGTAAACATCCAGGGACCAGACACTGAGGTGGTGGACACCTTTAAGTACCTGGGTGTTCACCTCAACAGTAAACTGAACTGGTCCCACAACACAGATGCTCTGTATAAGAAGGGCCAAAGCCACCTCCATCTCATGAGGAGGCTGAGGTCCTTCAGAGTTAACTCCCAGCTGCTAAAATCCTTTTATCACTCTGTTGTTGGCTCTGTTATTCATTCTGCTGTGGTCTGCTGGGTGTAGGCAGCTCTGACCGAGACAGGAAGAGACTGAACAAGCTAGCTACCAAAGCTAGCTCGGATCTGGGCTGCCCACTGGATTCTGTTGAGGAGACGTGTGAAAGGAGGATGCTGGGGAAGATGACCTCCATCTTAAGAAACCCCTCCCACCCACTGCACTCCACTGTGGAGATCATGGACAGCTCCTCCAGAGGTAGACTGAGACATCCCAGATGTAAAACTGAGTGCTATCGCAGATCTTTCATCCCCTCTGCTGTAAGAGTGTATAACTCCTCAGTTTAAGCTGTACTGGTATCATCCTGGTACACAATAACACCAATACTATATTCAGTATGTGTTCTATACTTGTGCAATACCGGATTCCCATTGTTGTTTGTGTCTCTTACAGTATGCTGCATAGTGTTGGTACCCAAGTTTGTTTTTATCTTTTATTTGTGGTTTTTTAGTGATCTAAGATTACAATACTAGATTACTGTCTATGTGTATATACATGTATCCTTGTTTTTATCTTTCTTCTAATTACCCTTTGAGTGATGGTGCTGCTGTGACAAGTGAATTTCCCCACTGTGGGATCAATAAAGTCTATTCTATTCTATTTTACGTTACACATCATGACATGAAGACTGTAGCTTTCTAAAAGACTTGCTTCTCTCTCTAGAACATCCACCACATCTGGGAGCTCCATGAAAGAAGCAGCAGACACCTGGTTCCAGCTGAAAGTGTTGATGTCTTCTTTGGTGGGTTCTGATGTCAGAGAGAGGGATCCTGATGTCCTGAAGAAGTCTGGAGCCTGTGGAGCTCACTGAAGCAGACGTTCTTTTATGGGGTCTCATGCATTTGAGAGTAAATCATGTCGATCCCCGACTGAAAATGTATATGCAGATTAAACCTATTGCACGCAGTTTACTGTTATTGTGACCAATGGCTTTTAATAAATAAATATATGAAAAATGTTTGGTTATGTGGTTTTGCACAGCTGACGCACACTTATTTTGTCATCTAATACGTTTTTAACCAGAAACACTTTCATTTCAATTAACATTTTAATCAATCAGTTACTATTTATACTAGTTGTTAGGCTGAAAGCACCATCAGCAGGGTTATAGATGCATCTACACCCACATATTTTCCTCCAAGTCGTTAAAAACTTGTTTTAAATGAATTTAGATCAGCTGTGTCATTCTGCTCCTTTTCCATCTGACAACAGACTGACTGAAGATTACAGGACTAAATCCTGGAAACGGTAATATCTCATGTTTTGTTAGAGGAAGTAGATCTGAAGGCAAGCTAGCGCTGACATATTTAAGTCTATTAGGACAAAAAGTAAAACATCCCTATGTTAGCACACAGAGAACAGAAAGCTCAAATTCTAACCCAGATCCTTACGTTGATGAGTGTATTATATAAGCTGTTATTTCTATACAATTATACGTATTTTAGCTAAATATGAACTGTACCCTAAATGTTTTCAATGTGTTTGCAGTCTGGCTGCCCTCTAAAATATAAAAATGATAAATGTTCGTGCTGCTCCAAAGGGAATTGCTTTGATAAAATACATAATCAGTGTAGTAATTAATACACATTATTGATCAATAATCACCAAAAAATCCATGTGGAAATGAGAAAAGGGTCGTTTTAGCGTCCAGTCCTGCCAGAAGCCGCTCATGCTGACTGGCAGCGCTGAGCTGTTTGGAACTATTCGGGCCTACACGAACCACGTGACCGCGTGTCAGCGAGTTCAAAGCGTGTTGCAACTTTCTCTTTTGACTTCAGAGGAAAGATCACCAGAGCTGCTCCATCTTATTGTGCCTTCTCCCGGTTTGAAGCGTGTTTTTCCCAGTCAGAGAACCACTCTGCCATCTAGTGGTCATTTCTTACAACCATTTGATTACGTTTTCATAGCTCATAAACACATTTATGTCTAAATAAACTATTTTAGATTATTACAAAGTAAATTTAGGTTAATATTTTGTAACTACAGGATCATGAGATATTCTATTTTTCCACAGAAAAACATGTTTGCCCCTTCAACACAAGTTTAGACTAACTCCAAAGAAAGTTCAGATTTCCCAGCTTTCACCCAGCATTGAATGCACCATCTACACACAAATCAGGCAGGCGTGAAAAGAGTCTCAAAAGGGTTTTTGTACTTGTAAACTGATCTGTGTGTAATGTAGTTTTGTCCGTGTGTACCAGTTGATTTGTGTGTTTGTATTTAATGGTTTGTATGTGTAGGAGCTGAAGTTACACACAAAATTGTAAAAACAAGTTACAAATCAAGAGTTACACATGCATAGATCTATACACACACAGATATAGATGCACACACACAAATCTTTAGTTACGCACACACAAATCTAGATACGCGCACACAAATCTAGGTACTCACACACAAATCTAGATACGCGCACACAAATCTAGATACACACACACAAATCTAGGTACGCACACACAAATCTAGATACGCACACACAAATCTAGATACACACACACACAAATCTTTAGTTACGCACACACAATTCTTTAGGTACGCACACACAAATCTAGACACGCGCACACAAATCTAGATACACACACACAAATCTAGATACGCACACACAAATCTAGATACACACACACACACACAAATCTTTAGTTACGCACACACAATTCTTTAGTTACGCACACACAAATCTAGATACACACACACACAAATCTTTAGTTACGCACACACAATTCTTTAGATACGCACACACAAATCTAGACACGCGCACACAAATCTAGATACACACACACAAATCTAGATACGCACACACAAATCTAGATACACACACACACACAAATCTTTAGTTACGCACACACAATTCTTTAGTTACGCACACACAAATCTAGATACACACACACACAAAGCTTTAGTTACGCACACACAAATCTAGATACACACACACAAATCTATTGAGACTTTTTTCTCCCCATAGTATGTTCCCTGCAGATACGTTAAGTGCAGTGGAGTTTTTGACGAATCACTATTAATTGTGCCCACATTCTCAAAGTTTACACAAACTTCTCTTAACATCAGTCATTTTTGCATCTTTACTGTTCCCCTGCTTCATCCAGGCTACCTCTGCCCTCCCACTGCGGTTAAAGGTTGCATATCTGCAAGGCAGCTCCGGTGCCCTAGTGGTAGAGTGTCCGCCCCGGGACTGGGACATCGGGGTTCGATTCCCGGTCAGGTCATACCAAAGACCTTGAAAAAATGGGACCCAGTGCCTCCTCACTTGACACTCAGCATTAAGGGGTTGGATTGGGGGTTAAACCACCAAATAGTTCCCGAGCACGGCCACAACTGCAGCTCACCACTCCCCACCACGGGGACGGGTCAAATGCAGAGATGTAATTTCACCAGTGTGTGATGAATACTTGGGACTTTAACTTTAAACTCGGAAGGTGTAAAAAAAGGAACAACTAACCAACCCAACCTGATAGGTTGGTTCTGATTAAACGTTTAGGAAGAGCTGGAGCTGCAGGGAGATGCAGCTTTATCTCAGCTGTATACTTGAATACTTTAATAAACCACTACTAAAGGCAAAATGTTACAACTCTGCTTCAGTGCTGCAGAAATGTTACAACATTATGAAATTATCTCATCTCGTGTTTCTCCTCCAGCTTCCTTAAATCTTCCGGTGCCCAGATCAATATATTAGGATGACTTTTACATGAGTCAGGCTGTAGCATGTGGTGGCCATTTCTCACCAGAAAAAAGTATTTATGTTGTTAATATTAGGTTTTAACGGAGTTAAATACTGGCAATGGTTATGTTAAACTCCAAACTCGACTTAAAAAAACATGACGAGCCTTGGGGAAAAATCTATAAAGGCTGAAAGGAGGTAAAGTCCTCGACAGAAAACCGTGTTATTTAGTGGTGATTTTGTTTGATTTGACAAACTTTAAGCTCAAATCCGCGGCAAGATGTTGAAACAAGCAGTGTTCATAACTCACTGTGACTGGCACAGCATTTGTTTCCACGTCTGTGATTGGTCAAATGACGACACGTGACTGACACGCTACAAAAAAGATTGTTTGTGAACAAGATGAATCCCCTCCTTCCCTGATTGATTCTCATAATGACTGCTGAAACCTGAACGCCATAGTTGGCTTAAAAAATGGCGATTTTTGCCTAAAAGCGACAAGTTTGCAGATATAAGATTGGATAAATGAACCACTCACCCGTAAGTCCCTGACCAGCACAGCATCCTTGTTTACCCATTGTAATCACAAGGTAGCAGCGCGAGTTAAAGGGACACTAGTCAGTTTTGGCTTGTTTTTAGCACCCCCTACTGTTCGTTGGCAAAACCAAAAATAAAACTTATCTCTCCTCATTGCGCATTCGTCTTTTTAACACCTTAATCTAACTGCTGAAATGTCTCCCCAGCCTTCAGTAGTTTATACGGGAGTGATCCATCACTAAATTAAATAAATCAGCTGTGTTCATGATCTAAAACATGCAGGAAACATGCTGGAACCAGACTGCAGATCCAGGTATGTCAAGCTCAAAGTCCCAACAGACCTGACCGGCAACTGTGAAGTTGCAAGTGGAATATTCTGGCCACAGGGGGCAGCAGGGGCTGGGTGGCCTTTCATTAAGCCTGTAAAGGGTTGTTTCAGCACATACTGGCTCAAGAAAATGATTTAAAAATATTAAAAATTAGCAAAATGTCCCTTTAACTGATCCTAGCAGACAATTACCAGAACGCGTCCCTTCAAAATAAGAGTTCCCGGATCCTGTTCCGGCAAGATCCGGCTCAAATTAAGCCCTGGTTAAGTGACCAGCCAGCACCATGTCCAGTGACAAATCATACAGGGTAAGGACTAATTTCTACTAATAAGTTTATTTTACAGTATTTACTGTTAGAACATCTTCTGGACTCAACCAGTCAAGAATCAGCTGCTTGACTGGTCGAGTCCGCCATTTTACACAGTCCCAGCCTCGCCTTGCTGAGTGGACTTTTTACCGCAACGGTGCCCTCTAGTGGCTGGTAGATGTACACATAAACCCAGCGTCGTGCCCGTCAAAATAAAATTTTGATTATTTATTTCTTTAAATATATCTTTTAAAGGAAATACTGTACATTCATCCTGCACACTTCTAAATACCCCATGGAGGTATTACTTTTAAAAAATATAGCTTTTTATTAAAATATTCCATATTCCACCTTTAAACAGACGTGTTTGGGGGCAAATACTAAAGGAGTTATATCAGCAGAGGAATAAAAAAAGCTCTGAAATATAAAAGTAGTCCATTAATATTGAGCTGGACAATATGGGACAGGGTTTATAAATTAAAAAATGGAGACAGGAAAATGAGATTTCCAATGTGAGGTAGAATTATTTAGCATCCTAAAAATTTAAAGCATATTCATCTGAATTTTATGGTCCAAGTCTCTCATGAGCTTAGGGTGTTTAATGATACCCGACATGGAAACAATAGGATGGTTTTTATCCAAAAAGAGCAGCGATTCTGGGGTGAAAAGCATCCTATTTAATAGCACTGCTGTGATATAAAGTTACACAGGCAATGGGAGAAGATGGAAATGAAGAGAGTAACATTACTTAAGCTTATTTCAGGGGGATAAGAGGCTGTGTTTGGGCTTAATCCCCACTATGTTCTAATCTTGTTTGGGTGCATGAGCTCTGTTCAAACTGAACCGCTTTCTTCCTCTTCTGGATTCAAGGAAACGCAGACTAGTCACTTTCTCCTGGTTTGCAGAGATGTTCTTGTGTACAGACGGTTTGTCACAGGGGGGAGTGGGTTGTTTTCTATGACTAATCCTGCTATAAACAGCTCTTCTGACATACCTTATTTGGCTATGCTTTGTTGCAGGTATATCAAAAAGAAGCTGTAACAAATCATCAGTGTGTTTCTTACATGTAGATTGACGCGTTTGTGTTAAACACACAGATTTCGATCTGCCTGTGAAGTGGAGAGCATGTTTTTTTCTGTTTTTACGGCACACAAAAAATATCTTTTCTGTTATTTTCAGATTTGTCATTTGTGATAAATGATGCTGCAGGGATTGCTCTCCGGAGCCCTGCTGCCTTCCATGTGTTTGAAAAACAAAAAAAATCGCAGGTTTCAGCTGCATTCACCAGCAACTGTGCAGGGTAACTGTGTGGGTGGAAAAATGAAAGGCAGAAATCTAAATGTGTCTGACACAGCGTCCACCGAGCCTCGGTGGATCCCTCTGAGAAATCTGGGTAGACTGGCTGCAGGTATGAGAAACACAATTCAGATGTGCCAGAAGCATCAAAAAAATAAATATTACAGAAATAAAGCCAGAGGCTGGGAGAGGGACATTAATGTAATGGCTGCAAGGTCTGACAAACTCCATCATAATGTTCTCATTACCATTGTTTGTTACACAATGATCATAAAAATGGGAATAATGCTTCCTAAGATTTATTTTTAAGGCACAAGCCATGACAGACCCAAACATAAAAATCAGCCATCTGTTTGACAAATGTTACAAACTACAGCAGCATAAAAAAGGGGGAGTTTTATATGGGTTTTGCCTGCAAGGGGTAATCTCCATCAGCAGCTCTGCTCCTCGAGGCTCAGTGGGACCGCAAGAATAACAGCTAATCAAAGCCTCTGGTACTGATGGCTGCTCAGGAGAGGAGCACTGCCTCTAACCTCAAAGCTCCTCCGTCTTCGGGCCGACGGACTTCAGTGCAAACGGGTTAGTTCTGCATCACAGCCCATCATCCAAACAGAAAGCTTTTCATGTCCACCTCATAAGGTCTTTATTGACCTGCCATCATTTCCATGGTGGTCTGGAAAGGTTTGGCCTATGAGAACATGGCTGACATTTAAAGCAATTTCTTCACTTTGTGTTTTTTTTTCTTCTCCAACCTGAATGTCATCAGGCTGTCAGAGAAATGTGTTCAAACTCGATTCTCAGTTTGACGAGCTTAGCGTCAGCTCTTTGGAGCGGTCTGATATCACCTCTGTAGCTGATTACTGAGTTTGTTAAATAATTATCCTCTTTGCAGGAACCTGTTTAACATTCAGACAGGTCACATTCACAGCAATAAAGCACTAATAGAGCCTATTAGAAACACCCAAGACACGTGTAGCTAATTAAGAGCCCATCATCAAAGGGCCGCAGTAGCAGCCACAGCAGGTCTGATTGTTACATTATGCACTCAGTCACTGTTTAAGCTAAAAAGTTTCCAACATGAGGTAAAAAATGACATTCAGTCACATTTACAGAAACTTTATTAGTGGTATTTAGATGCTTTTAGGTTCCGTTCATCCTCATCCTTCCTCCAAGTCCACCTGAAGGTGTAGAAGCGAGTAAAACATGCATTGATTTGTTAAGAAGATGTTAATTTGCAAAGCTAACATTTGAAAAAGGAATTCCCTCCTCAGAGTTCTTCTGCTTTTCTTTTTTGGTCACTTGTAAAAGTTTCAGATCAGCAAACAAGTTTCAATATCAGATTAAAATCAATCTATCAATCAGTCTGTGGGTGCACAAGGGTGGTAGACAAGGATTTTTCTGTTAGCAACAGAAATGAAAATACCTAAATAAAACTATTACAAACGATAACAGTTACACAGACAGTTGATTTAAAAAATACATACTAAAACTACAATATTAATAATAATAACAGAGACTCTGGGTCAACAAGTCTTAAAACATTTATCATATTTGGATGTTGTGACTGGTGCCATTCTGCATTTGTGAGACTCCCTCAGACCCAAACAGGGGAGAGCCGACCTGCTGCATGATGGTCCGGACCAGGACAGCTCAGAGACCCTCAGGTTGGAGCCTGTCCACTGGGGACTCAGTGAACAACTGAAGATGTTTAGAGGGGCTTTCATAGGGAGCAGGGGGTAGAAACCAGAACTCTTACTCATACATGGTAAGTGCAGGAATGTAACAGAATTGCCAGAAGTCCCAATTTAGGAGGCTGACTGATGTAGAGGAAAACAGAAAAAGAAAAACAAATAAACTGAAGACACATGATTTTTACTACTGCTGACAAAAACAATGTCACTAATAATAGGAGTGATATAATATAACATGAATGAAAACGAGTGATGAAACAGAAATAAATGTAATGTGTAAGAAATGTAATATAATAAAAATAGAAAAGGGAATACAGATGTTTATACTGATCATGTTTATCTAATAGTGACTGAAATTCTGAAGTCATTATAAAAAAATAGTCTCACAGAGAATTTTTCAGCTCAGGGCAGTGTTCACATAACTCCTCCTAAACTTCAACTACTTAAAGCTGCTTTAGAGAGTTTTAGCTTGTTTTTAGCACCCACTAGTGTCCGTTTGTAGAACCGAAAGTGAAACTTTTCTCCTCGCTGTGCCCCTAACCTAACCCTAAAACATGCAGGAAACATGCTGGAAGCAGACTGCAGCACCAGGTATGTCAGCTCAATTTTTTTCGAAGTCCAACTCTAAAGTTGCAAGTGCAATATTCTGGCCACAGGGGGTGATAGAGGCGGGGGGTCTTTCATTAACCCTGTAAAGGGTAATTTTAGTACATACTGGCTCAAGAAAGTTATTTCAAAATATGAAAAAGTTGCATAGTATCCCTTTAAACACAAACACAGTCACAGAATACTCTCCCCTCCTCTCAGGCATCTTCCCTGAGACGCTTCTGCTGGAACATTGCCAGAGGAAACGAAAGATCACTAAACACCAGTCGCCGTTTCCTAGGTCCAAACATCTCTTGTTGTCCGTGACTTTAAATGGTGTTTTTCTTTTGGGACTCTGGTAGTTTGTCCTGAAGTTGAAGTGGTAGCAGCCGGCTGTTTCTCCTTCTCCGATAATATTGAGCGGAGAACCTCTCACAATACGTGAGTGTGTAATGAGTGGAGGACCCAGGGAAGTGCACCGGTGAGACGGACAACCGGTTGGTCCAATGGTTCCTTTTGGTCCAAATCCTGTTATTAGCGAAGGTTTTTAGACAAATGTGAGAGAACCTAATTTTGTTTTGTTTTTTAAATCTTCACATTATATTTATAGCTATACTATGTTAGAACATTGTTAAGAGACATGAAAACAAAATGTTTTAAGCTCATTTGTTTTCCAAATTTGCTATTGCAGCTTTGAATAAAGGGTGAAAACAAAAACTGAATAAATGTTACAGTTAGTATATGCGTTTATTTGCAACATCTGGAAAGGCAACATTGTGGCTTAAAGAAATAAAAGGTTTTGTTTTCCAGGTAAGACTGCCTTGCACATTTTAGCAAGATGTTGCTAAATCCCATCTTTCACAATGGCTTTGAAGAGGAAAAGTCCCTGGAGTCCTCAGAGCTTTCACCAGTTGGAAAACATTTGTTTTTTGTTGCTGTTTTAATGAAATGCAAAATATGGCCGAGGATGATTCAGCTGAGAAAAATTCTGCTTCAAATTGCAACCATATTTATCTACCAAAGGTCCAACTGACTCTCTTTTTAATCATGCCTGATGTTAAAACTCATCACAGACTGTAATTAAATATTACTTATATTTCTAATCAATGCCATGAAGCACTTTGTAATAAGTGATCACTTTAATTTGTGTTTCTGAAAAATAAACAATAAATGTGTTACTCATATATTAGATACAGCCAAAGGCTTTCACTAAATTGAGTTTTAAGAAGGGATTTGAAGGTAGCCGGAGACTTGGTGTGCCTGAATTTAATGAGCAGAGGGCTCCACAGAATTGGACTTTAATGGAAAAGGCCAAATCCTTCGTCACAAAGTGTGACCTGGGAATAGTTGGCAGGGGATCTCGGTGGGTGGGAGGGGGTACGTGTCTGAGGTGCATTTAGAAGAAGGGACATTTAAGGCTTTGAGTGTGAAATGGAAGATTTTAAATTGATCTGATCTTAAACACGGTGCAGCAGGAGGCGGTAACGTGGTGTCTGGTCTAAGACAGTAGTCCCTGGAAGGGACAATTACTGCAACCTTAAAAAAAAGCATTAATTAATTATGATGGTTTCTGGCATTTATTTCTGATGGATATGCTAATGTCGCATCTTCATTGTTTTCTAACAGCGTTTGACACTTAAAGGGATATTTTAGCCATTTTAATAACAATAACATATGTATTGATCCCTGTAGGGAAGTTATTTCTCTCCATTAAACCCATCCCTGAGGAGCCATTTGTATTCTGCTTGTGAGGTTAAACTTTAAGGACTCAGCTTTTTGTTCGAGGAAACTTCAACACAAGGTCTGCTGGCTCCTGGGATCAGTCAAGACCAAGTGAGTCTTGACTGACTTGATCCAGTTACATTTTCCAAAATGTATGCTACATTTATTTATTAACCTTTACTGGGTCGTTCCACTGGATGCATAAATGGCGAGTAACATATTAGACCAGGGGTAGGGAGCTCTGGTCCTGGAGAGCCGCTATCCAACATGTTTTAGAGGTTTCCCTGCTTCAACACAGTTGATTCACCTGTTCAGCAGCTCATCAGGCTCTGCAGAAGCCTGTTAAGCTTGGTTTATGCTTGACGCTCCACGCGGCCAAATTACGTCATTTCAGCAACCACACCCCTCTGCACGGCCCAAAGTTTCCGCACCTAGGAAATTTTCTAACTATGCGGACGGTTCCACACGGAAAAACATGGTAGACTGGCTGTTGTGTTCTGTGTAACATTCTGTGTTCTGTGTTGTATGCATGCCATAGAGCCCTATGCCGCCCCCTACAGTCTGAGAGAATATTAGCCCACAGCGGGAATGAGCCGCAGAAGTAGACGCTGCAAAAGTCATCTTAGCCTGATTCCACACAGAATGTGCATGTGTCAAGCATAACCCAACCTTTAATTGCCTGCTGATTAAAATCAGGTGTGTTGAAGCAGGGAAACCTCTAAAACATGCTGAATAGCAGCTCTCCAGGACCATGAGTTTCATGGCTGTTGTCATTTATGAATCACGCAGCATCAGAAGATGAGTGAAGAGGAGTCATACACAGTAAATTGATATGTAGATAAATATATTTCACTGTAATATTGAGTTGTTGGTAATTAAAAAAGTAGCTTGAGACATTTTTAGAACAGATCATTTGTTGCTAATTCACTGTTAGCTCAAAGTTAGCTTTACCCAATATTGGAGAAACAGCCAAAAAAATGGATGACATGGCTTCTTACGGTTACAAAGAAATAACTGAATCTGGGCTGCTCATTTTACTGGCTTACACTGTTTACGACTCTGGAGCTTTTTGGTGGCCATGTATTAAATTACAAGTGCCAACACAGCAGCGTTAGCCTGCGCAGACTCAGCAATCCCATGGGCTCAGATTGTAAACTTCAGCCTTTTATAATAGAGAAAAACTGAAGAAAAAAAAACCCAGCCAGCAGAGGGAAATCGGTTTCAATGTAATCTTTCTTCCAACATAATTGAGACATCAGACTGTTTTGTGATCATGTCACTGCAGAATTCTTACTTATTGTACCTTTAAAGAATAGCATTGGCATGAATCTCACATTTTTAGAGATCGGAGCCGTATCAAAAACAACTGCATCACAAGGTGGTCTTGCTACACTCAGACTAGCTGTTAGCCCATCAGTTCTACTGGACATAGTTATTTTTCCAAGCCGAGATCTTTCAGGAAAACAGGAATTGCTTATAGCTTATAACCTTAGAGCAGAAACACACTTGAAATTGGTGAGAATGTCTTTTTAAAGGCCAGAACCAAACTTGTTGACCTTTAACTGATGTGCCAAAGTGCTGAACATTGAGCCAATATAGACACATATTAGAGTTCTAATAAGATGTTAAGCCCATTTCCACTAAGAAAAGGTTCACAAAATGTGATCAGTTTAAATAACATTTACTTGCACACATCACACATGTACAGAGACAATCATGGTGGTACAGAGGAAAGAACAGCAGTTGAAATCCTGAACATACAGTACAGCTGCATCTCTTGGTCCATACGCAACATGAACAGTCTGCTGTGGAGCCACTCTTTTCAACACATCAGCTCTCAAACATACAACAAGCACACAGGGAGCAGCAAAATATTCAAAAAATAACACCAGACCAGAAAACAAAAGGTTTGGACTCCAAAAATGATCCAGCTTTTAACTATTTACACAGCAAATAACACTGAAACTGAAAATGCAGATGGAAGCCAACACAGGGCAGGATGATGATCACAGATGAACAAAGTTAAGGCTCAAGTGTAGCTGCATTTCTAGCAGACGTCAGAGGTAATGAGTTTTCACAATCAAACTGTCAACCAGATATTCATTTAAAGAAAAACAAAAGGGTTGATGAGGACATGTGTGACTGACCGACCATCTGCCACTTGCTTCCATTAATAATGAGTCCCCAGACAAACTGAACTCTCACCCTAACTGGACAACTTGTTATTCCAGCTGCCATGAACTCATCTAAAGGAGATAATTCTCTTGGTGAAAAGGGGCTGCATCAGGTGGCACAAAGCTCACACCCACAGCCCCAATCACCCAACAAGTTAACGTTTGGCTTTTGACACTGAAAAAATAAAATAAAATTTAAAAAACAATCCCAAGACACAAAAAATATCCAACTTATGGACAAATAAGTGAGAGGATGTTTGAAATGGCATCTACTGCTGGTGAGAAAGGATTATTATCGTGATTTGTGTGAAGAACAGACTCTGGAAAACCTGTCAGGGGGTGAGGTTCAGAAAGATGAACAACGTGGAAAAGTTAAGGCTTCAGAAAACATCCCAGAATGATAAAGCTACGGTTCATAATCACACGGTTGGGCAACACGACTAGCACTGGTGGATGGAAAGCTGCATGTGAAGCAAAGAGAATCCAGTTCTGCAGCAAATAGAACAACCCTGTGGTAACATGGGAAAACTAACACCACACTAACTTTTTACATCAATCAGGAAGGTCATTAAAAAAGTAAACCCTCCAACGTAAAGCTCGTTTTTAATACTCCGTCAGTCCCTTGGCCTGAAATTGACAGTTTGACATTAGAGCGATGTCAGCCATTAAAAAGGCAGCACTGTAAACTGGCCAAACTACCACACACCACTCAATACAGGGATAATTAAAAACAAAAAAATGCTTTAAAGAAAAGAAATCATTTTCTATTTAACCTTTTTTTTCTCTCATTGTACAGGCTAGACAAGAAATTAAAATCAAATAATGGGGGAAAGTAAAACAATTTACAAATCACAGTAAAATAAAACACACACAAAAGGAAAAAAATAGTAAACACACCATAAAGATTTTCCATTGAGTGACATCACTTCCCAGACAGCATTCAGCACCCCCCAGGGGTCACTCACAGGAGACAGATCCAAGGACCACCAAGCCTTTGAGTCCATCGGAGATGTCAACGCTTCCTGGCGGTCGAATGGCTAATCTTACGGTAAGAGGTGGTTTTTCAGAAAATACGCTTACGCTTCAGGTAGGAGTCTGCGTAGTGACCGCCGAGGCCTTGGGAGTGCTGGCCCACGTAGCCCCCCTCTGGGCTGGGCTCCGGAGAGGGGATCAGACGGGAGAAGACACGCTTGTGGCTCCCAATCGGTGTCTAGAGTTACCAGAAAGGTCAATAAAAAGCAGCTTAGATCTAGAGCACTAACCGAGCAAAAATAGTTTAATTACCTTCATAATGTTCCCCAGACCTGGAGGACAGTTCACATTGTGGCTTCCAGGAGGCATTCCCACTGCCTGAACACAAGCAACCAGTTCATCTACAATTATTATACAATCAAGTTGCAAATGACAAGTTTAACATTAGTATATCAGATTCTTCCCAGCTCAGCTCGTCTCATCTAATCTACCATCGGGTAAGCGATGCTTCATCAGGGAGGAACAGGTTCTGATCATCTATCGAGTGTGTACGCACCCTGTTGAGGTTGGTGGTGGAGAGGCTGCCCCTACTGGAGACCTCAGAGCCTGAGCTGAAGTATGAAGAGGGGGGTGGGCTGGAAGGATAAGTGTAGTGGGGAAACCGTTCGCTGTAGTCGGAATGATGAGAGAGCTGCAGAGAGTCCAGCAAGTTCAGAAGCATCACTAAAAACAGGACCGCTCCGACTTTAAAGAGACACATGGACAGAAACACTACCTGCTGACCGAATCCTGCCAAGGCCCCAGAATCAAGGTTCTCCTGCTGCTCGTACAAGTGGGCCAAGGCGTCCTGAGGAGAAACAGCAGATGGGCATCAGACCACATCACATCATCTCATACAGCCTACTAATGTGCAGAACTACATGTTATTAGTGTCTTCAGAATACATGCAAGAAGTAGTAAAACTATGAGTTACCTGGTGTAGAGGATAGTCAGGGCTGTAAGAATTCTGAAACCGCAGGTTATAGTTGGGCTGCAGGTGCTGATGTGTGTACTGGTTGGACACATTACTTAGTGTGGGTCTTTTCCTATAGGAGGGAGGTCTGCAGCTAGCTCCTGGAGCAGATGGAAGGCAGATATATTTGGCTGTGTTCATGCAGCAAACAAGAACAGACTGTCAAGTAGAAAAACCTGCACCAGGCGGTGGATTTTATTATTTTATTTATAACTAAACTCACCTGAAGGAAAAACACTGTTGACACTGAGGAAGGTGCTCTGGGGAAGATTCACATCTTTTGGAGAATCACTCAGTATTGGTACCTGACATTGAAGGGAATGAAAAACAGGTTATACCTTTGATTCTGCCTGCGGGGTTGCACGACCACGAGAAGTACAAGTGGCTGAAATCACTTCTGGAAATGACTTGTAAACACACCCCCTGTGCTGCGAGGCCATCTGTCCCCATCATGCCTCCCATCAGGGGTAAGGAAATGCCTGGTAGGGTGGGAGAGGAGGTCTGGGAGAAGCTGCATGCTGATGTGGGGGAATCCTGCTCTCTTGACATGGCTCTGCCGAGTGGCACCGACTTCAGGGGGGCCAGTGGATCCGACTGCAGACCCAGTCCTGAGACTACGCCACCTTGCATTAATAAAAACATGACAGTAAAAATCACAATCAGTGCAATTAATCCCATCTATTCGGCTCCCTATGAAAATATTTTAAACTCATCAGTATTCTAAGAGCACAGAATTCATTAGCTCCAATCTGGCTGTGCGAGTGAAAACCCTTAACCAGTGTGAGGAGTGCAGAGCCTGATTAACAGGGAAAAGGGGTGCAGATGTTTGTAATCACAAGCAAAGCAGAAACATGTCATTAGTAGCTCAAGGAGACACGGCTGGAGCTGAAGGATGCCAAACCTTGAGGGAGATCTCCACGCAGATGGACTCCCTGCTGGACAGGCAGAGCAGCCAGAGGATTGTCCCCGATGAGTCCTGCCTGTGGGTGGAAGGACACACCAGAGTCACATGAGGGTCGCTCAGCCTGCATGGGTGAGACGCTCCAGCAGTTATGGTCCAGAGATGCACAAACACTTGCTGGGAGTTTACGCACCAAATATCAGATTATTCCATCAAACAGGTCATATTTACTATTCTACTGCAGCACGCACAAGAAACATCCAACAACAAAAAAACCTCACTTTTCCAGAGAGAGCTTACCAGCCTGGGGAAAATGGGTGTTTTTCACTAATCCCAAAGAACTGGAATACACCCCCCCCCTCCTCCTTCTCCACTGCACACACACTCAAAAAAGCCAAACACACACCCAAAAAGCCAAACACCATTATCACTCACACAAGGGAGAAAATGGTTTTCTTTACTGTGCAGCACCTGAGCCCAAAGAAGATGATTCCCCAGAAAAGCTTGCTAATGGCATGGAGGGATAGAACAGAGAAGGGTGAGGGAAAAAAGGCCAGGATGAATAAAAAAAAAACCTGGAGGAAGAAGCAGTAGGAGGGAACAGAGGCCAAAAGGTGTCAGTACCTGCTGGGCCTTGGCCTGGTTCTGAAGCAGGAGCTGCAGCAGGGCAGCAGAGAGTGCAGGGTTGGTCAGCAGCGGCATGGCAGGAGCTGCCCCGAGAAGGCCTGTACACAAACAACATCAAGATCTAAAAGCACCAGAGCAAATCTTTGAATAAAATCAATAAGAGAAAGGTGTCTGAGGGCTCTCTACCTTGTTTGTGTGCCTGAGACAGAGGGTTGAGCAGCATCTTAAGAGCAGCAGGGTTATTGAGGCCTGTGAGGATCTGCAGGGCTGTGGGATCAGGGAGGAGACCTTTGCCTCTGTTTAGACCCTAGGAGAAAATTAAAAACCAGAGAACGTATCAGCACAAGACTGATCAAGTAGCAGCTGTGAACGTACTTGAATAAAAAGGTATTGATTTAACTATAATACCATGGTTTGTGCAGCAATCAGAGCAGCCAGCATGCTTCTTCCAGGGGAGCCGGGGGCGCAGAAGGCCACCCTGATGTGTGTCCCGCCCAGCAGCCTGCCATCTGTGAGTCTCTGTGCCTCCTCAGCCATCTCTGCAGAGGCAAACTCCAACACAGCAAAACGACAAAAACTTCCATCTTGTCCCTGAGCCAGCTGTGGAAGGGAGGGATGAAAACCGTCATTAGGACACCACAGACAGCCAAAGCATGCTGGGAAATAAAAGGAATGCAAACCATGAACTTGGAAATCTGCTGTTTGCACACATTTTGATGTAATTTATCATGCAAATGTACTTCAGAAATCACTAAAATACATCAAAATTAAAGCTCAAACTAATACGAGTTATGCAAAACTAATTCTGACCTAAAAATCTTGATTTCTTTTTTATATTCATTTAATCTCTTTTTTCTTAAGGGTTAAAATGACAAATCAAGTGGCATTATAGTGCATTTTCTCACTCAGTATTTAGATGTAGCCTGGAACTGAAATTATCTTGTCATCAGTTGCCATCGGTAACACAATCTGAATAAAAAAAGCTCCCTCTGTGTCTGCTGTGCTAAAGGGATGCCCCTCTCTCTCTCTCGCTCGCTCTCATTCCAGAAAAGCCTGCTGAATGACACCACCTGGGGGAGTCAGGTGGTCATCACCATAGAAACCATGCTATTGCTATAGAAACTTTGAGTGCCCACATAAAAACCAGGGCAAAGGTGAGAGGTGCTGAAAGATCACACATAAATAACAACTTTACAAAAACCCTTACATGGAGTTAACAACATGGAAGCCTTCAGGGGCTTCTGAGCCTAACCTAACCATCTCCATGCTTTTATTTTGGCGTTATGTTACACAAATCAACATTAGCTGAACAGAAAAACAGTCAACAATGAGACTAACAGTAGGTTTCATGTTAAGACTGCTCAATGTTGTTAATATTATTCTGAAATCATCAGTTTGAAAAGTTTCAGTCTGCTAAGAACGCACCTGGCAGAAGACTGGCGTATGGGTGTCAGCCAGGGCAGCGAGGAGGTCCTGGGCTGTCAGGAGGCTCGGGGGCAGGCGGTCCACACACAGGCATTTAGAGTGCAGCAGCGGGTAAGTGAGCGAGCCCACTTCGGTCCAGTGAACGTACAGCATGCGGGAGCCCAGCTGCTTCCCCAAAAGCTCTGACTTGGCCCTGGCCGCCGAGTCCTTCTTCATGTACTCCACAAAGCCATAACCTTTTGAATGCCCCGTAGTGGCACTGTAAACCAGGAAACAGCGCTCTAAATTGCCAAAAGGTCGCACCAATTCCTCAAACTGCTGCTGGGTAAGAGCTGGGGGCAAGTTGGCGATGCACAGAAGAGCGTCAGTGGGCTGCAGCTGCACGGAGATCTCCCTATCCCGTAGCAAGTACTGGTGGAACTCCTTGATAGCACACTGGGCCTGTTCCCCGTTCAGAAGTGTTATAAATGCTGAGAATGATGGAAAAAAATAGATGGTGGTGGAAGAGAGAAACACAAAATAATGTGTAAACTGAGGGAGTGAAATGTGTTCAAACAGAATTAAAAGAATCATCATCTTTCAAACACAACAGGTGTTAAAAGAAAAGCCTGTTGTTGACACGGATTCCCCTTAAGCATGTCTGATAAAAGACAATGCTGATGGCACAATGTCAGCAAACAGCATTTTAAGCGTCTTTTCTGCCAGTGCAGCATCACCCAGGCTCAAACCACAGCAGTTGTCATAGTGACTGACAAGAATCTAAGACATTTTAACTATCCAATCGTCCCATAATGAAAAAAGGCCACATCTAGACCTGGACACATTTTAGTGTTATTGCCTTCCATTATACAGCTATGTGACAGACTCTAGATACTGTGATAAAAACACATGCTGTTATTTTTTCATGCCACAACAGCTTGGTAGATACCAGGCATACCCCTGAATTTACCATCTGGTTCATGCTTTTTTTTATTGGCTCATTATTGTCCACCACATTCTAGAGAAATATTGCTCTGTGAATATGAAAAGCAATTTAAAATGCCCATTCTGAGCTCATGTTTCTTTTATTAAGTCTCTCACTGAATGTGGATGCAGCTCCGGTGGCCTAGTGGTAGAGTGTCCGCCCCGGGACTGGGAGATCAGGGTTCGAATCCCGGTCGGGTCATACCAAAGACTTTGAAAAAAAATGGGACCCAATGCCTCCTCGCTTGGCACTCAGCATTAAGGGGTTGGATTGGGGGGTTAAACCACCAAATAGTTCCCGAGCGCGGCCACAGCTGCAGCTCACCGCTCCCCACCATGGGGATGGGTCAAATGCGGAGATGTAATTTCACCAGTGTGTGATGATGACTTGGGACTTTAACTCACGAGGACACAGATAGGCCAGACGCGCTTAAAATCGATCACAAAGGAATGTGACATTGTGACTGGAAAGCTTCACACTAGTCAAAGTCTGCATGAATGTCAATGACAATCCAATCATAATGATCCATGGCTGGTACACTTTTACCATCTAAATAAAGTCTTTTCCTAAAGCTTTACATAAAATTTTGAAAATGTGGTTGTCCCTGAATTTGTTTTCTTTCATTCTGGAATATTGTCTTTTTATTCTATGATCACAGCTATTAGGTGGATCAACAGCAACTGTTTTCTTTTAAGCATTTGTTAAATTAATAAACACTACATACATGGATGTCAAACCCACCTGTGCCCTTGTATTTGTCAACAAAGCAGTACTTCAGATCATAGCTTCCTAACAGCTCGTGGACCTCCTGTAAATAATAAAAGAGACATCTAAATTAAAAAAGGAACACTACAACACATCTCAAGAATCATACATAGATTATTTGGTTTTCTGAGGTATGATCTGTCCTTCTATCAGGGTTAATTATTTAATTGCTTATAATGACACCATTAACCCATTCGTGTACAAAAAGGGAAGCGACAGGTAAACTCGTTTGGGAGGGGGCTGAAAATCTCCCTCATTGTTGCAGGAGAAATTGTTCTGCGCTGCTTTGGACTTTTCACAGACAAATGGTGATGCTCTCTAGCATTTTCTGAAACGTTTTGTCTCTACGCCTTCCACCTTTTGTTATCTGGCAACTCACATCTCGAACTCCCTCTACACCCCCCCACCTGGGAACAATGGTACGGCCCACAGGCCCACCGCTCCCACGAGTTTAGGCACGTTCCTAAAGAATGACACTCTAAAATCGGAGAATTAACCCTGAAACATGTCATGGTGGCAGCTAGTGCACCTGTAAAACTCCCAGGAGAAGAACATTTACTGACCTGAAGGGAAAAAAACAAAACGTCAGAGTTG
This sequence comes from Aphyosemion australe, assembly GCA_006937985.1. NCBI lineage: Eukaryota > Metazoa > Chordata > Actinopteri > Cyprinodontiformes > Nothobranchiidae > Aphyosemion > Aphyosemion australe. The sequence goes on along the minus strand of SSNS01000016.1, from coordinate 4,085,095 downwards.
CTAAAGTTGTACCAACAAGGACTAGTTAATCATACAGGCCACAGATGACCATTATTGACCCCACAATCATTAGATCAGCTGACAACCCACTAGTTACGTTTGTTAACTAAACTTAACAATGATAACAATAAAGTTAAATAGTTTCCATTTGAACTGTATATTGACTTGTATATCAGCTAAAGATGCAGTTAAAGAAAACTTTACATAAATAAACGTTAAGGCAGCGTACGTTAAGTGGCTAGCAGGCTAACACATCCAAGCTAGGCTAACATTAGCCCAAATTCTCATCAACCATCACCCACCAGTAAAGCATCAAAGTAATGGTTTTAAACTGTATACCTGATTACTGACGTCGGAGGGAAGATTCTTTATTATTATTTTCCTACGATTGTAGAACTCCCGATGCATTCTCTCCAAGCGGCTCTCAATCTCTTTGGGGCTCAGTGATGTCAGGTCCTCGTCGACCCTTCGCTGACACTCGCGTCCTGGTGTGGCGTCCTCTTCTCCGGGAGAAAGTTCTGAGAAGAGGCGGTCCCCGGCCATCCAGTTTTCTTGTTCCGCAGCGAGGTCGTAGGTTCCATTAAGTGGACGAGGGGCGAAACCGGGCCCGGTGTCTGTGCTTTCATCTTTGCCAGAGGTACTAACAGACACGACGGCCGCCATCGCTCAGTGTGGTGGAAGTTCAATCGGTCGGTCTGGAGAGTGGGTCTGATTTGAGCAGTTTAAACAATACACACATGGACCCTGCGCCGCTTCTCATTGGACGAGAGGAGAACGCAATCTCCATGACTACGACGCAACGTAGGGTAGAGGCGGGGCCACCAACAATGCCCGTTTGCGTTGTTGTAATGAGTGAAGTTGTGTTTATGGAAATGTTGTCAAATTTCATCAGCCTAGAAATCTACACCAACGTACTTGTGTGTGTGTGTGTGTGTGTGTGTGTGTGTGTGTGGGTGTGTGTGTGTGTGTGTGTGTGTGTGTGCGTGTGTGTAATAGTTTATTCTACTAGCTGCATGAAATCATATTTCTTGCTCCACAGCCCAAGATGGATAAATCTCACAAAAAACCATTAATAAATGTAGTTCTTGCATTTCAGAAAACACTCATAAAACCATATTTAATCCATCTCTAGTGAGCATGCAGCCAAATGTCTTCAAACACTGCAAATACTTAGAGAGGACAAAGAAATATGTCATGTTAATAGAGAAGTTTTTGAGATGACAAATCAGTCATAATCACTTATAGTTGTAATTACATGACTATCCCTGGAAAGTCTTCAAACTAGATTAGATCATTTTTAAATTAATATATAAAATCCCATAAGTTTATAAATGTATGTATGAAATAAACTTTTTTAAACTTTAATCAATAAAGTGAAATAATTTGCTGGGGGAATGTTTTTATCTTTGTATAATATCCTTGCCTCTAGGGGGCATTAGAGTCCAAGCAAGGCTCAGAAAAGCTACTGTCATGTTCAAAAATCAGCACATGGAGGAGCAAGAGTTTTACATCAGGTTCATGCTGCCATATTCTGATTATGGTACAGGTCGCAGGTGCTTTTCTTCACACAAGAGGTGAGAGCTTGCAGCAGCAGCTGACCACATCATATTTGTACCAGTTGGATATGTTCATTTATTTAATTTCTTACATGCCATTCTATCACCACATGGTTTAATATGGACATAGTTTATTAAACTTTGATTTGTCTTCAGATTCACAAAATTACATGCAGATTAATATGTACTAAAAATGTACACAAATAAGTAAAATAGGCAAACACAACCCTTTCCAACCCTAAAGATTTTTTTACTTCCCATGATACAAAATATATATATATAAAATGACTCTTAATGGCTTATCACTTTAAGCTCAACATTAGGTACAACTCAGCTAGAGGCAAAATCTATTAAACAAACAAAAACCCATCCCATACACAGGACATGAGTTTATTTCTGTGTTACTGTTATATAATGAGAGCTTCACAAGTGTGCTTTCATTATCAAACACAGATCAAGGCAAACCTGTAAATAGTGGAGGTAAGTAAACTGTACACTTACAAACAGATTACTGGGTTCTCTGTGACACGTGGTCACCAAGGGACCTGCAGGCAAAAGCGCATCAAATCTGCATGTTGACCTGCCTGTGACCCTTGTCTGATTTTTTTGTGACAGTCTGAACAGCGCAGATCAGATTTTTCCTAATCCGATCCAGGTCGTTTCAATATGTAGTACTGATTGCGACACATATGCGCATTTTTTGAAAGCGACTGCAGTCTGAACGGTCATGTCGCATTAAATCTACCTCCTACGTCACTGCTCAGCGGAGGTGAGCGTCGTATCAGGACTTTTCTGAGGAGGAGCGCTGACAGATGGATTCAGGGGTCTGTGGGACATCCTGTCAAGTTTTGGAATTAAAAATACAAGAAAGCATGAGAGCAGGAGGTGCTGCTGGAGCAAAGCGTCTCTCCGGTCTCGGTCTCCGTGAGAGCGGGGCGGGTTCCGTAAATGAACTTAATACCAAAACATTTTCAGGGAATACTAACTAGGGAAGACGGCGGGAATAAGGAGTAAAATAGTTTTTAAAATAGTTTCCACCCCAAAACGAGAGACTCAGGTGTGATCCTGTGGCTGAACTGTCAGTGAAGGCTTTCACATCACAACTCCACCTCTCCTGGTTCTGACTGAGACTTCTTGTCTTCTGCGCATGCGGGTCGCTTTGAGGCCGTGAAGCATTCACACTGGAGAGTGTTTGATGTCGCATTTCAGTTATAATGTGAACAGCCACACAAAAAAATCGGATTTACTCAAAAAATCGGAATTGAGCATCAAGACCTGCAGTGTGAACGTAGCCTAACTGGTAAACACGCAGAACGTCACTGATCCCAAATCAGCAAATCTGAGACATGGGGAAGTTTGGGTTGAACTGCCAGTCGTACATTCGGCGTAGGGCATCAAACTTGTCCACGAGGGTTTTGAATGATGGCCGGTTTTCTGCATTTTTATTCCAACACTGCTCCATTAACAACCTGGCCTGTGGAAAACACAAATACATGAACATATTTAGCCACATAACCTTTCATCTGGTCTAAAAGAAACACACTAAAGTTTTCAATGTTCTGTGATTGATAAAATCCCTCTGCACAAGCTAAACATTTAGTTTTATATCTCTTTAGAAAAGAAATTACACTTATTTTGTCTTTTTAATTATTTTTCACAGCCTGGAGATATAAAGTCTAATCTTTATAGTAACGAAAATAGCAAAATTATTTAGCAAAAATAATTTGCCCCCAAAAAGCAAAATATTTGATCTAAAAATATGATTAAAAACAGAGGAATGGACCAACAGTGAAGATTAGGTTTCCCAATGTCTCAAGAATGCACCTGAACAAACAGAAGCAGTTCTTATAAAGTGAATATATTTTTAGCGTTCTTGTGTCAGAAGTCGGATGTTCTTGAACGTATCTAATGTTACCTCATGGGGACAGTCTCTGGGACAGGGTAACCTCCGATTCCTCTCCAGCAGCTCTATGATCTTCACCAGAGTCATCGTTCCTTCAGTTACACTCATCATCTCAAAGAACTTCTACAAAAACACAAGAAAAAAACAAAAGTGAGCTTTTCACAACAGAAAAACCTGTATTTTTTGGCTGGTCTGCAGGTTTGTGATGAGATCATTAAAACCCACAGTTGGAGGGCTCTGGCGGCTGTCGCAGCGGGTGAAGATCTCATACAGAGTAACTCCAAAGGACCAAACGTCAGAAGCAAAAGAAAATTTCATCTCCTTCAAGCACTCAATGGCGTACCTGAAAAGTGCAAAACACACAATTTACACCAGAGTAGGCACAGAAAAATAACAACTATCTTAGATATGGTGCCTGAACTGACCAGTACACCGGACTGTCTCCAGTCTCCCGAACCCGATAGTAGATCTCTCCCTCAGGGATGTATTTTGTCAGACCGAAGTCTCCGATCTTTACCAAACCCTTATTTTCCACTAAGACGTTGCGGGCTGCCAGATCTCGATGCACATAGCGGCGTGAGTGAAGGTAGTCCATTCCCTTTAAAAGAGGATCATAAAACTCATGTAGGTCATTTCCTAATAGGTTAAACAACTAGAATCCAAACCAAAACAGAAAAAAATCTTTTAATAGCACGCTGCTTGAACATTCATGTGGTTTGTGACTCGAGCTTCATATATTTGTGTCCTTGAGCAAATGATCTCAGTACCTACAGGATATGCTGCAATTACACCTATAACACACATTTATTCCATCCTCCATGCATAAATGATTAAACATAAGATTTCTAGACTAGAATCAGCCTCACAGCTGACTTTACAAATCCATATGCTATTACTGGATTAGTAATTATAAACCTGCATAGCCGGTGAGTTCCTCAGGAACTTCATCTGCCTTTTGTGGCTCTCGTAGAACATTCCATAAAACATTAAGGTAGACAATAACAGGCAGACCAAGTTAGAAGAGTCACTTTAATCAGGCCAAAATCTTGGCTTCAATAATACTTTCTCTCTCGCTGCTTAACTACAGCCTTAGTGAGATAATATCTTCTAGGTTCCTGGGAAAGAAAAAGAAAAATCTGTACCACAACAGTAAAGCTGTTGAACTCAAACAGACTGCATGAACAAAAATTCACAAGAAGCTGTAATGGTAATGTGCTGGCTTGTTTTCCTCAGGCAGTAAAGCTGGAGTATGTTTGTGGATAATTTCATGTTGTGCTAAAATGAATAGAAAGCCACAACGTCTCCTGAATAAAGTCGTGCCATCCAATAACCACCTAAACTCACCTGACAGATCTGCTGAGCAAACATGAGGCACTGGGGCACACCGACTTTATTTTTAGGAAGAAACTCTCGCAGACTCCCCAGGGGAAGGTACTCCATTATCAGCTGTACTTCTAGTCTTCCTGTCAGGGCAAAATGTAGTCGTGTTTCATCTCTCAGTTTCATTACTTTATAAATTATGACCTGTTGCTGAAACCGGAGCTTGGCAGACACAAAATAGTGACATTCAATGAAAATTGCAGAGAAACAAAAGGGGCAAAAATCTGATCAGTGAATAATGCAGATAGATGACCTCTGAGAACCCACCTGGCTCAGTGCAGCAGCCCTTGTACCTGACGATGTTACTGTGGTAGAGGGATTTTAGGATTTCTATCTCTTTCTTCCAGACATCAGGGACATCACTGTTCTCCTGCTTCAAGGCTTTCACCGCCACGTGCTCTCCGGTCCCGTCGTTGGATGGGTCATACATGTACAGCGTCACCTTTCCAAAGTGTCCCTGCAGACAGAACACTCTGTAGGATTATACACAAACTACACAGGAGGAGAGAAGTACACAAACACTGCTTCATCTCACCTCTCCCAAATCCCTCATCTTTTTCAGGTAGCGTTTCTGGAACATGGTGGGGTCTGTTGGTGTGAGTGTTCCACTGGGGGATATATCAGGATCTGTAAAAGTGTCATATCTGTCAAATATCAGCACTAAAACATGTTTTTTTTTTTAAATCCTATAAGAAAGGTGAGTAAACACTGACTTTTCATCATGATTTCTGTCAGATCTCGGAGGATGGTGCGGAATGAGGGTCGCGCATCGGGCTCGTATGTCAGACACATGCTGATGAACTTGGCAAGTTCCTGGGAGGAAGGCTCAGCGAGTCGACCCTTTTGCTGATAAAAACACTCTTTCTGTTGGGGTGAGAAAGGTCTTAGAACTCAGATCATAAAACTCATGTAGGTCAGCTTAAAGCTGATGCACGAGCAAACCTCAGACAATGTGCAGCTGCTCATGGGCAGATCGCCATTGTTGCAAATTTCAAGCAGAGTGGCACCAAAGCTCCATTGGTCAGCGGCGTTCCCAATAGGTGCATCGCTGTAAACACACTCTGGGGCGATCCACGGAATCCGATCCAAACGCTCTGCATAGTGAGAGGACCGTCATGACAATGACTCTGGGCTTACTAACAAAAGCCTTGTGAAGGACAACCATGTTTATGTTTATTTGTTTTGCAGACACTTTTTTTCCTCCAAAGCATCATACATGTTTTTGGTCCCATGCAAAACCCACCCATGCAAACTCCACGCAGTAAAGCCACAGCTGGGGTTCAAACCTGCAACAGTGCTACCAACTGCACCACCATGCAGAATGAAATTAATAGATTTTTACAGAAGCTTCTAGTTCAAATAAAATTGTTCACAACAAAGTAGCTTGATTTTTTTTAAGGCAGCCCCAAACTTGATATTGTGGAGTAAAACTGCAAGACAACAGGAAATAGGTCACAGGAAGTGGTGTAGTAAAACCTTCCTGTTTCCCAACTCTAGAAAAAGCTGAAATAAATGTCAAAACACAGATCATCTCAAGCTGATTAGGCTTCTTTCTGAGTAGTCAAGTCAGCAGAGACTTTATTCACTCTGATCTGTGTGTATTTATTTACCTTCTCTTGAGAGGACATTCAAGGCAATTCCTGGATCACTCAGCTTGACAAAGGGTGAAGTGTGGGGTTCTAGCCCTGACCTTGCCACCAGAATGTTCTTGGCACAGACGTTCCCATGAACCAGGCGTTTTGCCTCCTAGGATGATAAAAATTGACACAAATGTGGACTCTTAGAGATGCAGAGGGGTAACTCCACACTGTTGCTGCCTGATATGAGAACTACGTGCTATGTACAACCAAATCTACAAATGAGCAGACTTAGAATTTTTTAAAATGCTAAATTTTTAAAAAGTCAATTTACACACAGATGGAAATGTTTGAAATGCCACTGGTTGGAGAAAATAATCTGAATTATCTCTAATCTTAATATTACATAAAAAAAAAAACAGACCAGCAGTATTTATCTTTAACTTGGTTCCGTAACAATATTGTGCAATTTCCTGCCTAAGTGTAGCTGCTGTGGCTCAAAGCTTGATGAAAGATACGCAGTTTAAAACACTCACAAGATAGCTGAGGGCACTGGCGAGTTGTATGGCAACAACAAACTTCCACTGAGCATTTATGAATGTCCTTTCTTTACGAAGGAACACATCTAGAGGCCCATACTCCACAAACTCCTCTACCATGATGTCTGGAAAAACAGGAACACGTTGGCGAGGGTCACTGTTTTAATGAAGCCATAAAACTTGTAAACAGTCATTTGAATTTTTAATATAGAACAGACTGAGAACAGTTTTGCATCTGAGTCATGGTCCACTTGTTATTTGAATCACAGATTTGACTACGGACACTAAACTCATGTGTGATAAGGAAGCAGCAAATGAGGAAGTCGCTAAAAGAAGAATTGAGCGTATGCGGTTGGTTGCTGCACTCACTTTCAGATCCTTTGACAGACACACCGTGTACAAACACCAGGTGACTATGGGATACCTGGCTCATGAGGCTCGCTGTTTCGAAAAAAGCCTGAGACAGAGAAAGGAGTAATGAAAGCATCTAAATCAAACACAGACTGTTGCTGTGCTGCAATAAAAAAAGAAAAATAACACAGCTTACCAGAGCAATGTCTTTATGGCTTTCCTCTAGGATCTTCAGAACCACGTGGATGCCTTTACGCCTTTCCAAGTTGTTATTGAACTCGACATCATCATCGTCATCCTCCGACACCAGCAAACGTCCTGAGTAAATGTTAGTCCTGGTGCCACGGCCCAAGTGCTCCTTCTGGATATGAACACAAACAGAATCAATCACAGAGCAGAAAGCATCGAGCTGGTATTAATCCCAAAAAAATATATGGTGGATATAATCACCTGGATGATCATTTTGTCTTTGATCTGGTGGAAGCGTAGCTGCGTCAGGTCCAGGGGTGAGCGTGAGTGGGTGCGGTGTTCGTTACCCTGTCTCTTCACCAGGAGGTTGGATATTTCTAAACAAAAACACCTGAGTTACACTCTAAAAAATGAAATGTTGACTTTACTTAATCAAGTTATGTCAACTGGTTCTACTAAACCTAGTTGCTTAAATGTACTATACAGTTACTTTTAACATAACATATAACAATGTATATTACTGTTTACATTTAGGCAACTAGATTTGGTGGAACCAGTTGACATAACTTGGTTAAGTAAATTCAACATTTCATTTCCTAGAATGTAGAAAACCAGCATTTTGTTGTGTTTTGGATGCTGGTATGCTGGTCCAGCATGGGATGCTAGTCCAACATGGGATGATGTTAATTGGATTCTGGTACAGCATGCTGGTCCAGGATGGGATGCTGGTCTAGCATGCTAGTCCAGAATCCTATTAACAGCATCCCAAGCTGGACTAGCATTGCATGCTGGACCAGCATACCAGCATCCAAAACACAACATATGCTGGTTTTTTCAGAGGTGACCTGATGCGACACAACATCTGACGTGTCCCAAACAAGAGCACGAACCTCCTTGCTTTGGCAAACAGCACTTTCTGACAGAGAAGTTGTCTGTCCCAGACTTGAGCACAAATGTTTTGAGGCAATCTGTGAGCTCCTTCACGCTGGGGAACTCTTGGTCCCAGCCATCCATAGAGAAGACCGAGCCCTTCTGCTGGATACGAAACTGCTTGTGGTTTGGCGCAGAACCGTTCTACGCATAAACAGATTTCACTTCAGTGAAAAGCTCCAACACCGCTGCGATAATTCCCAGAGAGGAGCGTGTGGGTGTCAACTTACCTCGTTTTTGTTTAGCACAGCGAGGATGACGCGGTGGTAGTTGAGGGCACTCCATCGAACGAGGAACGTTCCCTCCTCTGCTGCCTCCCTTTTCAGCTTGTGCAGCACAAAGTCATCACTGCAAGCACACCAGGGCGATGATGTAAGCGCATCTTTGCGGGCTGTCTGTGTCTGAATGTGCCTGATTAAGGGCAGAAAACTCACTGCATAGGTCCGTGCAGCAGATTCGCCTCACTCAGCACTACCCTGGGGGGCGCCACTTCACGACAAAGGTAGTGGTGGGCGTCTGCAGTCAGTCGGTAGTATCCATCCAGAAGGGAGATAAGGGAGCGGGCCTCCTGGCTGGAGTTCATCTGCACCTCCTACATATAAACATAAAACACCACAAGCTTACAGTCTGAGTGCCCACCTGGTTACACATACATTTAAAATTTAACTAAACGCCCTCAGCACAAACAAAACCCAAAGCACTTAGGCACACACTGAAATAAAAACACATAAATACACACATATAAACCATACAGTGAAGTCCAACTTCTAAAAGCTTGTCTAATGTGGTCAGCTGAGTGACTAATATACACTCTATCAATGTGACTGATGCATCAAAACCACATTTGCCAATTAAATCAATGCATCTCAGCTTGTACGCTGGAAGATAAACAAGTGCTCTCACCATGCAGTGATTGTCCTGAGTGCTAATGCACACATTAGCGTCGGTAATGGCTATGTGAGTTATTTCAGGGAAATCACAGAAGGGGATCCAATTATTAGGAGTATCCTCGTTTGGTTGGCTGGACTGATGCTTGGGTTTCTTCGCGTAGTTCAGGTAATTGTTCCTGAAGTAAGGGTTTGACTGAGCCTAAATAGAGAAGATGAGCAAAAGAGACGTCTACGTAACAGGACATAAAATCAGCCACAGGATCAGGAGGTAAAGTCATGTTTTGACTAACCTTCTGCATGCGCACCTTCCTCCACTGAAGCCCTTTAGTGCCAGACACCATTACTTCATGCGTGGCAGGACCCGTGTCGTTATTTTTCGAGGCCTCCTCGCCGTGGTTCATGTTGGAGTAAGAGCTGCTCCCATCCCCATCCTCCCGGACCTCCAGTTGAGTTACGGGGAAAGTCTCTGTGCCAAAACGTGGAGCTAAGTTTTCAAGCGTAGAGATGTACTTGTACATGATCTCCTGTGGACCCAGCTGACCCCTGTCCACTGTGTGCTGCTGAAAAGTCCTCACAAACTCAGAAAACACCCGACGGATCCTGATTTTAGTCAGAAAGTTGTCTCTGGATAAATGTTTGGCAAAAGATCTTGGAATGCAGCTTAGGAAGCTGGGAAGGGACATCCACGGACGGAGAGAGAAAACAACAACGGAACAATAACAAAAACAATTAAAAACAGATATAATTCTGCTTTTTTTATTTTTCAAATATATAATGTTTTAAAGCCAAACAGGGAAAAAGTGTAAACAATAACCTGATATTTCCAGCCACTTCTTGTAACGTAGATTTATTTAGTATGGCGTGGTGTGAGAGGTGAAGAACGGCCATTCCCAAGCTCTCGTTTTTGAACCGGCTCAGCTCCTCCTCAGACTCTATGTCTTCCATTTGTACCACTTCATTCACAAATTCATGTTTAGCCTGGTTTCAAGACACAAGATGCAGAAAGGTCACCCCACTACGCTGTTGCTGACAGATTAAAACACATCGAACACCAACCTGAGCAAATAAATACTCCAAGGACTTGGCATCAAGCAGAGGGGAACCAGTTTCATCTGCTCCAGACTTGAGCGCATATCTGAACACAGTAGGCTCCTTCTCGTTTAGTCCATGCCAGTTCCGAAAGTAAAACCTGAGCAGGAGACAAAACTGCTGACACACTGTTTCAGATGTCCCCCCATGCAGAGTTGGGCAATCACAAACCTCATACAGTAGTGAAGGACTAGACTGGAGTTCTCCTCTGGAGTGAAAACCTGGTTCGGACTGTACCAACACTGGGTTTGTGGGTTATACAAGGCAAACAGGACATGGCAGAGGGGTGTTATCCCTGTGGGAGAAACATGGAGTTACACAAACATGCTTCCAGCAAGACATAACCTCAGCTGATGTTGGAGGGAGTCACCCTCACCTACAGCTTTAGCAGATAAGATGCACAGCTCTTCAGCTGTGACATCCCCGCTGGTGTGAGACAAGTACTTCTCCCCGTCTTCAGAGGAGAACAGGTAAACATGGATGCCCTGAGACTGAGGGGGCACGTTTGAAGCTGGAAATGTCCCCGTCCTGAAAAACCTGGACCATCCCTTTCCAGACATGATGGATGAGATCCCTGTTAGGCAGACAGAGGAACCAGATCAGGTGTTGGGACTCACGTAGACACTGAGTCAGACTCAGGAAGCGCACGGTGAGGAAACGCGCTCTCGTCTGGGATGTCATGCACTTAAATTCTGATTTTAAAACTACATTTGAGATATCAATGACAAAAATAAAATAAACATATAAATATATTGAACACATATGACGTCAGACAACAGGATCAGGTTGTCTGACGGCCTTCCGGGGATTAAAACTTAGCAAACTTGTTTACCTTTAATTTAAAGCTTCAGGTTCAGGTGTGCAGCACAGAGCCTTTTATTTTATTTAGTACGCGTGTATAAATAACGCACAGAGTGAGCCTCGAAACACACCACAGTCCAGCCTGAGCCATAACAAGGAAATACACGGTTTATAAACATGAGAAGGACGGAAAGAGCTCCAGATGAAGCCGCGCAGCGCGAGTCTTACCCTGAACGGTGAGGTTTTAAAGGCTTTCCTTTACAAACACAAAGAAGTGAGGAGACGCTCGAGCATCATTATTTACAGCACGTATTTCCCCTTTACCACCTACTCCAGTGGATTCTGACGAACAGAAAGCTGCGACTAAAAAATGCTGTTCCCCGAAACCCACAAGGCCACGCCCTCCTCCGGCCTGCTGGGGGCGGGCGCGCGCGCCACACTTCAAAATAAAATAAAAAGAAATGAGGATAAATATAATTACTCTGTAATGACACAGGGACGGATTATTTCTCATTATTTTATATTTTGGTCTTCATAGCTGGGATGATGTGTAAAATACACAAATAAATAACAATGTTGTTATCATTATTATTATTATTATTATTATAATTATAATAATTATTATTATTATTATTATTATTATTATTATTATTATGCTTAACAGCATTCAAACTAATAGAAGAAGTGTGAGCTGTATGGGGCATGTTAGAAAACTAACAAGTACCGTATGGTGTTCTGTGGGACCAGTTTTCAGTTTTTATCAAAAGAAAAATGAAAAAAATTATTATTTTTTCAACCTAAAATTCATTGGCTTTGGCTCATTTTGTGTGAACATAAATCAGAACAAATTTTCAGTGACTGCACAGGTCCACTGGACCCAGGGCTAATGAAAGTGTGGAAAGTGTAGGTCTTGTGTACCTACACTCTGTCTTCCTCCTTTTTTTGGGCTACTGATAGTGTTTTCTGCACCTGCCGCTCCCACACAAAGTTGCAACATTATTGAAAATTCAAATAACACCACCTCTGCTCTTACATTCCAGGCCATTTTACACTCTGTCTTGCGGGAACCAAATTTTTTTTCTCATACCCTGTCCCAACTGCAAATTAAGGGTGTAACACTATAAATAAGACTTTGCCATTGTGGTTCCTTATCACAACTAGGGATTCACCGATCCGATCTTAATATCTATATCGGTACAGATATAGAAGAAAATTCTAGATCGGGTATCGGAGACTATGGGCCTGATCCATAAGAATTGATCTATTCAGTATATTTCTATGTGCTGTGAGTGATGACATCATGCGCTACAGTTCCAGGCTGTGCAGAAGCTCAGGTTGATTTCAAAATGGAGTGAGCAAAAGGATCTGTAATTTGGAACTTTTTGGCCCCTGTACAAAAGGATGATCCCAGTCTTTTTCATAAATTAACAAATAGTTAATTATGTAATACAGGTTAATACACTTTTTCCATATCGGTATCGGATCGTTATCGACCGATTCTAAACTTCTGATATCGGTATCGAATGTGAAAAAAGTGGATTGGTGCATCCCTAATGACAACTGATCAAGATAGCCAAAAGATTATCTGCTGACAGGGCCTTGACAGAAGCTTCTGATGATGATGTTGAGGATCACATTTCTGAAAATTCTGTCTGACAGTGACTTTGAAGAAGAGGATGAGGTTGAGTACTGTTTAGTACCAAAACGAAGACGAACAGCCCATTAGCAGCCAGCTCCAGGACTAGAACAAGCCCACCAGATAGTGAGTGAAGAAATATGGATGTCACAAAATGGTGAAATTGAATGGTCTTCTTTGCCAAGAGGTGATCGAGCCACCCTGCAGAGCTGCTAATGTGATAAGAATGCAACCAGTGCCAACACGACTGGCCACTGGTGATATTCTTTGGCATGTTGGACATCTCAGCGTACAACGCCCTTGTCATCTGGATGGCAGTGAACAAAGAGTGGAACAGGGGGAAGCTCCAGAGGAGACGCCTCTTTCTCGAGGAACTGGGAAAGTAACTGGTCAGACCTAAAATCCTCAAAAGAAAATGTGTTTCAAAAACACCAGCCTCTGCAGGAGAAGGCTGGTGCCCCATCTACCTGACCTACAGAACCACCATCTGCTGAGCCTGAAGTGTGTGATGCTATTGCAGTAAATGTGTGACATTTATGCCTTGAGAGAGGGGGGGGGGTGTTAGTAACATTTCTGATCTTTTCATTATTCTAGGTTGTGGCCTGCAGCAACAAAATGAAGCACTTCAAAGTCTGTGGACCCAAGTTGGACAAGAAAACTCAATACACATGCAGCAAGTGTAAGAAATACATATGCAACACACACACACACACACACACACACACACACACACACACACACACACACACAGTAAAACTCTGCCCCTCATGTTTTGTATAAGCTGGTGTAAACAGGCAAAGAATTCAATGGGGCTTAGACTGATATTGTTACTGTATGTGTTCAGTAAACTGACCTGAATGAGTTATATGTCTGATGAAGTTCAAATGAATAAAAATCAATAGTTGTGAAACATCTTGCTTCATTTGTAAATGTGTTTCTTTCCACTCAATTACTTAATTACTGGCCTGCAGCAATGCAGGCACATTAATGCTCTCCATTTCTATAACGGTCTCTTTATTTATTAGTCTTTCATCAAATTTAATGCAACCTGAGCAGAAGCGTGCACACCCACAAACCATATGTCTAATCAGCCTGGGGAGGTGTGCTATCACTTTCAAGTTAACATGGTGAAGTTATTAGCTAAATTATCTCAATTTGAATACATTTATTGTATATCTGTATGTTTTTACTTAGTTTGTTTGTTAGTTAGTGCCTTCAACTTACAAGAAGACTTCAAACTAATTTATTTGTTTGTTTGTTTACTGTTCCAGCAGTTTGTGATTTACATGTCCAGCTTTCAAAGCCTGCCTCTTAACCTGTCTGACCCCATGCTTCAGTTAAAGTCAGTTTATTCATATAGCATCAATTTACAACTCAAGTCATCTCAAAGCACTTTGCAAAACAAACATTCCAATTGAATCTATTAATTAAACAATGCATTGAGTTTGGTTCATCATTCCTCTTAGTTAAACGTTTCCTGTGAAAGGAAACCCAGCAGATTTCATCAAGTCTGATTTGCTGTGTCAGAGACTTTACAGCAATCCCCAGAGGAAAACTCCGCTTTAACAGGAAGAAACCTCCAGCAGAACCTGGCTCAGTGTGAGCAGTGTCTGCCTCAACTGACTGGGGGGAGCAGATACACAAAATTAACAGATGAGCTGGAGTAGGAGTGCTTTCTGTGTTAAAGAAAGTAAAAATGTAATATCAGGAGAGGGAGAAGGTTTAACATGATGGCTTCTGGACGCCTCCCTGGTGAGGTTTTCCGGGCACGTCCAACCAGGAGGAGACCCAGGACTCACTGGAGGGACTGCTGGCTGGGGAACACCTTGGGATCCCCTGGAGGCGCTGGCTCAAGTGGCTGGGGAGAGGGAAGTCTGGGACTCTGCTTAGGCTGCTGCCCCCGTGACCCAACCCCGAATAAGAGGATGAAAATGGATGGATGGTTATTCACTCACTCACACCCAGATATTTTAGAGTCACTAAGTAACCCTGAAAGTATGTGTGGGGGGAACCGGAGCACCCACGCTTACATGAAGGAGAACATGGTGTCGCACAGAAAGGTTTCAGCTGGGATTTAAACCAGCAACCTTACTGCAAGATTAAAGTACCAACAACATTTTTGCAGAGCCCTAAAGAGCTTGGGGTCCAGGGCAACCACCTGCCTTTGCCTCTGACTGGAGGAATGTTTTAGGAGCAAAGGCATGCCACATCACTTGATTAAAACAAAAATTATCATCCTACAGTGGAATTCATTCAGCTACAACTGAAAACTGAAGTATTTGGTGGCAGGCCAATTGGGTGATGTCACTGTAGCAACTGTAAGTGGTACGTATGTATGGTCGTCGTGTGCTTTAGGTATAAAGTAACGCAAATATTGACAAAAGATAAACAAGTGATGATGTATAGTATCAGTTCATCAGTAGATGTCACAACTTTAACGTCTTTTCTTTGTCTAGATGTTTAGTTAAGCTACCCGTGGAGCCTCTTACCACAGAAATATTGCAAACTCTTCAAACCGCTTTAGGTATTATTTCATCAAATTCTGAGGAAATGTTATTTTGAAGGTTGAACGTACACGTGGGTGGTGCTCTTTGAATGTGTCTGCACTGAAAAGTTTTCACTATCTTTTCTTGCAATAAAACAAACCCCTGCTACAACACAAAGAAAACAACAGCTGCATTTTCTACAATGAGCAGTTTTTATGTAATCATTTACAACAAAGTCAAACGTAAAGGGTGTTTGTCCTGACCATTATACAGATAATTGAACTGCAAACTGTCAGCTTTTCCATGCAAATGTAAACTCCAACCATCACAACAGAAGCAGAGACGTCCTTTACAGTGCTGCTTTGAACCAACGTTGTCTTTGGATAGAACAGACTTTTTACAGCTTTGTTTATTCTGGATAACAACGATAAAGACTGACTGTTCAGAGTGCTAAATATCAGTTTGGGTCATATTAAGTTGAATTTAAAACTACTGTTGGGCCCTGAAGGCTCTGTGAATAATACTGAATGTCATGTTTTAAGCATGAGTCGCTAAAGGTCAAAACAACCACCTTTCGCTCAGATCTGTCACTGGATCTATGTGAAGAACGCATCATTTTTACTCACTGATAAAAGTACTTTATTGTTGTGTTCTGATCTTTGTGGTTCACTTATTATCATATAGTCTAATTATCTGTGTCCCCTAAACATTAAGCACACAAAAACCTAGTCTTGAGGGGTGGATACAAGTCAAGCCTTAGTCAACCGAGCCCGTAGAAAATGTGACATTAGGAAACCATCTAGTTATCTCTAGAACTCGACAAAAACTTTGAAATTTAAAAAACAAAAAAAGATGAGAAGCCAGATCTGAAAACTACACTAGAACATAAAAAGCAGTCTGCTAGATGCGTTTGTTCGTACACACCTACACAAACTGACACAAGTTCAGAGATGTACAAAACACACAAGCAGCAGTTTCTTCTCCAAGCAGGGGCCACCGATGCAACTAAAGACCTGTTAAGTGAACATCATTCCCTTCAATCTTACTAAAACGTTGTAGGAAAAACTTATTTCACCCATTAGCAAACTAATCATACATAAAATGCTGTTGCCATACAGTGGGTAAATACATTTGCAAATAGGTCAGAGGGTGTTTTCTTGTCACTCTGTCTTATTTTCTTCCTGCTCCAGTTTCACCTCTTCGTAGGTGGCTTCTTCCTCTTTCCCATCCCCATCAGCTTTAGCATTTGGGACCCAGAGTCCCGAGTCAATGCATCTCTTCATGTGAAGCTTTGCCTCCTAAATTGTGTGAAAGAATCACAGTTAATGACAATTTTGGACAAATACATGTCAAAATGTAATAAACTTGATCAACCACATAATTACTTAAGAAATAATAATAAAAAAACAGATATAAGTGGAATATGTTGCACGAATAACCTACCGTTGGGTCCATTTTGCTAATAACATCCTGTAACATCTGGATGTCCTTGTCATCAAAACATTTCTGCATCTCCTGTTATTAAAAACACTCTGTATTACAACACAGGTAAAACAGCGACATCAGAAATCAGGTGAACACATTCACTTACAGGTGGAAGGGACTCGTACACCTCAGCAGGGTCTAGTCCCCCGGGACCTATGCGTTTCTGTCGTTCTTCTTCTTCATACTCTTTCATGGCTTTTTCTATGCGGATCTTTGCTCTCCCGCGGACTCGCTCCTTGAATGACTCCAGCTCATCGTTGAAAGCGTCCTGGTACTGCTGGTCTGCTGTCTGGGCGAATAAACATACAACAAAATTAACATGAGGGCACTTACATGGAGTGTTTTCAGGAATTTCATCAAAACAACCAAGAATAGATATAATTTTGTAAAATAAATAAACGGCCTACTTAAAATTAATTTAATCCAAAAGTGCAAACAAACGTAAAATTACCTTGATCTTAGCAAAAAACTGGCGGAAGCAACCACGGGGGTCTAGTTTGAGGCTTTTGGCCAACTCAAGAATGAACTGCATGACGATGGTCTGATGAGCCACCTGTTCCATCAGAGCATGTTTCTGCATAATGAAGAAGCACAGAGGTTCATGTTCTAATCAGACGGTATTCGTGGAGAAACCACGTGCTGGTAAAACATCCTTTATTCCATCCAGTAATTAAAATACAAAACAGACAAACAAAAAAGCACAAGATTCTTTTTAAGCTGTTTACCTCCTCAACTTCAAGGTCAATACACATGATGACAAGGTAGTTGGCTGTTTCTTCACATACAAGATGAGGATTGTCAGAGAGGTACTTCTGGCTGTCGTCCCAGCGTCGCAGCATGCCTGAGGTTAACACAGCGACAAATCAGCATCTCTACTTTTTATTGTCCTGTTGATTTGTTTATTTTAATCATGGTTGTCAGACGGGCTTACCAAAATGTTTGATCTGCTTCTCATACTGCTCCACAAAACTTTTATGTTTTTGCTCCTTCTGCTCTTCCGTCTCTTCAGAAGGGTCTGGCTTGACGTTAACAATGCTCTAATGATGAGAAACAAACAGTTTAAATACAATAACTGCATTCAAACGTGTTTTATTGCACAGTTCTGGAAGTTATATATAAACTCTAAATATTACAACTTAACACACTTCATATAAACCCTGATTAGGATTGTTTTTTTTACAATTAAAGGATGCTTTTTGTTTGTGTTTTAGGATATTGTGTACAAGCTACTCCTGAATTCTTTCATTAAAACAACCACATGACCAACTTTGATACAAAATCAGCACCTGGAATGACCACTAACTGTATTTCCGAAGAAATAAATGTTATTTTAGTCACGTTTTCTAATTATGTGTTGATATCAGGAGAGTTTGGAGGCTGTGTTAAGGACAGCACAACTGTCCAACACAACTGCTGAGAATCAAACTAGATTGATTTTAAATATAAAATGGGAGAAAAGAAATATTGTTCTCAAATAGCTGAGACAACTTTTGAATATAAATTGGCAGGCCTGCCAACATTTATACCAGTTGATGCAAACCAACACATCTAAGAGAATTGTCTGTTCAGATTCATATTTCTCAGTAATCTGTTGCTTGATCTCAGTCACCTTGCTGAAACCATCCCTGCTGAGCGTGTCCACGTTCCACGGCATCTTCTTCTCCTCTCTGTTGTGGTCATCCATCTTCCTCTCCAACTCTCTCTCCTCCTTTTTCAACTTCTTCTCCTCAGCCTGGACTTTGCTCAGCTCTGTTTTGGAATCACTAGACACGCTCAGCTCTTGCAGTTTCTTTTGTGTCTCAGCCAGCTTACGCCGACAATCTTTCAGGTTCTTGTTCATGTCTTCTCCTTTTTTCTGGAACTCTTCCATTCGATCCACACGGGCCTGTAATGGGATGACGCAAATCACAACTAGAGGTACAAAACTTTTACAATACGCTTAGTTACAAGTTGGTTTAGTAACTATTACAGCTACAGCTAAATAAACAAGTTTGCTTGAAATTAACATTGGGAGCATGTTTGCAACACCAAACTGAGCCTAGGACACCAGCTAACCAAAGTAAGATGCACCAGTTTGAAGTTAAAAAGAAAATCTAAACTCAGTTACGTTGTAAATCAAAACTGTACCTGGTGTCTCCATCTGAAGAGGCTGGGTGTGTCGATGTTTGGGTGGGTATCATCTTCATCATCCGAGACCTCAATGTGATCCCACACGCTGTAATCTATCCTGGACATCCTGTAAACCAGAACCTAAAGCTAGACGCCTTAGCTTGTTTTAAGAGTCCGATAAGTTCAATAAAAACTATCAGAAAATCCAATTCAACAACACTCTAACGTTTTCCAACGTCTCTGAATGATCTGTTAATTCTCAACGCCGAATTAAGCTGTGTTTTTACCAGATGGAGCGGGAGTTTCTCAGCGTCAGTTAGCCAAATGCTACTACAAAATTCTAGAAAGATTCGCTGCTGAAAGCTTCCGCTACACGCCTCAACGTCATGACGTAAGAAGCACGTCTGACGCCGGTGTTGTGCCGAAAAATGTACTCGCATGTGTCTGCGACCGGTAAATTTACCAGGTTTATTTATACAGAAAAAACAAGTTTGTCACAAAAGTACTCCGTTAATGAATAAGTGAAGATGTCTGAGTTATAATTCGGCGCTGATAAACAAAAATCCGTTCGACACTAAACGAACAGAGGAGCTTTTTTCAGCACAACACCAGAAGTTTAAAAAGTGAACTGAACATATTTCCCCTCGTTTCTTTCTTCATAATTTTACTTTACTCAGATTTCTACACAACCAGAAAAAAAAAAATATTTTTCAATTATGTGGAAAAACATCTGTGTAACTATGTCTGATATGTTGGCAATCCATCCTTGATATTTTTAGGCTAAATGTCTTTTTTTTGTCCTGTAAGCTATCACAAGTTATTGCTAATAGTTTAATAAAAATTTAACCTGGTTTGCAGCAAATTAGTCAGAATTTTAGGGGTTTTTGTTCAGATTATAAAAGTATTTACATTTCAAATATTTTTGTAGCTTCTTTACAAGATGTGACTTATTTTTCTCCTTGTTTGTACTTTATTATACTATAGTATATACTACTAAACTGAATGCACTATTCATTATCAAGAAGTATCTTACACAACTCTTTTTCCAGCTAAACATGTCTGTAAAACTTGTGGAAAAAACTGTTATTCTCTACTGAATAAAAAGGTTTTCTTTGACTTTTACCCCTTGCCACAGGCTGAGGCTGTTTTCTCAGCAAGTCAGCTTACCTTCTTTCCTGGACCATTATTAGTTCCTTGAGCTATTCAAAGCCAAGAACAGTGGGAATGAAGATGCAGATTTGAGGTCTTGATGATGGAAGGTTTTTTTTGTTGTTTTGTTTTTGCCCTTCTTTGAATGGAAAACCCACAAGTAAATGTTTAGGTATTAACTGTCAAGAAGCAAATGGTTCTCAAATAACAATAATTAGAGCTGACACTGAAAACTGACTGGCGATCCAAACCAGCCAATATTCAGTATGACATCTTAACCAGTGATCAGCTAATCTGATTATATCAAATATCTGATTAAAGGTTCTTTATAAATCATAAACAGCCAAAACATTAGTATCAGCAGGTCAGAGTTGAATCAGAAAATCTGCATATTGGCCCTTAAAACCAATCAGCACATCTCTACCAATAACTGGAATTCTTTCATTTTGTCTTCTGTTTTGTTTTCAGTCCTCCGTGCACCCAACATGGACAGTCTTTCTGCTGGGCCTTCCGTACATTCTTGGAGGATCTCTTGTGCATATAATAATAATAAAACTGTGCTGGTAAGCATTAGTTATTGTTGGACACATTCTATGAATATTTTAGAATAAATCAAAATCTCAATTTTTGCACAGTGAACAGTGAAGCTTGACACAACTAGAGTAGTAGTAACGTGTGTCAAGTATGTTATAAAAATCAGATTATTCATAATTTATTAATAAATGACTTTTGCATTGCATTTTAGTTTGAAATGGTAGATTTTAAAACAGTGTGGAAAGCCTCTGAAGAAGTAGCAAATGAAGGACGAAAGTTGGTGTTTAGATGGTGGAAGACATCATTCCCACACCTGAGACTGCTTTAGAAATTAAATATGCTTCTGAAAATACATAAAGTGAATTCTATATGTGCATTCTTCACAAGCCTGGTGATAAAAGCAAAGACAGTATATATAAGATATAAGCCTAGTTTTACTGGACAAGACAGGTAGACACGAAAAGACACAAATTATTATCAGTTAAACTTTTTACCTGGTGATCATGAATCGTCACATTTAAATTTGACCCAGAACTCTGAGCAGAATAAACATAGGAGGAGAGCTGGGACCACTTTAATATAAATATCAGGAGTTTAGTTTGTCTGGGCCTGACAGCTGCCACCAGGAGAGTAACAATCAAGATGTCTACTGTCAGTCTTTTTATTATCTTTTTCTGTAAACGAGCATATTTATAACACACTTGTCTCACGAGATCTTCAGCTCACAGCTGGCGCACACAGACAGACTCGTGCATTTTTAACCTGATCAGAGGGTGTGGACATAATAGTTCAGTTGACTCTGATCGCACTGCGACAGAGTTATCTTGATGCTTTACAGGTCTACACGCCCAAGGTTAAATTTAGTGTGTAACTTTATGGGATCTCGTAAAAATGATGATGTCACATAATAACAATAAATACATTCCACCGGTAAATGCCAAACACACTGACATTTGACTGAGATGTTTTTATGCGTTGCTCTCGTCCTCCGTTGGTTTGGACTCTCTAAACCCAGAGCAGCAGATGGATTTCCCGGCGTGCGCTTCACAGCACCGCCGCATCTCTCGGATCACATCCTCACACAAACTCTCCGAGTACTTGTTAGCTGCAGGAGTGGAACGGAGTTATGTGACTGTGGGGTTCGCCTTCTAACAGCATTTAACTACATTTAATGTACCTTGCAGACACTTTTGAATGGCACATGCTTGTTTTTGACACGGATCTTTCTCCGGCATGTCTGGAAGAAAACGAAGAAATAGTATAATCAAAATTTAAAGCAACATAATATCAAAAAGGACATAAAAACCGATTCCCACCTGAGACGCTAGCCGCTAGCCGGTGCCCGATGCTTGCTGCTCTCGCGAGAGTGATCATGTGACCCAACGAGATCTAATAAAAATCCGGAATAAGAACAACAGCGCCCTCTGGTGTTGCACAGGAATTTGACAACACAAGTTAAACGTCACCTTGAAAAAATGTACATTTTATTCCAAAATGTGGAAGTTTTGCAGTAATAGAACATAAAATGTATTTTTATGGAATAATTTTTGCATATTTTTAAT
Organism: Aphyosemion australe; assembly: GCA_006937985.1. Lineage (NCBI taxonomy): Eukaryota > Metazoa > Chordata > Actinopteri > Cyprinodontiformes > Nothobranchiidae > Aphyosemion > Aphyosemion australe. The sequence goes on along the minus strand of SSNS01000016.1, from coordinate 4,062,929 downwards.
TAATTAACCTGTAGAACGTATAACTTTACATTTTAAACAAGTCTTAGACTCTTATAGTACATGTAAAATGTATTAATTTATTACAATTATTACAAGACTCAGAACTGGCACTAATAGCTATCAAAACACACGTATAAAAATCAAATAATAAAAAGAATTGTTTTTTAATTTAACTTTTATTTATAAAGATAAGAACATTTAGAGACAGTTCATATTTACAGTAACCTCCCACTGTTAGTCATTCAAGAGTAGTTACACATATGATTTTCTTTATTAGATTATTAAAATATTCTAGTACATATAATATTAATAAGAAAAAAATTATTACATAAAACCACAACAGTATCCTATGACATAAATCAACCTTCACATAATAAATGGCAGTTGCCAAACATCTTCATTTTCTTTCTTTCTGATATCTAATTCTGGATGATAATAGAATACATCAAAACATCCACTGATTACTGAATGTTTCCATCTGATGAGGCAGCAGCAATAAAATCTGCTCAGTGAAAATCTTCCAGCTGATTCAAGTCATGTTAGAGGGCTTAAACACCTGAATGACAGAAAACAAATTAGGATGCAGAGTTTTAGGACTATTTGCAGATGTAGCTCCTCATACTTCCACTTTACCTTTGGTCTTTGCTTTGACAATGAACTGTTTGCTCTTCTTTTCCAGCATGTTTGAGGCAGCACAGGTGTATGTCCCAGGGAGAAGGGAGGAGGAGGTAATAACTGCTTCCTCCTTCATCCGCTCCTCTATGGGATGGGAGGATTGCCAGCTGTACGCAGGAGCAGGGTTTCCTGCAGCTGTGCAGTTTAGGGTGATCCCATCACCCTCGGTAAGTTCTAGTACTTCTGTTTCAGGACTGGAAAATGTCGGGGGAACTAAAAAAAAAAGAAGAATCACATTTTTTATTTTTTATTTATGGGAGAATTTAGGAGTGAAAGTAGCAACTTACAGAGAACATATGCAGTGAGAGGTTCTGAAGACACAGTTGGAGGTGGCTGAGGTCCTTCTGGTCCAAGCTCCAGTTCTGCTACACATGTATACTCCGCCTCATTCTCAGCTTTGGTTGGTGTGATGACAAGAGTAGAAGACACTTGGACAGGAGAGGAAGATGTGAGGTCAGAGAAGGAGTGTTTGTACACCTCTGTCTGCCCTCTGTACCATCTCAGGGTGAGATACTGAACAGGAGCAATGTTCTGAACCTCACAGAGCAGCTGGTACTCTTTCCCCTCCATCATGGGGCCGGTGTGGTTCACCAACCTGATGGAAACACTGTCTGGAGTTTCTAAAACCAAGGGTATCAAAAGTTCAGCTCAGACAGATTCATCTCAGCCATGACATTTAAAAATGATTTTTAGAGAGAAAAGGACTGACTCACTGTAGAGAACGAGGTTGAGTTTCTCCTCACACTGTCTCGGAGCTTTGAAAAACACCCCATAGCAGATGGGCTCCTCGATCCAGTCAATAAGACTGTCCACTTTCCACTGGACAGACTGGTCCTCCTGTGTGTGTGGCGTTCCGATGGCCGATTCCCAGCCCAGGACCCGAACCGGGCGTGTGGCTTCACAGCTGACCGACACCGACTCCCCAAACCCCACCACCACCCTGGAGGGCTTGAGAATTAGGGAGCAACCTTCACCTGACACTGAGGCACATGGGACTCATAAGTGATGATTAGGTAACCTTGTTATGGCTAAGTCAATCAGTGATGCAATAAAACAACCATTCACTATTCAACTTAAGTCTGCTTAGTAACAAAATGACTCATAACCATTCAAACATTCTATGGTTTTTAGATTTTAATCCACAAAATGCTAAAAATAATCTGATGTAAGAATCCCCCTGAAGTTGTAGCTCATTGATTCATTAGTCCACAGATGAGTTTTAAAGTTTCTGAACCATACTTCACCTCCAACCCAAATAAATAAAACACGCCGCCTGCATCATCTTACCTGAACAAAACATGCAGAAAATTATAATCCACGCTAGAACCGTCTTTCCCATGGTATTTATTTAGCACTGAGCCGTCGAAAGAAAGAAAATTCCAACTTGAACAACCTTGGCAACTCTGCAGGGAACTACGTTGGAACAAAACACAGTTCCCTCCCAGCTGACTTTGGGGATGGAGGGGGGGGACTGGGAAAGGACATTTAACACAGCCCATTACTTCCACTTCAGAGATTTTTAGGGATTCAATTAAAAGCTTCCAAACACCACAGCAGATTTCCAACAGGAATAATTGATATTTTACAGAAAATCAACAAAGTTCTTTGAAAATAAGCTTAAGATTAATAGAACTTCAGCTTAACGTTAATCTGAAATCCTAACATTCGTGTAAAGCAGATTTCTGTCATCAATTTTATAAAAGCAAAACTACAGATTGGATCTCTTCACTTTGCAGCTCGTTTTCAGATCCTCTTGCATGCTTGTTTCATCCTGCCTCTGGCCTCCATGCTGCTAGAGCCCAGCTGGCTGGAGCGCTGCTCTTGTGCAGCGTGCAGCTTGTGAGGCTCACACTGTGACCAGAATGCAACACAGCATATCGACTCAGACCACAACTGTCGCACAAGAGGGCGAGAAATCAGATGCTTTTTAGGGTGTATTTCTGGAGAGGACAGCTGTGAATCTCCACAACCACATTCTCACTTTACTTGCAGCTTTAAATATGCCTCAACACGTTCTGTGGACAAACAAGTCTGCAGGAAAACCTTTATCTTTTAAGTCTATGACTAATTGAGCCTTTTCCCATCTGCCAGGTTCCTATGGCAACACCAGAAAAGCAAAAACAAACGGTTGACCTACTTTTGGATAAAATCTTTGTCAGAAATCACAAGAAGAACAATTGAAGGACACATATTTAGGGAGGAAAGCTTTATACTGTTAATTTAAAGCAAAATTACACTTTTTATTTTACATTCTTTTTGTACAGAACTAATCAGTATGGTGGTTGTAGTGCAGCACGATGTAAGTCAGCCAAAAACAGAACTGACAAAAGGGTGCAAAGAAACACAAACATGGGTTTCAGGATTCCACCTAAACAGGTCACTGACAGTCAGAGAAGCTAAAACATACACACACATTCATCATTTTCAGGTTATAATCCCTTTTTAAAGGAATTTTCAAATAATGCATCAGTCACAATAACTAAGTGTTCATTTTCAAGCACCTTTTTCATTGACAAGTAAACATTTTGTGCTTCTATACCCTTACATTATGGCCTCTTAGCCTTATTTTTCTATTGTTTTATTATCTTTGAGTGTAAATCCATGCTTGCGTTTCCCTTTAAGGTCATTTCTATTCTATTCAAGCAAAAACCTCATGATCATGATCGGTCAGATCAGTGAAATAATAATCAACACTAATAAAACGTATAAAACAAAAATGAACTAATATAAAACTGCATACATTTATTGTCTCATAATCAAAGAGTAAAAAGGATAAAATGGTGGATAAAAACAAGTTTAAAGCATTCATTAGTTAAATGTTGGTGTATTTGTCATAAAAACAAAAACACAAGAAAATAACCTGAGTAAATGGTTTTGGGCTAATTGTATTTCTATTTTTGGACTGTATTATAATAACGTGTCTTTGGCAAACAGAATGTCTGTGAGAAAAAGATATAAATCTGGCAGAGAACATCCAAGTTATTCCTGAAAAACATCCTCAGTCGTTCCTAGAAAACCCTGATTAGGGTTAGGGTTGCTGGTCCTGAAAGCTGTAGCAGAGATGATCAACAGCTGGAACATCTAACCTGAGAGGAAGAGTGCTGCTTTTGTCAGGATCAGAAAAAAAAAACATCACCTGCTAAAAAAGACTGGGAGATGAGGGAAATCACCAAATCTGCACAAAGGTCAGATCTGCTGCCGATCTCAGATGTTTTCATTCCTCAGCATCATTCAGAAAAATCTAACATTTTCTTCCTCAGTATGTTCACTAGGATATAAAAAAGGTAATACACAAGACATGTTCCCTCTAATGCAGGGGTGTCAAACTCAAATTCACACTGGGCCAAAATGAAAAACTGGGACGAGGTCACAAGCTAAACTGAATATTTATTAAAAATAAAAAAATAGATGGTAAATCTACAGATATGTATTTTTTAACCTTTTCATTTGGAAACAAACTTATTTTTGCATAAACACTGAATCTGGAATATCAGCCGCGAACAGACTACTGAGTAGTTGGAGTTTCGATTTCTGGGCTTCAAAGTCGGCAAATCGCAGAGTAAACTCAGCGTTGAGTAAGAGGAGTATTTTCAGTTTGTCAGAGAATGAGCAGGCTACGGCTGCAGACGCGAGACTGCTAGCATGGACGCTAATGACCGTAAACAGGAAAGGAGGGGGTGCTTTGACTGACGCGCAAACATTGCAAAGCACTATGGGATTTGTAGTCTTTGAGGTAAATGAGCTGGTGGGCGAGTTCTAATTAGGGCTGGGCGATATGGCCTAAAATCAATATCACGGTATATTGAGGAGTTCACCTCGATAAATGGACGATAACTACATGTATACGCAAAAACAAAAGATGTCCACTAGATGGTGCTGTCACGTGTATTACGTTGAGTTACACTGTGACTCGAGGTGGTACAGCTTCTTAAAGGTACATGAATGTTGCCAACCTACACACATCTTTTCTTTTTTTATTACCAAATTTATTGACATGGGAAAAAGATATTGATAAGAGTCAGAAATTTCGATAATGATACATTTTCGATTTATTGCCCAGCCCTAGTTCTAACCAAGGGGGAACCCGTCTGGGTCACAGATGAGGCAAACACGGAAGTGGCAAAAATTGCAGTTCTCCCCTCATCCACTGGGGGGTGGGTCCAGAAGTGAGCAAATCCTCATAGACCCCCATGTTAAAAATGCCAATTTCACAGCTGAAAAAAAGATCTTTACAGCCTGGTTCAATTTTCCATTTTGTGTTTAATAGGTCTAGTTTATAGTCCTGACAACTCTGAGGGGGGTGGATTTTTTTGTAACTCTTTCGTTTAGGTGTAATAAAATGCTTGAAATTATGAATAATTAGATTTGATTGACAGGAAGCATGAGCGTCAGAGCAAGCGTTAGAGCTAGCTTCAGAGCTAGCATAAGCAGCTAGCTCCAAGGAAGGCCTCAGCCTCACGTTAATAGATGTTCGGCCATTTCGACTCTGAACTTTAGTTGTGTTTTCTGCGTGTTCGTGTTTGGATGTTAATCATGGAATTATTTGGACAAAGAGGGAAAGCTGTGGAATTATTTGCACCAAGAGATCATCCAAGAAGTCTCTGCTTCATTTTTATCAGTAAGTAAAATTATATTTCTGTACTTTATTTCGCTGGTTGAATAGGGGAAGATGCTTTGTGTTTAACATAACACTGCTTGGTCAAAGATGGGTTGAAATATGTGTTCGTGGGGCTGACTGGGTACCGTAACTCGAGCTAGGTAAGCTAACCGAGGCTAGCTGAGGCTTCGGGACGAAGATCCACGAGGTCATCGCTGCAACGTGCCTCTCCTTTTACCAGCAGCGGCCTGCGATCAGAGATCCGCGAATGTGCCGCTTAATCCTTGCGGAGGCACGCAGTCAAGCGAGGCGGGCGCCCGACCTCTCTACACACAGGCAGCCGCACACTCCCTTCTACCGAGGGAGCTGGGACGCGCGGCTGCTTGACTACCGTCTGACGCTGTGGTTGTAGCCTGTGGAACTCTCTGACGGAGACTACAGAAACAATCCAGCTGTTTGAGCTGATCTCGTTACACTTTGGAGTCGCTCAACTGCGTTTCTCTCGCTAAAAGCGCCCGAAAAACTCCACTAGCTTCGAGTTAGCGTGCAGCTAAGGTCCCGCTGAACTCCCCCGGAGTGGAGCGGAGCGGGACATCGTGTAAGCAGCCAGCGCGCACGGCTCCGATCGCAGCGGTCTGAGGCTCTGCTTGTATTTTTACAGTCCATATTACAGCTCCACAGACGACCAACGCTGCTGCCTCGCACGGAAGCCAGACAGCTGCGTGGTTCGCTGTCTCGGTTCTCCATCTTAGCTTCGTGTGTTAGCTCAGTTTAGCTTCCTACATTGGTTTTGTTATCGCCAACCCTCACTGCCCCACCCTCAGCTCCACCTCTTTTCCCATTTATGGATTGTCTGGACGTGAAGAAACGTGCGTCACGGCCAAAATGGAGGCGGTGGGAACCTCCCATTTTGCCTCATTCTGAATATGTATTTCCAAATGGGCGGGCTATGTCCATAGATTTATATGTCGATGGTTCTAACACATATTTGATATGATCTCGGCAGCCAAATATAAATAGCCTGTGGGTCAGATTTGGCTCGAGAGCCTGAGTTTGACACCTGTGCTCTAATGCAACCACACTGTTATTTACAGTTCATGTGCCCACTGTCCTCGCCAAGATAAACAACGATAATGTAAATAATCAATGATGCTAAAATGCTCTGAGCTCCAAAGCACCGAGTTCAACACCAAGTTAGTGTGTTCACATGCACTCGAGTAATGAGAGCTGCAGACAAACGGAGCAGAAAAAAGAAGGAAGTACCATTTAACCACAGCAGCTGTTCAAAATTAGACATTGTTCTGTTCCAATGACTCAGCTGGAAGATGATTCACCCAGAGTCAGACCAACAGACTCAAAAAGAAGCTTGGGGAGGGGGGGCTTCAAAACAGTTCTGCATTAACGTGGTCACGCACGCTTGCACGCACGCACGCACACACACACACACACACACACACACACACACACACACACACACCAAATGTACCAACCGTTAAAACGGCAGCAGGAACTAATCAGCACATATCAGATTTTCCACCTGCCAGCCACCAGCATGCAAACACCAACAGAAAGTGCAAAGCACACAGTACCTCTCACACTCCACCAAGGTACCTAACTGATGTTTCTCATAACAGTTTTCTAAAATCAAGCCTTTAGGAGAAATGACAAAATCAACTCCAGCCTCATATAGGTGCTGATGACGGTCGTCCTTTGAAAGAGAACGTTCCATTCGGTGTAACAAAGGCAAGTCCAGCCACGAAGAGCACGGCGCCCAGGCAAAGGAATCCTCCCAGTATGGCTGCAAAGACAGTTTTATTCCCTGCAAGAGATGGGAATTTTTGTTACATTCACACTCTCAGCAACAGAGCTCATGCAACAGAAGATATTCTCTGTGATGCCAGAACACATGCCAGAACAATGATTACAACAAAGAAAACAGTCACTAAAATCCCAGCTGTGGTCCCTGATGGAGGAAAAAATGATGGGTAATGGGCTCGACACACGGGAGGCAACATCGCCTCTCCATTCATTTTCAATGAGACAAGCGCGACAAAATGATAGTCACGGGTCTCCCTCCTGCTAAGCGAAACGCGAAAAACGTGCATGTGAAATTTTGCGCTCGTGCATGTGTCATGCACACGCGAGCCAGCGACGCAATCCCAGAAAGTTGAACATTTTTCAACTTTTCATCGCTGTCGCTCGGACAAGGACCAATCAGCGGAGGTTTCATTGACTGACCAATGAGCGGACAGGATGCTTCTCAGTACATCTCCGGGCAAACATGGAGGAAAAGTTAATACTTGCTGTGTCTGATGTCCCAGAGCTTTACAAGACTTCACTTAACTCTAAAAAAACCTCGTGAGACTTCATATCTACCGCTTTTTCAACTCTGAACTGCTTTAATAACCCAAAATTCCCTCAAATCTGATGGCCAATCAAAACAACGGAGGACTTGCTATTCAACCTGGAACAGAGGCGTCACTGGCTTTTGCCGCTGGCCGCTGCCGCTTGTTGCCTCCCGTGTGTCAGGTTATAAAAGTGATAGCGATGAGTTTCGCTGATCGCGGCCATTTGTCGCCTCCCGTGTGTCGAGCCCATAACAAGGGTAGGTAAAAAGAGGAATCTAAAAAGTTCAGTAACAACAGATTACCTTCAGCTTCAGTGACGATGAAATATTTGGTTTTACTGCCGCGTACGTTAGAGGCTGTGCAGCTGTAGATCCCTGGAAGCACAAACTCTGGAGTCAAAGTAGCCTTGTTCATGTTTTGGATCTGCATCTCTGGCTGTGTGGAACTTGCAAAACTCCAGCTATAACTGGGTTTAGGGTTTCCAGCAGCTGTGCAGTCAAAAGTCATTCTTGAATTAGCAGACATTTCCAGGGTCTCATTTTCAGGCCGAGGGAAGTTTGGGGAGTCTGAGAATGAAAATAAAAGTAGATTATCAAAGCAGAATTCCTTCAAGTTCTTGATGGTCAAACAGAGAGAGAGAGAGTCAAAAACTTACAGAGTACATTTAATACAAGTGGTTGTGACTTCATCGTCAGAGGAGCACGATCTGGGAACACGTCCAGTCTAGCTTCACACCTGATCTCACGTCCATGATCATCTCTGTGAGGAGTAAGGTCTAAGGATGATGGAAGACTGAGTGGAGTTATGGATGTTTCTGAATATGTCTCTTTTTTCAATTCCCTTTTTTTTCCAAGCCAAAACACAGAGAGGTGGTCAGCTGGTGCAACATCCGTAACGTTACACTTCAGGGAATACTTTTCCCCCTCCAGCAGGTGTTCAGGTGGATTAGTGATGGACACGTTCGCTGGTATTTCTTTAGCATGAAGTGATAGAAAACATAAAAGAAAGTCAAATTTATACATTAATGTTAATTAATAAACACAAAAATGCTTGTTACTTACTGTAAACAGTGACTGGTAGTGTTTTAAGGCGTTGAGTTTGATTATCAGAAAAAGAGATGTAACAGAATGATGTTATCTCCCAGTCGTCCACTTTGTTAATTTTATAAGGTAGCGAAGAGACATTCTTAGTAAGGCTCACTGCTCCGTAAGCAGACTCCCAACCCATTCCTGCCACATTGTGACAGGACAATGCGCTACAGTTGGCTACTAAAGGATCTCCATATCTCACCACAACTTTGGGAGGAGTGAACATGATGTCGCATGCGCTCACGGGCAAACCTAGAAGAACACACACATGTAAAAATAAAGTTTAGCCTCTAAAGTAAGTGAAAAATACAATTATTTTAATGAAAAGCAGTCATCTCAAAGTGAAACTATAAAAACTGTGTTTATTACAAAAAATCTATTCTGCAGATCTTCGTGCACAACTGGAAAACAATAGTGAACGACTTTTGTCCCTTTGAGATGTTTTTTTTTCCTGTCTTCAAGTTTGGAGAGTTTATAGAAGCTGTAGAGACCCACATCAGTGTTGCCAGACGTACGATAATTATCGTATTTGTAGGATAATTTAGCCCTCTGTACGATCATAAATCCCATAATACAATAATTTTAGATCTTCATTGTGTGAAATCTGCAGCTGCGGATTGCACCCAGAGACATTCCTACAGCTTAAACTACTGTAAAGACTATAATTTTGCACTGTGTTTGATACACTAATACTGAAGCTGTGGGTCATCAGACATGTCTGGATGCAACTAATTAAAATACAATAATTTTAAGATCCTGATACAATACTTTAACATTTCCAGTCTGGCAACACTGATCCACATAGCAGCACTTAAAGAGCAAATTGCAAGTTAGAAACTCCCATGACTCAATGTTTAGAGAAACTCGTTTTAAAAAGTTTTTTGCACATACATAAATTATTTAGGTATTTAGGTATTCATTTATCAGAATTTAAAACTAAATATGATAAAGTAAAACAAAAATGTCTTAACTCATTTTTTTAAATCGGTGCCCCATACAACACAACTAACTCGAATGGTTTCACCCTAAAGCAAAGTAAAAATACTTTCACTTTGTTAGCTTCGAGTTGAACCTAAACACAGGTAAAGGTGTGGTAAACCATTTCCGGGCTGTCCCAGTTCTCCTAAATGATTTATGAAAACGGTACTTTAGATTTGGTACTTGCTAATGAGCGAATCTGACCCATCAATAAGCGTAGGCTCCCCAAAAACCAGACAGAACAACACACGAGCTGCTAGTCAGACAAGCACAGCAGATGAAACATTTACCTGTGTATGGAAGTAGGAAGAAAATGAAGCGCAACATCGTGATGGGGTCACAAGTTCACCAACAAGGGAAGCACAGTCTTTGGTTGAATTAAGTCTTCTCAGATCAGATCAGGGGGAGCTCCTGCTTCTCTCCCCGAAAGTACCCAGAGTCCCGAAATCAATACGTGGTGCGTTTACGTGCACTACGTACAACCTTTAGATACGCCCTCGCTCAACACAAACAAAAACCTCCAGCTGTTGTTCAGTTTCGTCCAAACGTTATGTTTACATTCGTGAGTTAAAAATAACTAGTTGGATCACTTTTAAATGTGGGTCTACACATGCAGTGACTTTTTATTTTCGTCAAACACGCAACTGCTGCATTTGAGTGGTGATTTTTCAGAAATTACTGAAAGGCAGTCAGCTCCTGGGTGTAGCAGCCGCTCCATACCAGGAGAGCTCTGAGCAGCTACTTTATTTGGAGGTTTCAGGGCCGGCGCAAGCCTTTGTGGGGCCCTAAGCAGGGTTTCTTTTGGGGGGCTCCATACCAATAAGTCAACACCAGATGATTAATCATTCCTAGGCTACACTGTGTGTAAAATACCCGCTATCATTAGCATAATTTGTAAGCAGCATACATAATACCAGTGTTATTATGGCTATTAACTTTACAGGAGTAGTGCACCAACAAAAATGCTCAAATTAATTTGTATGTCCAAATGCAGTGTTATTTAAGTGTGGTATATTAATTTTACTATTTGAAAGTAAAATCATCAAACACTGAATTTATAGTAAACAAGTTAAGTTTACTGTCTTTTGCTCTTAAAATTTGGACTAGATGTGTAAAATGTGCAATCACTACACCCATAAAACTAAATATAAAAAATATTTAAATAATTTTTCTTTGTGTAATATCATTTAGTTTGTATTATTTAAAGTTATTAAAAAAAACTTTTTTTCAAGTCATCTTTGTGCTTTTTGGGGGGCCCCACGCAGTCATTTTATTTGTGTATGCCTTGGGTCAGCTCTGGGTAGTTTGATCAATTTTTCTTTAAAGTTCACACTTGTCATGAGGATAAAACAAATACCCGAGTTTCCACTGTGGTTCAAAACAGTTACCGTCTGTGGCAAAATAAACAAAAAAAGAAACCAGGAAAATAAACATCTGTTGCTTCATAACACCCCATCATGATGGGGCAATTAAAATACAACAGTTCATATAGCAGTTGGTTTCTCGCATGAGCATTAAGATTTGTTATTTGAAATGTATTTTTTCAAAAAAACAAATGTTAGTCAAATAACATTTTAAGTAGTGTATAGCTCTGTGGATCTATAACAAAGTACTCTGAAAAAGCAACATGTTTTTAATTAAAATAGTTTTGCACAAGTTACACATATTTACAGCAGTATCCACAAATGTATACAGTGTCTTCTTGTTTATGTCACAGTTCAACAACTTATGTCTGCAATGTTCACACGCCATTGTGCAGTCCATTTTAAAATTCACACTGTTTTCATAAATAAATATAAAGTTTTGCTTTTACATCAAATATTTTCCTGAATATACATTAAAGGTTATAAATCCTGCAGTCACTCACTGAACAACAACAAACATGTGGAACAAAAGAACTTGATTGTTAGGGCAGCGCCTGACAGTGGCTCCAAAACAGGACAAAATCTGATGACATGTAAATTATGTGCAAACACAAAAGCGACCACAATTTCTCCATATCTGTAGCGATTTTCACCTATTTAATGGCGTTAAAATGTTTTTCATTGTCTTTGTTTGCTCTCCAAATGTGACAAATGCTAAAAATGTGTCGTTTAAAAAAATGATTCAAACATCTGAGTAAATTTTACAAATGAGCAAAATCTGAACCAAACCAAACATGCACCAGTGTGTGTTTCCCTTTTTGCATAACCAAAAGTATAAAAATAGTGCCAATTTTTAAAGTACTCTTCCTTCTTTTCCTTTTCTGTCCAGTTAAAGGAAGTAAAATCCAGTACGTACAAAATTGTGCATCTCAATCCAAGGCTGTGTTGCTTGTATGAAAAGATCAATCATTGTTGGCTAGAATTGTTGAGAAAAAGATAAGAATAGTGAGATCTTTGAAGTATTAAAAAATATTTCCAGCCTGTTTTGAGAGAGCCTGCTGTTTGAATTAAGTTCAGTATTAAAAAACACCATTAGAGAGATGCAGTTCAGCATAAGCACTGCTAAGGCAGTCTGGTGACAGGCAGCTGAATGTCCCAACCATTGTGAGCCACATTGCCATTTTGATTGCTGAATTTGGGGTTTTTAAGGCTGTAGCGACGCATCTTGGTGTTCTTGTAGTAGATCGAGTAGATGAAGATGAAGACGATGGAGATGATCACCACTGTGAGAGCAACAATTCCAGCAATGAGGGGTAGGTAGTCCTCTGTAAAGGAAGTAGATAAATGATTCTAGTTAGAAAAAAATATGTATTAATCATATTCTTGGAAAGAACAAAAATACAAAGACATTTATTCTATGGTTTGTGTAAATGACATTGTTAATATTTGTTTACTTTAAAAAAGGGTCATAGTTGTTTATTTTATTAGTTACATTAACAAAGCAGCTAATGCTTTTATTTTGAAAGAGCCAAATGACAGTTAGCGACATAGATATGTATATAAACACTAGATGGCAAAAGCGGGAGCCAAGGGTGTAGCTAAACGACGGCCATCTTACTTCAGACAGCAGACGCTCCGCTCTCAACGGTAGCAGCTGGAAGGTGAGTGAAAAGCTTAAACAAAATCTTAACAGGTTTACAAGCGGGTTGCATTATTACAATCCTTATAACACATAGGCTTGAGATGACATACTTGCACATTTTAATGGGCCAAATCCGTCATATTTCACAGCCACATCTCTGGCGTTTATAACAAATCAAACCGTTTGAAAAGTGGTTGAAAGTTGAGCAAGTTACAGTTATTTAAATAGTACATGCACCATTGACACCAATGTTACGAAAGGGGGCAGCTGTCTGAAGTAAGATGGCCGCCACTTTGCCACGTCGCACTCCATTGGTGAACAGCACTGGTTAGCCATCTAGTGTTTATATACAGATCTATGGTTAGCGGTAGCAACGGTTTCAAGCAGCATAGCAACACCGAGAACTATTTACAAAGAGCAGTGCTCTACAGTTTACACCTGCTAAAACAATCTAAGGTGTAAATCTAAGCTGCAAGCATTTGTTTAGCACCTGGTTGATGAGGGAACAAGGTTGGTGTTAAAGTTTGTTGTTTCAATGTAGATTTGTATGCTAATTATAGCGCTTACTTTTTGTTCCACTAGAGGGTGCTAGCATAGCAACTACGAACATTTCAATGTTAATTGTTTTATATAAAATCACAAAAATTTGCAATATGATGCATTTTAATTTTTTTCATGTTACATAAACGGTAAAATAGACAATGTTGAAAGGTTTTATTAAATAAAAACATGTTAATATATAGTAGTAGCACTAAAGATTGTTAAGGATTAAAAGGTTTAGCAATTCATAAGTAAAGGTATTTCATTAATGATTTATAAATAAGGCAAAGGTTAACACACTGTTTGACTTTTTTATTAATACTTTGTTCTGTATTATCTGTATTTTGTAGCTCTTACAGTGTGTTCACAATACAAGGTTGTATAAATAAAAGGATTGTGAACCATCAGTTCAAGAGACCATCTTTTCAACCGGGATCGCTACAGTTTGCACGAGGAGGAGAAAACTGGAAACAAACCACTCATTTCATTAGGAACAATACAAGCCCTTTTGTGAGTTTAAAACAGGCATCTTGAAAAGTTTCCATTTTGAACTCAAAGCAGCTTTGGTTCTTTCTTTGATAGTTTCCCCATTGCTGTTCAGCACGTAAATCCTGTAGTTATTTGGCTCTACCACATCCTAATAATGTTTTACTACAATCAGAGTTGCTGACAGGCTGCTTCATTTGGCATGACCACAAAACCCATGGAGGACGCTTTAATCACCATTACCGGACTGGAAGTCGCTGTTGGAAGATTGAAGCCATTATTTTCTGCACAATTAGCAAAAACACTCAGAGAGGTAGTGATGTCCAGGATGTGATTGGTATATCGAGGCAAAACACAATGCAGAAAAAAACACAGAACTTCAGAGGACCGCTGTGGCACTAAGCTGATTAGGTCCATAGATTTCTGCATTACATTTTTTTTTCTCCATCTTCTTTGTGACTAGGGCTGGGTAACTTTTCAGTTTTCTTCAACAACAGAACTCTAACAATACCTGGTTTGCTGTAGGGCTGTGCGATAAATCGAAAATTTATCGTTATCGAAATTTCTGACTCTAACCGATATAATTTTTCCCATGTCAATAAATTTGATAATAAAAAAAAAGAAAAGATGTGTGTAGGTTGGCGACGTTTATGTCCCTTTAAGAAGCTGTACCACCTCACTTGACAACGTAATACACGTGACAGCCCCATCTAGTGGACAACTTTTGTTTTTGCGCATACATGTAGTGATTGTCCAATTATCGTTAGAGGTGACCTCCTCAATATACTGTGATATTAAATTTTAGGCCATATCGCCCAGCCCTAGTACTGATACTTGAAAGATATTTTGTCTGTACTATTTTTAAGTCAGTAAAAAAGTACTTAAATGTTTTTTTAGTGATTTTGCTAAGCAAAAATAAAGCAAACATTCAGTGCAAACATCCATCCATCCATCCATTTTCTGTAACCGCTTATCCGAGCAGGGTCGCGGGGGGCTGGTGCCTATCTCCAGCAGACATTGGGCAAACAGGCAGGGTACACCCTGGACAGGTTGCCAGTCCATCGCAGTCAGTGCAAACAATAAACTATAATGTAACAAACATCTTTTTTAGAGCAAGAATAAGACAGACACCCCCATCCCACACACACACACACACACACACACACACACCTCCCTCTGAGATTTTTGCTAAATTTGTCAGCCCTGCAAAATAGCCTAGCAGATAACAGACTTGCAGCACTCACTGTTGTGTCAGTGACTTTACAGCAACCCCTCAAGCATGCACGTAGCGACAGTAGAGAGGAAAAACTCTGCTTTAACAGGAATAGACCTCAGGCAACACAAACAAGGTAACAATTGCTTTCAAATGTATTATAAGTATGAGTTTTCCCCAACACGTTTTACCAAGGCGGGCTGCCTGAATGTTTTGTTTCTCACAAAAACACAGCTATAACACCAAATGCTGACAAATTTTACATGCTTTCTTTGATTTAATGTAACTCTGCAAAACTTTGTGCCATCAGAAAAGTTCAATCGGGTTTAGAAAGAGAAGTTGCACTTTCAAGTCCACCTAGTGTTATTACAGTAAATTCCTTTCCACTGTTGCAGGAAGCGGGCGAATCAGCCTCTCCATCTCACACTCATGAACAGTGCTGAGTGAGTGAGGGACAGAAAAAGAGCGACAGTGACAGACCATAAAATATATCGGCCGTAATAGTGCCACCAAAACAGTTGACAGTTGACACAACAGATCCTGGGTCAGTCAGGAACTAAAAAAACAATAGATCCTTCAGCCCTAGACACCAGTAGCTACCAAATGATTTTAGTCAGTACTAAAGAGGTACAGAGTTTTATTACACAGCCCTACGCGTGCATATTGATCTTTTAGTTTTTGGCCTTCCTGTATTAGGTCATCCAACTCTCCGTGCAGCATCAGGCTTGTCATGTTTGTTGTTGAAGTTTATTTGTGCTTAGCACAGCACTTTCATTGCCTTTCCTAAGTAAACTATTGAACCCGTTGCATATTAATCAGCAGTTTCATAAAAGTAATCAAACCTGCAGGACTGCAGCCACAATCAAAGTTTATTTCTAAAAGCTAAAAGTTGATTTAACCTTCTCAGACCTAAAAGTAAGAGGGCACTAGAGCTAGTGAATATGCGGAGGAAACAAAGATATTCCAGAGATTGTACTCAAGTCCACCACTGAGGACAATGAAAATTAGTCATGTCTCAGTTTTGCTGAATTTGATGATTATCTGAAGGAATAAATGCATGAAACCCTGTTGCATGGTTTTAGTTTCTATAACCAACCAGTCTTCACTGAATATAGCAAAGAGACAATCTGTGAAACAAAACATGGCTTACCCAATAAAACAACTTGGACCACTCGTTTTGTGGAGTTAAGAGCATTAGAAGCCTTGCAGATGTAGAAGCCAGCATCAGAAACATTGAGTTTGCCCTCAGATTCAACGTGAGCTGTCTGTGAGCTGTACTCCCACTGGATTACTGGATGTGGGTTACCATCAGCTTCACAAACAAGCACCTCAGGATAACCTCTGAACACCGGGACTGTCTCTGGAAGCTTTGTTGTATTAATCCTGGGTTCATCTGTACAGACAAGGAGACAAACAGCAACGTGAGGAGTTTGCTGATGTGATAAAGCAGCCGTTATTAAAGTGTTACAAAGCAGTAGTGCTCACAGACTACGCTGATGTCCAAGGTGCTGGAAGTCATGCTAAGAGGGTGTGGTTCTGCAGGTCCCAGGTTCAGCTCAGCCACACACTGGACTTGGATTTCATTGTGAATTTTTTGTAGAGTGATGTTCATGATGCATGACACATTTACGGGAGATCTGTTCGGATGGAAACTGCAGCTTGTGTTGTTGCTCATTCCCAACGATTCTGAAACGTATTAAAAAAGTCTTTACTCTGCTTGTTTTTGCATCATATTGCGATGTTTTAAATAAATTTTAAAAAATCGTACCAGGCCTAATGGTTTCATTCCCTCGTTTAAACATCCACCTCACACTAAGGTCTTGTGCAGGAGCAACGCTGTTAATGTCACACTGCAGCTGCAGCTTTGTGCCCACCACAGGTGGACTCTTTTTATCCACGACCCCAATCAATACACTTTCTGGTGTTTCTGTGGGTGACAGAAAAATTTTTTTTAAGGAAAATTAAGATAGAACACTAAAGCAGAAAGCAAATTAAAAGCAGAAATTGAGCAGACGTACTGTAGAGGATGTAGTGTAAAGCTTTAGAGCATTTTCCTATTCCCCTAAACTCCCCATGACAAACGGGACGAGGGTCCCAGTCTTTATGGGTGTCAGCAAACCAAGTGGTGCTTCGTAGTATACCGCCTGGTTGAGTCTTCCAGAATATTTCCTTAACATTGGTCTCATTGGTCGTTGACTTGCACTCTACGGACTGCCCTCTGCTCTGGTATTGCAACACCATGGTGTCTGGAGTTATTTTAATGGGACATTCCTGCTTGGCACCTGTGATAGGAAGGTGGGGGAGAAAACCAATATTATTCCATATAAAGTCTGCAGGTGAAGCGTGATAACATTTCCATGTATAGTGTTGTAGTGAAATGGAACAAGAAAAAGGCAAAGGTCTTAAGGACAATGGTATCACTGGAGGCAGAAGGAAATAGCTCAGGAAGGATATTCCCCTCCCATAATTTAGCAGCCAGTACTAATAGTGCCACTATTCTTTCAGCTGGGCTGTTTACATATTAGTTAAATGCGTCATGCTGTGGTAATTCCCACTTTTGTATAATAAAATGAAACAGTTTTCAATTAAAACATTGAAATATATATTTTTAATTCCACCATAAAAAGTTTTGCCTTAATTTAAAAACAAGGCTCACCACGTTCAGACGCAGCAGTCTCAGAGAATCATGTTTAATCTGGCTCCTAAGAAACCCACGTTTTCCCTAATAAGCATCTGAGTCTCCACACAAAAGAAAACATGAGGTCTAGAGTTTCCAACAACTTACTCGACTCTTTCCCGTTAGACAGCGACATCAGCTCTAAAATAAGAACTACTAGCAGACGAAGAGAGCTGAAATCCTCCATTGGATTTAAATGAATGCGGAAACTCTTTTGAACCGGAGTTTGAAGCCTCTTTCCCTCCTCTTTCCGCTGGAGTTAGTCCTGCTTCTCCTCGGCTGCTGCTGGGACAGACCCCGCTCCTCTGTGGAGGTTTAGGGAGGAGGCTAACAGCTAAGCTACGGTTCCAAGCACCGAGCGGCTCCCTGCTCCAGGAAACCCGCCCTCCCCGCTTCAAACACCGGGCACAGACTCATGGCATCCCACACACTCCCACCATGACTATAAATGTAACAGCTGAGCTACAGGCTTCACATAATTAAAACACAGCCTAGTGGTGAAAAGAAGCCAACATTATATTATATTAATTATATTATATTATATTATATTATATTTTCTGCTATTTTGACATGTGTTTCTACTTAAAGATTAAGATTTTTAACTGGTCAATGTCAATTTTGCAACAGCCTTAAACAAATTGTTTTGGTGCCCGCCACTATCACAGCACAGCAGATGTTGATGATGTTACCAGTTGTTCATCAACAGTGATTTATAGGTAATCCGACCTCCATCAGACTGTCCCTTCAGCCTGCAGCTGTCAAGCTGATCAAAAACTATGAATTACTGTATATTAAGTGTTCATCAGGATGGATGTAATCATCTTATTGAATATCTGAGTGATTGTGTTACTTATTATAGTTTTTTATGATACGAGAGCTTGATCTTGAGGACACGTTACATTTTTTTATGTTACATGGTAGAGTTGGACTATATAAACCAGACTCTTTTCAGCACAATCAGTGTTTGAAATGATCGGCCTACCAGTATTATCAGCAGGTATTTGCATTAAATGTAATATTGGAAATTATGGGTAGTGGTTTTTACAATTTTAATGACACAACATACACTCATCAAACTCCTCAGCTACTTCTCCCACGCAAAATGTTAAAATACACTTCCTGGACAATAAAAAGGTCACACACTCTAATATTTTTGTTGGACCGCCTTTAGCTTTGATTAAGGCACGCATTCGCTGTGGCATTATTTCGATAAGCTTCTGCAATGTCACCAGATTTATTTCCATCCAGTGTTGCATTAATTTTTCACCAAGATCTTGCATTGATGATGGTAGAGTCTGACCGCTGCACAAAGCCTTCTCCAGCACATCCCAAAGATTCTCAATGGGGTTAAGGTCTGGACTCTGTGGTGGCCAATCCATATGTGAAAATGATGTCTCATGCTCCCTGAACCACTCTTTCACTATTTGAGCCCAATGAGTCCTGGCATTGTCATCTTGGAATATGGCCGTGCCATCAGGGAAGAACAAATCCATTGATGGAATAACCTGGTCATTCAGTATATTTGGGTAGTCAGCTGACCTCATTCTTGGAGCACATCCTGTTGCTGAACCTAGACCTGACCAACTGCAGCAACCCCAGATCATAGTACTGCCCCCACAGGCTTGTACAGTAGGCACTGGGCATGATGGGTGCATCACTTCATCTGCCTCTCTTCTTACCCTGATGCACCCATCACTCTGGAACAGGGTCCATCTGGACTCATCAGACCAGTTTTCAATAATGCGTTGGACAGTTCTGAACCCAGTTTTAGTCGTTTCTGCATTCTCCTTAGATGTTTTCTCTGCTTGATGCATGCCAGTGATGTGACCCTTCTCACACAGACATATTTTCCACGACCACCAGATGTGTCTTTCCACATGGCTGTTTAAGAAATGAGAAGCAACTCATTGCACCAGTTGGGTTAAATAACTTGTTGCAGCTGAAAGATAATCACCCATGTAGTAATTATCCAATAGGAGGCTCATACCTGTTTGCTTAGTTAAATCCAGGTGGCGACTTTTGTTTTGGCCAGGCTGTGTATGACAGTTCTGGTTTTGAGATATTTTTGTTTGGCACAATTGACCTAACTTAAATTAAAGTAGTTGTCATATTTTGCACAGATAATGTTTAAAGTATAAGTATGCACAATCCGGGTGCCGAGGTGGAACAACTGCTGGGTCCATGTTGTGGTCAGTTAGTTCTGTCATGTTTTGAGGAGGTCTGGACCCAAAACACAGCTGAGAAGGTTTAAAGTTATTAATAAAGGGAAACTCAGGACCAGCACTGACAAAGGACAACAAACCGACACAACTCATGAGACAAACAGGGCTTAAATACAAGAGGATCAGGGAACACATGTGATTAGGGAAACGAGAGGCAGGTGGGACCAATTAACACAAACAGCACACAAAACAGAAGCTGGGGGGGAGAAACCGTGACAGGTTTTCTTCTGTGATTTCAGTGAACAAAAAAAAAAATAGAACATAAAGTTTAAAAAGAGCCTATTCCAAAACCTAACTTACTTTTGTAAACTTTTGTTTTATTTTAAGGGTAGTTCTTTCTAACATAGCTAGTGTAATTCAAAATAAAGCAAAGACCTACCTTTGACAGTGACTCTGACTGTTTTGGAGACGTTTCCCTGCTCATTCCAGGCGTGACATGTATAGAAACCCATGTTGTTTCCAGTAGCACCGAGGATGATTAGTCGAGACACGCCATCCTCAGTTTCCTCCATCACATTGGTCACCTGGTAATAAATCCAGGAGTAGTTTGGACGTGGTGAACCTGCAGAAGAGCACTTCAGCCCCAAACTGGCACCGATGTGGACTTCAGAGTCTTCGAGCTCAAATATTTTGGATGGTGGGTCTACAGAAAACAAATAAAACAACTCATTAGAGAGAAAAACAAATACACTTGAACACAAAAACAATATGTAGAGAACTTACAGAGTACGTTCAGGTGTATAGTGAATCTGTGAGTTGACAGAGTGTTTGAAACCATGACCACATACTGCCCTGCATGTCTTCTGGTCAGGACCTGTGGAAGTTCCACCTCCTCCTCATCTTTGTACCAGATTTCCTCAGGTTTAGGGAAACCCTTGGAGCAGGTGAGGTTGTGATAAGAGTTTTCTGTTATTTTGTACGTGCTTGGACATGTCCACTCTGGGCCATCTGAAATGAGACACAGAAAGTTATAGTTACAGTTAGTTCCTCCTCACATCTGTGTTTTCTCTCCTTTGCTTACATAAATGCTCAAAGTTCAAAGGTGCATGTTAATGGTTTCGAATCCTCAGTGTTTCATCCAAGAAAGAATGTAACACTTACAAAACACATTGACCTGGATCGTCTTTTCAGATAAGACAAGTCCCTCAGCTTTCACCGTGTACGTTCCTGTATCGTTTCTTCTCAGAGGGACACTCGTGTTTATAGGATGTCCGTTCTTCAGCCACTCAACGTACGGGCTGGGATTTCCTGTCACTTTACATTTCCCTTTCAAAGTTTCCCCTTCATGTAACGTAATGGTCGAACATGGGATGTCAGGTCCAACTAGAAAAAACAAAAAATCAAGTTGTTCCATTTTTGTATCTTTTTATTCCATTAAATTTCATTGTAAAAAATGCAGCTTAGTCATAAGTGAGACTTGGTGATGAAAATGCATGACTAATGTTTTTGCCTAGTGTCAGAACTTAAAGCTGCAATAGCAAATATGGAAAACAAATGACCTTAAAACATGTTTTCATGCCTCTTAATGTTCTAACATTGTATAGCTATAAATATATTGTGGGGGTAAAAAAAGAAGAAGAAAATAATAATATTAAAGTGGTTCTCTCGCATTTGTCTAAAAACCTCCGCCAATGACACAGCTCGGACTGAAAGCAACTATTGGACCATTTGGTTGCCGGTCTCACCAAATTGCTGCACTTCCCTGGGTCCTCCACTCATCACACACACATATTTAGCAACAGAACACCACTGGTGTGAGAGGTTCTCTGCTCAATAATATCAGAGAAAGAGAAACAGCCGGCTGCTACCACTTCAACTTTAAGACAAACTACCAGAGTCCCAAAAAGAAAAACACCATTTGAAGTCATGGACAACAAAAGATGTTTGGACCTAGAAAACAGTGACTGGTGTTTAGCGCTAACTCATTTCCTCTGGCATCATGGGTGTCCGGTTCTGACAGAAACGTCTCAGAGAAGATACCCGAGGGGAGGAGTGAATGTTCCGTGACCGTGTTTGTGTTCAAAACCTAGCTTGTTCTGTAGATTTGCTATTGCAGCTTTAATGATGTGTTGTAGTAGTGCAGCAAAACAATAACTGATGTATACTTACACAAAACATCTGTTTCATATTCTGCTGAAGATGCGTGAAACAGTGGTCCTTCTGGACCCAAGTCCATCTGTGCCTCGCATCTGAACCTGACATTTCTGTCATCTCTCTTTGGTGTAAATGTAAAGTTAGGTGAATGATTGGTGGGCTCCATTGTTTCATCATTAAGAATGGTTGTGTGGATGACAGTATCATCTTTGTACCACTGTACAGTGAGGTTTTGAACTGGTGCGATAGTAAAGATGTCACATATAAAGGTGTGTTTCTGATGTTCTGTCATCTCAGCGTTGGGGTCGTCAGACCTGAAGCTGATGTTTTCTGGGAATGCTGGAGAACAGGAGCAGATTATCAAACACAGCTATAATATCAATATGATGCAAAACCAGCAACACTTACTGTAAATAACCAGGTCGAAGGTCTTCTGACAGGCAGTATTGGCGATATAGCAAATGGGTTTCATACCCCAGTGTGATACACTCTCAACCTCCCACGGTAAATGTGTGACATTTGATTTACGGACGCCTCCTTGTGAAGCCTCCCATCCTAATACTTTTGATGCCTCATCTGATGTGCTGCAGTTAACAGAACCTGGGTCTCCATATTTCACCACAGCTTTGATAGGGCTCAACTCTATAGGACAGGATGTGGATTCACCTGACACGTGAAAGAATAGTTATCATTAGGAAGGTGCACATTACACTTTGGCTTTTTAAATGTTTACAATGTAGGTTCATGCATCAAGGACCCTGCACATTTTTTCCTGTTGAATGCAAAACAGCTATAAATTATTAAAATGTGTAACTCAAGCATTATTCTGACTAAACACTGCATAAAACACAAATTCGGTTTGTCTTTCACCATTTTCCCCACAAAAAAACTAATTAGTACGAACAAACTCAACCTTTAGGCTGTAAACAAAGCACAGTTTTGTTTTAAAAGTCAAGTCTTGGTCCAAACTAATCAAAAGTGGTCCATGATCAGGTAGCCTTAGCAAACTTAGAAGTTAATTTTCTATTACCACAAAAAATAAATAAAATAAAATAAAAACACAATGCTTATTGAGCCAGTTCATGAGGGTTAAAAGAGTTAGACTGGTCAAACATTGACCTGAAACGTCCTGGAAACATCTGACTCTATTACAACTGCAGTTTTTCAAAAACTATTTATTAAAAGCACAAGTGAAACTGGAAAAAATTAGAATATGGTTTAAATATTGATTTATTTCAGTATTCAACTTGGACTGAGAGACCATTTAAAGCAGGGGTGGGAATCCTCATCCCTATCCTTGTTTTAGTTGTTACCCTGCTTCAACCCACCTGATTTTAATCAGCAGGTGAATAACAGGCTTCTGCAGAGCCTGATGAGCTGCTGAACAGGTGAATCAACTGTGTTGAAGAAGGGAAACAACTAAAACATGCTGGATAGCGGCTCTCGAGGACCAGGGATCCCCAGCCCTGATTTAAAGGCTCAGGAACCCTTTTGAGTCTAGAACACTGAACCTTTTCACAATATTCTAATTGTAAATGTAGGGTTTTCATCAGCTGTAAGCCATAATCATCACAGTTATAACAAATGAAGGCTGAAATATCTGGCTTTGCATGTAATGAGTCTATCTCATATGTTAGATTCACCTTTTCAGTTGAATTACTGAAATGAATGAACTTTTGCACAATTTTCTCATTTTTCGAGTTTCACCTGTAATATCAAAGAACTTAAAATTATAAACCTAACAAAAGTTTTTAAAAATAATCATAGACATTTTTTTTATCATGATCTTCTCATTTTGAAGTTGTAAAATTGTGTAATTTTGTAATAAACCACATCCTAACTAGAGCTTTGGGATATCATATCTTACTGATTTTACTTCTGTAAAGAACAAAGTGTTAAAATAAATGAAGGCTTTTATTAACTTATTTGAGTTATTGAAACAAATAACAGCACCGTCTAGGTAAAACTTTCTATGCTTTAACACATAATTTGCCAGTTAATGAAGATTTTAGAATCTATAACAATAAATAAACAGTTTTATTCAAATGTCTCTCACATAATGCTGCTCCCTTCTGGTTAGAATAAATTATGCACTTGCAGTTTTCTGTTCCCATACTGACGTTTTTATCCAACTGAAGAGAAAAACAGAACAAACTCTGTTTCCTTTCTCTGGCTCATTGGAAACCAGCTTACATTATTGAAAAAACCAGTAAATAGAAACATAACAGACGATAAAAAGCATCTAAATGAAATAAATGTAATGCAAATGATAAAATCCCACCTGCCATAAAGAGAACGAGCCCCACAAAGACTTGAAGAAACAGAATCCACTCAGTCATTGGGTTAGTTTGCTTTCTTGATGTGAACAATGTCCCCTCTGTGGCGTATTCCTGCTCGTCTCGGCTCTTCTGCACTGAGCTGCTGGAAATCAGAGGATTGCATGCAAAGAAGAGGGAGGGAGAGAAACTCAGCCAGCACTCTTTAAAACGTGTTCTATCCTTCCTAGACACACACACACACTGATGGTGGTTTGTGTGTGAACAGAGACATGAGCGTCTGACTCATTCGTGAGTCAGGGACTTTTAATGTGCTGTTTTTAACTTTTTGGCACATTTAAAACACTTATATGCTTAATTATAGCAAACCAAATACTTTATTTAAATAATTATTTTTTATATTTGAATAAATCTGCAAAGTAGGTCTGACTTAAAAAGAAGAAAGAACATAATAGTTCTAGATGCACTAAACAGATCTGGCTCAGCATGTGAATTTGGGCTCATTTGGGCTAAAAATGTGACACTGTTACCCAAAGTTAGATGAGACAGATCTGGTTTACGCACTACCTCCTGGGTCTCACTTTAGGGCGTTATTCATTCCTCGCTGGTGGCTGTATTATTTAATATAGCTAGCTGGGTCTTCTGGGGTCATTTTGAGACCTAATTCCCACAACTTTGTCATCTTATAGTTATACTTCTGTCTCTATAAAAGACAAATACATGATACAGTTAAATAAATTAACATTTAAAAATTCATGCATGTGTATTCATATATTTACAAGCAACGTGTAAAAACATAATTTAAGCTGCTTTCTTTAGCTAAAATATCTAGAAAAACTCAAATGAAGTTTTTCTCATTGCCTCTGTGTGCACATTTAGGCTAAAGTAAAGAACATTTAAAGGCACACTTGGCAGTTTTGGCTTGCTTTTAGCACCCCCTAGTGTTCCTTTAGTGAAAGCAAATGTGAAACGTATCTCCTCGCTGCGCGTTTTGTCTTTTTAACACCTTAATCTAACTGCTGAAACGTCTCCTCAGCCTTCATTAGTGTCTACAGGAGCGGTTCATCACTAAATCAAACAAATCAGCTGTGTTCATGATCTAAAACATGCAGGAAACATGTTGGAACCAGACTGCAACGCCAGGCATGTCAGCTCCATTTTCCCAGTCCAACAGAGAGCGACCCCATAGATATCATATATATTGCTAGATGTCTGGGAGTCGACAGCATCCCTACACGGCGGCCATCTTACTTCGGACAGCTTACTTTCCGCTCTCAATGGTAGCAGATGGAAGGTGAGTAAACGGCTTAAACAAAAACACTCAACTTTACAAGCGGGTTGCATTATTACAAACCTTATAGCACATAGGCTTGAGACGAGATACTTGCACATTTTTAAATTAACTGGCCAAATCCATCATATTTCACAGCCACATCTCTGGCGTTTATAACAAATCAAACCGTTTGAAAATCGGTTGAAAATTGAGCAAGTTAGAGTTATTTAAATAGTACATTCTTGACACCAATGTTACGAAAGGGGGCAGTTGTCTGAAGTAAGATGGCCGCCGCGTAGGGACGTTCGTCTAATTGACGAACAGCGCAGGTAAGGCATCTAGTGATATATATGATATCTATGACCGGCCCCACCACTCTGAAGTTGCAAGTGCGGTATTCTGGCCACAGAGGGAGGTGGGGGTCTTAGTGACATTTCATTAACCCTGTAAAGAGTCATTTTAGCACATACTGGCTCAAGAAGATGATTTAAAAAATATGAAAAAGTTGCATAGTATGGTTTTAAAGAAATCTTTTCTCCAAAGTTTAATTTTTCTTTGTTAATGTACAATAAATGTTAGCTTTTTAAATTTCAGTCACCAGCTGTTAGATTCCCACCCACACAAGTCTGCTTCAGATTAAATTCCCAACTGGATTCATTCTGTTGGTAATGGGACTCAGAAATGGAGCTGACTGGATCATAAGACAAAAGCATCCTAACTTGAAATTAATAAACGTTTTTCTGCAACTGTGGCACCTTTCAGGAAGCATAAAAATAAACCCAAGCCTGGACTTTCCACTTTCTCCCAGTCACATCCTGTTTTCAATTGTTTTAGATTTCACAAGCAGAATTTTCTTGAGTAGTCACTAGATTTCCTTGAAATGAGATCAAATTCACCTCCATGTGATGGATTGCCTAATGTGGAGTCTTTGTGAGGTTGTTTAATTCCTTGGAGATGATTCCCAACATGGAATAACGAATCTGGAACCAAAAGAAAGTGTAACTTCATACTCCCTGGGCTCCTTTGACCCAGAGAAACAAAGCATAAACATCAGGACTTCATGTTTTTTGTCAAATTCTGGATGTGAGTGTCCTCAGAAAGAAAATATTTCTGCACAGCTAGTTGTCTTTAATCCGAAGGGGGTCAAAAGTTATTTAAACATTTCATCATGTGAGAGGAGTAGGAGGTAATGGAAGAAGGTCTGCAACAACAGAAGCTCTGAAAAAAACCAGAATGCTAAAGTAGAAAAAATAAACTTTAACATTCCAGTAAAGTCTTTAAAACAATCTTTTACTTACACAACAATCTTACATGCACTACATCTACAGCAGACGCTGAGGGGTGTTTGTGAAAATGCATTAACTTCATGCCAAGCTTTCATCTTCTTATGGGGAGTCTGTGATTCCCAGCAACAAGAGCTGGGAGCTGCCAAAGACAACATCCAGTTAATAAAGAGTGTTTCACTTCCTCTGAATTCATCAGGGCTACAAGCAGATTTATTTTCTCATGAATTCTTTAGGTTTATTTAAAAAAAAACATGCACAGAACAAACTAAGAATCACACATTGTCATATATTTTAATGAGAAAGATCATTTCTTGCCAAACTATTTGATCATTTGAAAACAATGATTTGTAAAACCCAGTATGAGCTGTTTTTCATGCATCGTTGCTGATTTCTAGGAAAAAGAAGGCACACTAATGGTGGCATGAGCTCAGAACCCCCGAGTAGGTATAATAAGGAAGTGGAAGTAAAAAAGTCAAAGACAGAGGAAGTGACACATGAGCTCAGTTTAATGCTGACTTCTAAACTTACTGTTCTTCTTTACCAAGAAAAAGTATCATTCCAGGACACGATGTCCTGCTGCACATTTCTCTGCAACAAAGAGGACACAACATGACAACGAAGAGGGAAAAACACCTGAGTGGATGGAAAAATGTACGGGGTTCCTAATGTGTCAAAATATGTTGTTGTTGCTATTCTTGCTGTTGCCTTTGTTACTGATGTTGATGTTGTTGCTGTTGTTGATGTTGCTGTTGTTGTTGATATTGTTGGTGTTTTTGATGTTGTTGCTGTTGTTGATGATGTTGTTGTTGTTGTTGTTGCTGTTGTTGTTGTTGATGTTGCTGTTGTTGCTGATGTTGCTGTTTTTGCTGTTGTTGTTGTTGTTGATGTTGTTGTTGTTGATGTTGCTGTTGTTGTTGCTGTTGGTATTGTTGCTGTTGTTGTTGCTGTTGGTGTTGTTGTTGATGTTGTTGCTGTTGATATTGTTGTTGATGTTGTTGCTGTTGATGTTGCTGTTGTTGATGGTGATGTTGATGTTGTTGCTGTTGATGATGTTGTTGATGTTGTTGCTGTTGCTGTTGGTGTTGTTGATGTTGTTGCTGTTGATGTTGCTGTTGTTGTTGCTGTTGTTGATATTGTTGGTGTTTTTGATGTTATTGCTGTTGTTGATGATGCTGTTGTTGATGTTGCTGTTGTTGATGTTGGAGTTGTTGTTGTTGATTATGTTGTTGTTGATGTTGCTTTTGTTGTTGCTGTTGTTGGTGATGTTGATGTTGCTGTTGGTGGTGTTGTTGATGTTATTGGTGATGTTGATGTTGTTGCTTTTGTTGCTGTTGGTTGTGTTGTTGATGTTATTGGTGATGTAGATGTTGTTGCTTTTGTTGTTGCTGTTGGTTGTGTTGTTGATGTTATTGGTGATGTAGATGTTGTTGCTTTTGTTGTTGCTGTTGGTTGTGTTGTTGATGTTATTGGTGATGTTGTTGGTGATGGTGTTGGTGTTAGTGTGATATTTATTGGTACAATTGGAACCCCATAAACCAACAAACCATCAATAATAACAGCAGCAACACCAATATCAACAGCAACAACAACACCAATATCAACAGCAACATTAATAACAACAGCAGCAACACCAACAGCAAGATCAATAACAACAGCAACATCAGTAACACAGGCAACAGCAACATACTGTATTCATGTGTCCCAGTTGTAACTAATGATTAGTTTGAGCACTGATAAAGTGACCTTGTGCTTACATCAACTCCAGAGACCAGCTGCCTTTTCTCACCCCCACCGCCTCTCATCGTCGTCTAAACTGAGCCGGGATTCAACCGCTTAAAGGTTTAAAACAAAGCTCTTCACGTCGTAACAATACAGGGGTTGTCCACTTGCTGAACGTTAGCTGTAACGTGATCATGGAAAATGCATGAAGCAAACAGAGGCCCTTCTGTGCCCACATTCCTTGTGTCTCTGCTGCCATTTGTAAAAAGCACTGACCTCCGTGTCAGAAACTCTGGATAGACTCTTCAGAAAATTCGTCTTTTTTTCTAAAGAAAATCTTTTACAGCTCATTAGAATTTCCCGCCCAAATGATTTTCTAGGAATGTCAGAGCAACTTTTATTCATTCTTCAACAATCGGTCATGTGTTCATGTTCAATTAGACTTGAACTCTCTTTGATTTCTGCACACAAGCTCTCTCTGCTCAAAATCCCCTCTAAAAGTGAAAGCTGCATACCACCGTGCTGAGAACAGTGAATTCCCCTGCCAGGAATCATCAACTTCCCTCCGACATTACAGTCAGCATCGCTCAGTTCTGGGAATTCTGTTGTTAGGGAGAATAGTTCTAGATGACAGCAATGACGTTTGATTTTATACAAATAACATAAAAAAGCCCCGAAATTCCAAGATTCCCAGAAGTCATCATGAAATCCTGATGGCTACTAGAAACAGAGTTACAGCTCCCATCTCTTTCTGTAATTTATTTATTTGCATTTAAGGTTCAAATTTTCTTCTTCTTGTTTCTCTTTTCCACAATTCCTGCTTCCTGAACACATAAAGCCCTAATTTGAAATTTATTTATCCTTTTACTGTGTCCGTTTATCCTTCCCTCACCTATACACACTGTTTTACATTTCCAGTTTTTGATAATCCAACCCTGTTCTTCCTAGTTCTTGTGATTGTTTGAGTTTCCTTTTTTTCTGCTGTTTTTGTGTATTTTTGTGTTTCTGGGCTTCCTGCTTATGTGCTGTTTTCTGTTTACTCGACAACAAGGCAATAAAGACTCCAGTTTCAGCTTTTTTATTTGGGTTCTCCACTCTATCTCATTACATGAACATGTTAGGGATTTGCTCAATATAGAATCAGGCCTACAGATTATTTTATCTAAGTGTGAATGAATGAACAAACGAAGGAACGAAGGAACAAATGAACGTACGAACGAACAAACAAATGGACTAATGAATGAATGAACAAATGAACGAATAAATAAATGAACAAACGAACAAATGAATGAACAAATAAACAAATGAACGAATAAATGAACAAATGAATGAATGAAAGAACTAATGAATGAACAAACGAAGGAACGAACGAACAAATGAACGTACGAACGAACAAACGAATGAACTAATGAATGAATGAACAAATGAACGAATAAATAAATTAACAAACGAACGAATGAATGAACAAATAAACAAATGAACGAATAAATGAACAAATGAATGAACGAATGAACTAATGAATGAACGAATGAATGAATGAATGAATGAATGAATGAATGAATGAATGAATGAATGAACAAATGAATGAATGAAAAACTTAATGAACAAATGAATGAACAAAGGAATGAATGAATGAACAAATAAATGAACAAATGAATGAATAAATGAAAGAACAAATTAACAATGAATGAATGAATGAATGAAACCTTGATTGTTTTCCTTATTAACACAATTAACAGAGAATGATGACTTCTTGAGTAGAAAATCAACACACAGAAATGAGTTACAAACGGCAGCCAAAGAAGAGTAGAGATTAAAGCCAGACGAAATTTGAAATAAAAGGTAAACTGAAAATTAACCAACATAGACATGTATAGTGCTGAGACCAGACATGAACTACTTGTAAAAATCAAAGTTCACAAAAAATGTATCATATTTATCATATTTTAGCGAATTTAAATCTTGTAAAGCAATCACACATGAAATTTAAAAACTTAGCACAACTTATATATATATATATATATATATATATATATATATATATATATATATATATATATATATATATATATATATATATATATATATATACTTTGCAATAAGGGTCCCTTTATTCAAATTACTTAGTTCATTATTAAGTATTAATAAAGTATAAAATAAAGTATTAACAACTAACGTCTTGGTCTCAAACATCATGTCGATGCTGGCATTCTTTACTGGGTTCAAACTAAGGTCAGCCTGTACTGGAGCAATGTGAAAGACAAACTGGAATGTGTTGTGATCCAGAACACTTAGTAGAACCCACAGAGGTAAAACATACATTCCATGGGTCACTAGTTGTTTATTAATGATATAACGGGATGAATAAAGTTCGATAAAGTCTTGACAGATTTAGAAAAGCACAGAGAGCTAAATGACTTAACTTCCTGCAGAGGTTGAGTCACCTAAACCAGCAGAGCCAGGTTTTATTTGTAGGGAGCAGGAATATCAGCAAAGAGAATTGGTTATCTGATTTTGTTTCAGTGTTTCTCAATCCACAGATTTAGGGGGGGAAATACATGTTCTGCAAACAGTTTCAGCGTTGAACCTCTAAAACAGTGAGTTCTACAAAAAAAAGTTAAACAACATTCAGGTAAATTTAGCCAATAGAGTTTACCTGATTTTTGTGATCGAAATCTTTTAATCATGTATTCAACATTTGCCAGAGCCTGTAACACATCCAGAGCGTGTAACACATCCAGAGTGTGTAACACATAGAAGGACAGGATGAAAAACAGGAATAAGTACTTCACTCTGCGATGGAGGAGCACACAAAACAAAGGAAGCATATGTGAAATCAGTTAAGAATGAAGCGTGCCAGACATTTTTACAGTTCTTCTGTGGGTGTTGACGTCTTATCTGATGACTTCCTGCTCTGCTCTCTTGGATCAGCCTCCTCATTAGTATCCTTTATTTTTTTTATCAGTTTAAAATCCTCTCTGGTTGTTAAATGGACTTTTTAGGCAAGTTATAGCAGTCTGAGTGTTTTCTGATCTAAATCATTCCTTTTTACATGGTGTTCACCTTATTCTAGTGACTGTACATTTTATTTGTTTTTTTACATTTTTCGTCCAAAATGCCACACCTCTCTCCATTTGGAAATAAAGAAGCATTTTTGCTGCTTGTATATATACTGTATATATTTGTCTTATTACTGTGAGCAGAGAAGCTCAGTCTTTGTCCAGCTGAGTCAGAGAAGATCTCTCCAAGAACTCTCTGCCCCTTTCAGGCCCCTCTTTTGCTCAACTTTGCTCTGTTCTGACAACAATCAGAACTAAAGAACACCCTCCAGCTGCCAGATGAATAAATAATTTGTGGATCTGCCAAGTAACAAAGTCAGTACAACTGTCAGGAAAAGATAAAACACTTTTTGTGGGAAAAGTGTAGATTTCTCCACACGTTTGAGTAAACACATTAAATCTAAGCCCCCTGGCTCCTGAGTGGGACTCAGGGAGGTGATCTTTTCTGACAGCAGATTCCAGATCTCCAGTCCTGAGCTGCTGCTTCATCTGGTCCTGATGATCCCCAGAGAGGATCATTAATCTGCAACACGAAGCTCCACATGAACATATGGAAATGTTTAGGTTCTGCGTGATGGAGACATTAGGAGCTCGGAGAAAAGTTCATTCAGAGTTTAGATGTTCACATAGTTTATTCAGAATAAAACCTATAATATTCATGAATACTTAAACAAGTACAGATATATTAATGTCTATATTCAGGATTCTCAGTTTGAGGAATTTTATATTATAAAAATGGGTGTGGGTGTTTTTTTTTTGCTGTGTGTGGAGGATGTGTAAAAATGATGTCATACATTCTGGGACAAATATTTATCAGCGGAACAGCAGCGACCCTCCTGCACATCTGTGGAGAGATGCTCTAAACCTTGTGAGTGATATTCTTCTGACATGTCCGCGGGAAAAGCTGCCTGGTAAATGGCTTGTATTTATCTAGGACCTTCTAGAGTTCAACAACCCCCCAAGGCGCTTTACAACACAATCAGTCATTCATCAACAAACATTTACATGCTGGTGGTGATGAGCTATCGTAGCCACAGCTGCTCTGGGGCGCACTGACGGAAGCAAGGCTGCCGAACACTGGTGCCACCGGTCCCTCCGACCACCACCAGCAGCCGATGTGGGTTAAGTGTCTTGCCCAAGGACACGACGACTGCAACAGATAGAGCGGGACACGATCCTGCAACCTTCCAGTTATGAGACGGGCATTTAACTCCGCTGCCACTGTCGTCCCCTCATCTGGGTATCACTGGACATGAACTTCAGAAACTTTAATAAAGGCTACTAAACAATGTTTTTTGTATTTCTGCTGCTTTTTGTGATTTGTACATTTTCCCATCCTTGTTCTCACTCCCTATAAATAATCTACCACAGTTTTTTACTCAATATTTACTTTAAATCTGGTAAATTCATTCAATTTCAATCTGTAGGTATTTTTTGCACATATGGCTTTTGTTCACTGTGCAATCTTTTTTTCTTTATTCTTCTTTGTTCTTGTAGTGAATCTTACTGGAAACAGTGAATCTGCTTTACTGCTGGTGCAATAAAATTTCCCCAGTGAGGGACAATAAGATTCTATTCTATTCTTTTTTTTTGTGATCGAAGGTTACAATACTAGATTACTGCATATGTGTATATACATGTACCCTTGTTTTTATCTTTCTTCTAATTATCGTTTGAGTGCTGGTGCTGCTGTGACAAGTGAATTTCCCCACCGTGGGATCAATAAAGTCTATTCTATTCTATTCTATTCCATATCTCTGATTTCTCAAAGAATTAGACTCAACAAAATTGCTTTGAAATAAATAACAATATTTAAACATTTTCAAATGTCTTTTTTCTAAACCATTTGCAGAATTGAACATAAGAGGTACCAAACATTTGTAATAACATTTTCAAATCTGTCAGTTTTTTTTATATTTAAACAGACCAAAGTTGAAGAAGTGACTGTATTTTACCACTAGATGGCAGCATTGAGTCACATCACAACACCTCCCTAACACACCCTAAATCCATTCAGCTGATGTGATCGGTGGCCTTGCACTGAGCCGTGGGACTGCTCTGGCTGCTGCTGGAGGTGGAGGAGGGAACTGCTGCTAACAATCAGATGTCATCTCTCCTATGGAAACCTCAGCAGACAGAGCAACAACCCTCACATGCTGTAGGCAAGCCCTTCACTAGACTCTTATCTACTCCACAGGGCTACAGCTCAAGCAGAGTTTTAGTCACTTTGATGCAGATAAAACTCATCATTCATGTGTTTATATATAAATTACACATTTTTAAACAGATAAAGTGGCGAGGACATTATTCCTAAACAAATTCAGCAGGAAACATGAATCAAAGTGACATGTCACTTAGATTACGCCATAAAAAAGATCACACACACTGTCTGGGATCATCTCTAATGAGTGGACAAACATTTTCCATCACTGTTCTGTTCCTAGAAAGCCATACGCATGATAAAATTCACCATAATAGCAACTGTTGCATCAGGCAGGACTTTTTACAGGTGGTTTTCTAGTTTCCATGAAAACGATGTGTGAATTTGAGTGATCTTTGGAGGGAAACGGTTTGCCTTCGCGCGGTGTGAAGCTTGTGGAGGATTTGCTCAGTTTTGCTTCCTATCTTGTTTCATTTTGCGGCGACCAGCTGTGGCTCAGCCAGCGGTGTAACTGTTATATAGATTATTGGTTGTATCGTGGTGGGATAGACCACTAAACTGACTATTCTCAGACCTTTGAAATGGTAAGGGGGTAATCCTGTGTTTGTAAGGACTTTAAACATACAGATTGGCTGTCTTTCTGTGGTTTAATTTTAACCTGTTTGCTTTGGGCCGTCTCCAGCTCTTGCTGCAGATGGACACTTTCTCACAGAGCTCCGCAGCCCGGAGCTTTTTTCCCTTCTCTTTCCTCGTCCATCTCTCCTCTTTAGGCTTCGTTCTAGAGCTCAGTCATGGTCTCAGCGGATTCACCAGCTAGCCCAAAAATGTTGTCCTTTTGCGTCGTTGCCCTTTGACTGAGCCATGCAAATCAAATCAAAGTGGTTCATGTTTTCCAACGTATCCAAGATGCTCTAAAATCACCTGCAGGTGCTCTTGTGTTGCTTTCCATTAGCAACCACAACAAACCCCCTCAGAAAATGAACATAAACCAAATTGATTTCTAGCAGCTGGTGAGTTCCAGACGTTAGCTTTAAAAAAAAAGACTCCCCATGGGTATTAGAGCTGTTTTGCCCAGGAAACATGCAGGATCCATAGAAACAAATAGGACTCTGAGCGTTTCCCGTTTCAGCTTGGAACATGCTGTGGAACATAAATCTGAGACAGTAGAAGAACATTTTAGAGAAAAACTGATTTTTTTATTGATGCTGAATGGATTTAAGAGAGAACCAGGACAGGCGCATAATGAGATGAGGAGATGCTGATACTAGATATCTACAGGCCCAACCCAAAGATGCAGACAAATGAAACCTAATATTTACCACCACTATCCATCTGTATAGAGAACAGCTGCAGAGGACTTTGTTCTCCTGTTTGTAACTAGGACGTCTTTTAAACCACACCCAGGTTCCTCGTTTAGCTTTTTCACTTGAAACCCTGCTGATCCATGCAAAGAGAGGATAGATCAGTGATTACCCTCTGAAAGAGAAAGGATCATCAGCTCCTTTTTGTTGGAGCTGGAACGATCCTTTGACCTCTCCTCCCTTCCCCCCATCAAAGGCCTCTTGGGCACCATTAACACCATGAGAGAGGGGCACTGACTTCCAAGGTTTGCTGGAGAGTACAGCATCCCAACATCTGGAAGCTATTATGTTGCTGCTGCCCGTGGGTGAAACTCAGGGAGACCATGACGGCCATGTGAGTGTGTTCTGACCAAGCTGTGTGATTTTAACAAAGAGCTGCCTAATTGCACTGTTTTGTGAGATCATGGAGCCGTACCCCTTGAGAAATCCTCTAATGATGGTTGCATCATGAACTATTAATGAGAAAAGTACTGTACTCCATGTGTGATAGAGGAAATGCTCACATACGATCCTGTATGGGCCTTTGTTCATGCAGCGCGTTTGAAGACTGCTTCGTTTGCTCAGTGGCAGGATGTGGAGCTCTGAACTCTTGGCAGCAGCGCAGCGCCATTTGAACCTGGGCTAAAACAAGATGGCTTTGTATGTAAGATCTCCATCCTGCCCCTCCCTTCCTTCCCCTTCTCCCTACCTATGAGGCTGCAGGCGCTGCGTTCAAGGTGCTCCCCCTCATTAGCCTCCCTGCAGTTCAGGTCACAGTGCTTAAGGAACAGCAGTTACCTCGGAGTAACCTGACCTTCACAAGCACCAAGAGCAGCCCTCTCTCTAATCAGGAGCTTTTGACATCAGCTGGGAGACAGCAAGAGGCAGGGCAAGCTGTCAACGAGCAGCATGTGATACCACAAGACAGCGTGACATCAGCAAAACCCAACAAACCGTCCCTTCGGCGTGCTGTACTGTAGACCTCATTCTGCTGGTTTGAAACAAGGCCACCCTCAAGGTGTTGCAGAGCGCTTTCCGGTTCAGATTCTTATCTGAACCAACGTATGAATTCAAAAGTGTGAGCTCATGCATGTGCACAACTTCAAGTTTTCCCAGCTGTGAGTTCAACCCCCCACTTCTTTAGGAGGGACTTGAGATCTTTCCAAAACATGAACACATACTCTGGGCCACCATCTGATCGGCCTCAGGCTCGCAGGAGATGAGAGCTGGATGGTCTTCTCCCTCCTTCACCCCCACACCAACCTGTCATCCACTCCTCTACCCACGCTTTTGGTCCGATCCAGCCCTCCTCCTCCTCCCTTGGTGCCCATTTAAAGAAAAGATCCACCAAGAGCCGTGCTCTCAGTGCAGGCATGGACCAAAACTCAACACCTTTTCACTAAACTTGAATGTTGATCATTAAAAAACAATATATTATGCATCCATTGCGCAAAGTTACAAAAAAAATGTAACATCTACTGTGAAAAAAATCAGAGTATGGAAATTTTTAGATATGCACAAAAATCAGCAAAAAAACACCCTCATGGTTTTGGGAGGAAAAAACAGTAAAAAAAAAAAAAAAAGTGAACAGAATCTGAAACTTTAATAACTGAAGACATGTAGACATGTGGTCAGGTTTTTGGAAAAAGGATGATTTTATCATTTAAATCGTGAGAAAGCTCCGTCAGACCTTTATCAGTGAAAGGTGTAAACAGCTGTGACTGTATGTGGGAGAATCAGAGCAGGATGTGGGGAACTAGTGCGTGCGTATGTGTGTGTGTGTGTGTGTGTGTGTGTGTGTGTGTGTGTGTGTGTGTGTGTGTGTGTGTGTGTGTGTGTGTGTGTGTGTGTGTGTGTGTGTGTGTGTGTGTGTGCTTTCTTTTATATATATCAGTTGGTGTAGAAATGAATAACAAGACCATTTTAATGCGGCATATTGTTTCAGGAATGATCTGATTACTTGAGCATATTTGCTTTGTCGGCCCACCTGCAGTTCTCCAGTTAAACATTTCCCTGCATTATAATGAGAACATAACAAACAAACTATTGAGTTGCTAAAATTTGTCTATTTTATATGTTTATATGTCTTAAACCTGCAATAGCTGGCATAATCTGGTCCAAAACAAATTAGAAAACCCAAAGAAAAAGAATAAAAATGTTAATATTTTCTTTCACTTTTGCATAAAATTTCAGATTTTTTTTTTTTTTTCCTTTTTCAGACGGCTCGTAAACATTTTCCCTTCTACTTTCACATCCTGTATGTTGCTCCTCCTCACTCTCACGATGTCAGCTCTGGCTAAGTTGCAACAGGTTTGCTGTTTTGTGCTGACAAAGCAGAACAGCTCTCCAGCTCCAGAGCCACTTTGCCACTCCTGACTTGCAAAACACAAAGAGGTAACCTGGCAGAAATCCTGTAGAAATCCCATGAAAAGAAAAAAAATAATGATTCAGATAACTAATGAGTCGCTCACAAGACCAGGCAAAAAAAATCTAATTTAGGGTGTGGAGAGCCTGTCTGTTTGAGTGTAACGTGACTTTGAGATGGACATCATGTCAGCTCAGTTCATCCCAGATCTTCGCCTACGGGAACATTGACGGGTTTGTACCCAGATGTGTGGGAGGGAGGCAGAACAGTCATATCCAGTGTTTGTGAAATCTCCCCAGCACTTTAGACACAGTCCACGCTCATCAATAAATCTGCCACACTTCCAGGAGTTTTGTGACCCGATTATTTCAACATGCACAGAAAGGGTCCAACCGTAGGAACTGTTTTTGTCTGCCTGCATGCATTTATTTAAACACAACATTAGCATGTATTTTTATCCCATGCAGACTTATCATTCAGCACGAAGAATGTGCAAAGATAAAGTCTTGCAACCTAAACTGCACCACATGTCAGTGAGGCCCTCTGTCACCGGGTCACATCACAATCAGCCCTCTCTGCTTTGTCAGTGTGGAGGCTGTATGTGCTTTAAGAGCCGTCTTCTTCTCTTGGCCAGCTCTGTGCCAATATTCATACTTGGTGAAACAGAACATTCAGATAAAGACAGCAGTGAGACTGGGAGGACATTCACTGATAAACTTTGAACCCTCACAATGAGAACATTCATACTTTGTAGCCAAGGATGTGCTGCTCTCACTCAGCAGCCAACAGATATCCACGGTGACCTAAACTCCATCCTTTTGTCATGTACCAAATGAGGAATTCCATATTTTGAGCATACAAGTCTCTTATTTGATGGTTTGTCACGAGAACCAAGAAAGTTATGAGTGCTTGAAGGAATACTGTTAGTATCGGCGTTGGAGATCGGAGAGCTTTGGGCGTACGTGTGTGATACGCAGATTGAGGGAAAGAGGAGGAGTGATAGAGAAAGCATGTGAGCTTGTGGAGATAAGCCCAGGTCGCTGGAGTCTGGTTGCCTGGGGGTCAAGAAGGTCAGCACTGATGTAGAAACACGGAACGCTGTGAACTGTTGGCTGTGTGGGAAAACTCGGAGAAAGGAAAGGGGAATATTTTCAGGTCTGTTTGGGATAATTGAAGTGCGTCCTTCAGCTGGAGTGTGAGTCAACAGGGCATTGGTCAGAGAGAGAGAGAGAGGGGGAATGGAGAAGAGGAAGGATGGAGAACAAGAGAGGAGTTGGTCCTTCAGCAGGTCTGGTTCCCATTAGACCAGAGGCCTGGGTCGGTTTGTTTGTACAGGCAGAAGGTCCCAACGGAGAGCCCAAGCAGCCTGATGTTGCTCCTCCCAATTGGGCCGCCATTGAGGGAATATCAGCTGCAGAGCCGTAGTCTTTTGGCCTTCTGTCTCAGACCCCGTTCCACGTCCCCCGCCCATTTGGAACACAGTCCAAACGATTCCTCAGAACTGTTTACAGACGCTGTCTGTTTGTGTGCTAGACATGAGAGCTGCACTGAAACATCGCGTCTCAGCCTTTGGCAACGATTGTAATAATCCCAGCCATCAGATGGATGTGACTCTCCCACATGAGCCTAAACTTGTGTATAAATTAGCTCACCTGCATGAGTTGTGCGTGCAGAGGCAAGTCTATCCCTCTGGGCTACAGCACGGAACACACACACACACACACACACACATCGATCAAATATAGATCTTTTTTTATCAGTATTGTAAAGAGAGGTTGCGTAACACCCTGGTTTTTCCTATCAGGCTCTATTGTGGAACATTTTCCCAGCGTACATTTTGCAGCTGTCCTCTCGTCTTATACGTGTCATTTCTGCAACGTGAAACTGAGGGTTTGGTTGTGTTTCTTTGTTTTCCTGACTGCTCGCAATGAAAGGGCTATTAGAAGAAGAAAACCATTCATCCCTGGCCGTAAAGACGCGACAACAACAGGCAAAAACACTAACAGGTAAACAAAGCAGGGAGGCGCACTGAAGGAGCTCGACACCAAAGCGGAGCGTCAAACGGGGTAGAAAAGACTCGAGCACACTGAGAGTGACTCAAAGCAAAACGGGGGCCTGTGGAGGTTGTGGTAACATGGTGAGGAAGTTCTCGTCTGCTAAATTTGGCTGCATTAAAGGAGTCGGAGGAGGGTGGGTGGAGTTAGAAGGGGGGAGTCAGGGCAAAGGGAAGGGGATGATGTTTCTCCATGTCTGCTCCACAGGGAGTGGAAGTGTGAAGCCAGAGAAACTTAACTACATGAGGAACAGAGCGTAATCTTCCAAAACAATTTAACAGGTTTAATATTTAACACCACGAAGGACTAAAATAGACCCAGAGTTTTGGTTTCCCTAAACCTGTGCTCTTGGTCTTGTTTGTGCATGCAAAGCTTGAATTCGTCCTGAAGATGCCCTTTTGCTTCAAAATAAAGAGAAATGTTTCATTTGATCTGTTTTAAGTTAGTCAGATCACTGCCAGTCACACAAGAATTTGAGCGAGCTGTTAATTAAAGCCACATTTCTTGTTTTCTTATCCAGCGGCGATTTTTGTCCCTTTTTATGGAGCGTTCTCTGCAGCAGCTGCATGTTGCCAAATTTAACGTTTTATGAGTGAATACTTGTGGGTCTCACACTTTGCATTTCCCATCATCCACCTTAGCCGTCAAGTGGGATAAGTGCTTTAATGCTCGT
Organism: Aphyosemion australe; assembly: GCA_006937985.1. NCBI lineage: Eukaryota > Metazoa > Chordata > Actinopteri > Cyprinodontiformes > Nothobranchiidae > Aphyosemion > Aphyosemion australe. The sequence continues at coordinate 4,022,799 of SSNS01000016.1, read as the reverse complement.
TAGCTTCCTTATCAAATGTGTCTTCAGGGTAGATAACTCTGCAGAAGTTTTTTTTTTTCCATTGTGCACATTTGGAAAACTCTAATAGCGTGACTCATAAATCAGCAAGCAGAACCAGACCTGCTGGCAAGCAGCAGCATGAGCTAAGAGTCATCATTTTGTGAAAACCTCGCTCACAGACGAGTGCATCATGGGACATCAGATCTAATGACGCTACAGCGCCTTTCAACGTGTGATTTTGGGAGAAGTCAAATAAAGGGCGTTGCATTTGAGTCCCCATGGCTCATCCTGGACTTCAGCTGGGAAAAAGTGATTGTTCAAGTGGATGGGCGGTGACTGTTTAGTAATGAGACGAGACACCATGCTGGATGTGGTTGTGAGTTCTTGAGCAAGTCTGTAGAATTTGAAGCTGCAGTTAATTACGTTAAACCATTGTTTAGATAGTTTCTCTAGAACTTTTAATGTGGAGGAGGGTTTTAACACACAGCTAGGCTCCTTCTCTGTTCTATCTGATAATTAAAGTCTTTATTAACAGATTTATCTGTTTTTGGTTGGACTTTGAGGTCTGTGGGTGCATTTTATTCACCAGTTATTCACCTTCCTGATGTGTAAAAGTATTCTGAAGCTACGTTTGAAACTGATTATCCTGTCCTTGCTACGCTAATAGTGTTGCAAGCTACAGTGCAACAAATCATCATGACAACATCAAGGACAAATTAGTTTCAGCTGATCTGAAAAAGCTCTTTGTTCCAACATCAGTGATTTATGCCCTTAAGAGAAAAAGTAACAGAAACGTAACATTTAAGTCTCGTCTGTAAACATAAAACCGTATTAAAGAGCTAACGGCAAAGCCACAACAAAGTGGCCAAAACACTGAAGAACAGTGAGATGATTCATATAAATTGACAGAACAAGAACACTCAGTTTGCAAACGTTCTCATGCATCAGATGCTCATGTGATTGAGGAGTCATTAGGCTCTTACATGCTCATTCAAAGCATATATCTGTCTGTTTTTTTCCAAACCCTTTTTCCTGTTAAGACATGAACTACATCTCTATTGTCAGTCATGCTTGTTGTTGAGCTACTGTGTTTGTGCTGTTTGCAACACAGAAGTGATGTTGCTCAAGCTCAGTTCTCACTTCACCCTGAACACAAATGCGAGTCAAAAGGATTGAGGAACCCCGCAGCAGAGGGTGTTCTACAGAAATGTTGCTCAGAAGGGAGCAAAATGTGGCCAAAAAGCAGTCAAATCACAAATGCAATTTGAAACTGGATGCTAGCTTGAGCTAAAGTCAAACACAGTTGGGCTGTTCCAGCTCTGCAGAGTGGAATTTTGTCAGCGCGACCCCAGTGGAGTGAAGTCTGAGCAGCTGGAGGTGTTCCAGCTGCAGCCTGTAATAAACATTGGGGAGGAAAGTGAGGTGGTGATGGGAAGAATGTGCACTGATCAAAGCGGCGTTTCCAGGGTGGTGTGTGGAGTTTGACCATAAGGGAGGCAAAAGCGTGCAGCCAATAAACCTGGGAAGGTCCAGTTCTGGTTCAAAGGTGATTCCAAGTGTCATAATAAAATAAATGATTAAAAGAAATCCCAAAAGTGCTGCTTGGTGTCCTGATTTTCAGTTCAGGGTTACATATTTACCCTCGCTCATAAATCTATTACTGCACTTGGAAAATGACCTCCTATGACTGCTGAGTCATTGGATTCCTCCTCCCTTCGAAGCCTTTGTGTCTGTTAAACCTTCTTTGGCCCTGAAGAGACTTTTGTCTCCCACCTCCGTCAGGGTGAGTGTTCAGGTCTGGCTCATGTTCACTGTGCACACGTTTACGTCTGTGTCAGTTTTAATGACAGCCGTGCTTCGGGCCGTATCAGGAAAGTGTGAGATCTACACCCCTGCTGCCATCTCCTTCCACATCCTTTGTGTTTCAGTTTATTGTACGATTTACAACCTTGGCAGCGCGCTTCTGCAATTGTTCACTTTTGACCAGAGGCACAAAGTTCATGCCAGATTAAAGTAACGGCCCGACCCTGAGCCCTCTTATCTGATGACCCCTCAACATTGACCCTGGTAGCCAAAATCCAGCTCGGGGAAGGTACACCTTTTAACATATGCGTCGAGATAAATGTCCTTTTGTAAACATTTTCCCAAACAAATACTCGACTCTTTGCCTCAAGCAAAAAACTATTTGAAAGCATCTTACCGAACCCAGTTTTCTGATCTCACCAGGCAAAAATCCAGTGGGCGAATGATCGATCTGGTTAAAGAAAGTTTGTTTTGCACCCTATTGATCATCCTCACTGCCTTTACCTCTCTGTCTATCATCTCAGTTTCCATTTCAGCATTATTCATCATGTTGCTGCAGCGTTTCCTCTATTTTTATCTTAAAATCAGCAGAAATGATTTAAACAGATATTTTAAAAGAGGCCCACTGTAACTCTAATGCTGAGTGATTGCAGAGAAACATCTGTGTGTGCATGCATTTTTTTTGTCATAACCCAACAAGCATGTAGCAGTCTATGAAACCCCACGTACGTAGAGAAGAAACGGCAGGTGTTTTATAGAAACAGCGGATGTGACAGAGCTGAGCTAACTTTTAAAAAAGCTTGTCAAAAAACAAGTTTGCTTCTCAGAAAATTATCCCCCTTCTTGTAAATCTCTCCCTTTTTCAAATGACAATAAGCCCATATTTGCATTTGAAAACTGAAAACCAACCCTCTCCCCAGAGTGAGCTGGCGAGAAATGTCACAGTGTTTCATCATCAGTTCGAGAGGAGCCAGTTATGGCTGCCATATGGTTTCAGGTCAAAATAACAGGTTTTTAGTTGTCCCCTTGGCAACGCCTCAGTGGATTGAATGACAGAAACCTTATCTGCGGCTCTGCTGGTGGTTATTCCTTTGTCTTGTTGTTTTAACTCCATAAAGGATTCTTGGTTTTGAGCTGCTGAATGGTAGCCTAGTGAACTAGACCAAATCTTGCTTTGCAGAGTTTGCAGAGTTATATATTCACACATATATAGGATGGCTTGCCAGGCTAGCTGAATGACAGTTTGACCACAGACCAGACCAGTGGTTGCATCACTTCTGCTTCTACAGTGTAAAAACAAGCTTTGGCTTATAAAGCTGATGGAAAAGATTCTGGTGATAAATGTTTGGATCTATATTTGTTTTGCTAAGGGTACTTCAGTAAGGCTCTATAAACACGGGGGTAATCTGCAGGAAGCCACAAAAGTCATGACGTTAACCCCCACTACAGCTGCGTTGGCCCCATGCTTTACTATCCACTAACATGCTTTCTGATCCTGAAACCAACCAAACACTAAAAACGACACAGTAAAAGGCAACACTGAAAAACTGAAGCTGTCTTTTTTATTTTCAGGTACTTCTGTACAAATAAAGTTGTAAAAGAGCCAGAGATTTGTGCCATTAGAGGAAAATAATAAGACAATTTATGTAAGATGTATATGAATAACACACTTTGCAGCACACTGAATTAAATACAACTATTTTAAATATATCACAAATGATCTTTATTAAGGTTATCACCCACAATAGGTGCAACCTGTGTTTTCTCTTGGTGGAAATACAAACATTTCTAGATGGTTCAGCTGTTTTTATTGTTGGACATGGGGGAGGTGGGGGATGGATAAACCTTTTCTTAAGCTGTGAGCTGCAGACACATGAGCTCTGACGCCTGGTGTTTAGAGTGCAAAGACAGATGAGACCAAATATCTAATGGCAGAAAGTCTTTCTTGCACGGAGATGTGGAATTTATGATTGTAAGTATTTTTCATTGTGTTTTAACCACCTACTGAAGATATAAATAGCTTTTTTTTCTGTGTTGCAAAGTAGGTGTGAAAACAGCTTCTCAGTTTCAAGTGTTGAAAAGTTCCCTCTCTTTTTGAGTTTGTCATCTAGATCACATTCTTGACTAAACCCTGATGCACATGATCTGAAAAATACTTTCCGTTCTACAGATACAGACTCATGCAGCAAAAAGAGGAAGTTTTCCACACAAACCATTTAGAGGTGGCAGATGATTTTTTGTGGTGTCATGTGGGTCTGTAATGCCTCTATAAATTCTCCAAACATGGGAAAAAACCATACAGCTGTTTTCTGTCAGTGTTTGGTTTTAGGAAATGTGCACCTAAAATGAGCCATTTCAAAATGTCCCGGTTTATGATGTCACAAACGGGGGAAAGTAGAAAAGAACCACCTCTCACATGACGTAGCGTCCCAGCCTCTCCTATTGAAGTCCACATAAACAAATGCAGATGGAGTCATGCAGTAGCTACCCGCTGCACAGATCCTTATTTACTCTGTTGATTTGGCGTTAAAATGTTCAAATTCTGTGTTGTCTATGGTTGTTACAATTGCTCTAATCGTGACAAAGACAAACTTTTTTTTCGGGTCCCGAAAGTAGTGCGCCATGCACAAAGGCTTTTTTTTTTTTTTTTTAAACGTACTGAAAGAAGACGGCAGAAGTGGATCAGTCATCTCCGGCTAAAAACAGGAGGCTCTGAAGCGGACAATGCTAAAGTTTGCCGTGATCACTTTCTAACAGGTAAGGGTTTACTAAATGTTTTCATAATTGAACACAGCCATAAAAACGGCAGGTAAACATACTGTTTTCATGTGTCCGTACGGCAAATAGCTTTCAGAGTGCTAATGCTGTTAGCAGTTAGCTTAGTATTTTAATGTGGCATTTATACCTTATTAAAAACAAACTTTAAAAGGGCATAATAAGTTATTTACCAGTAGATTCCAGCACATTAACACACTCGTTGTTAGCAATAGCGATAGCATTATTATCATGAGCTAAATAGCACAACTCGCTACTTACCTGAGCAAAAACAAGACGACAGTGATTTATTGCTTCTCAGGATCACTAAATGTTTACCCAACCTGAAATAAAATTGTTGTCGGCTTCCAGGCTTTCATTTGCTTTGCAGTGTTAATATGAGGTTATGCAGCACAAGATAGTTTATTTCGATCGCTTCAGCGCTGGCTAAATCCTCCAGAGTGTATGAAAAGTCCGACTTTTTTAAACTATATGGGTCATAACCTTTGGTCATAACCTAAAGGAAGATGATTTTTTGTGATATCACGTCTGTGCCAGCTTTTTTTTAAAGCCTTAGTAAACTTGCTTTCATCCATTGCACTGTGTTTTGTAATGGAGCAAAATACCTGATGTCCCCCATTTAAGTTTCGTGCGACTTCCGGGTCACGTGAGTGAAACCCAGCAAGTACCAGCCTGAGCGCGGGATGGGTGGGCATGGCCAGCTTCAGTTGGACAGAGCCCTGAATCATTCTCTACAAGAATAAAACGGCTGAAATTGTTTTATGAGTGAGGGATTTTATGCAAAAAACTTTGTAAACATGTTTTGCATAGACCATAGAACTATCATAACTTTAGAAAGAAAGTGAAAATATGCTCCCCTTATAGTCGAGCTGCTGTTTTTTAATGTGGAGGAGAAAACGGGAGAGAATCATTTCTTTTGTGTTCCAGCCTGTGTAATTTGTGTTTGTAGTTGAAACATTTAGCTTATTTTCTTGCCTGCATAGATTAGCACTCACACACACACACACACGCACGCACGCATGCATGCATGCACTCACTCACACAGGTACTGGTAACAACAAACAAACATTGGGAGCACAGTGGTGTGTTGGAGCCAAAAGGATTTGCCTTTATTTCCTCATTAAGTCACTTGACAGTTACATCTGCGGTCCAGCTTTATTTGCTAAAGAAAGGAGTATAAACAGGGAATGGAAAGTCCCTGTCTCATGCAACACAGAGCCTGAGAACAGCTGGAGTGGACTGTTAATTCCTTCCCCAGTGAAATCCTGCGTCTAAAAGCAGGAGCACAAGACTTTTTCTGCTGCTGAGTCAACTTTGCCTTTTTGGGTCTTTTGCTCTTTGAACAGAAATCCACAGCGCGTTGTCTCCTCTTTGTGGGTTTAGTTATGCAGTTTCTGTTCAAGTTCAAACATAAAACCTGCTCGCCGTTACGTTTCTGGTAAGTTCAAACGTGGGTCGAGAGACCACACGACACGTTCTGAGCACATGACAGTTTTCAGAATCTGTAGCGTGAATAAAAGCGCAGATAGCATCTTCAAATCAAAAGTTTCACAAACGGGGGGAAATAAAGGTTGTGATTTTTTTTAAGAATAGCACGACATTTGTTCTGGGTTTTGAAACGGTTATTTAGTGAGCAGCGGCTGCTTGTTTGACACATACCAAAGCAACATTTCAATACCACAGTTGTGTCATTTCAGTTGGTAAATACAGCTGCTGAGCTTGAGTCACGCTGCAGCGTACTCACAACATGATTATCGACTGGTATCTAAAAGGTCATCAAAGCTTCAAAATTTGTAGTTTACTCTAGTGGTTCTGAATCTGGAGTCTGTGACCCCACAAGGGGGTCCCCTCACTTTTGTCTGTGCTGAGGTTGTGAGGTGACCAAGATTATATTTGTAAAAATTACATTTATAATAACAGAACCAATAGTATAAACTCTGTATAAAAGTTATAACTGTGTGTGTTTGTAAAGGTTTTAAATCAAGTGTAAAGTTTAATATTAATCACTTTTAATGTATGTGTGCTGGTAGGAGTTAGGTTTGGGGGGTCCTCAAGGAAAAAAGGTTGGGAACCAATCTATGCAAGACTTCAGAGATCAGGAGGTAGGGAGGATGGGTATTCATAGGCAGTTTCTGCTCTTTGAGCAACAACAGACAGCTAGACTTTATAAACTTGACTCTCCCATATTCCAGTCAGAATTGACAAAGCTCCTCGGATGAGAAGCGAAACATCTTCAAGAAACCAAAGAAGTCCAGTTGCCTTCATTCGAACCCCTTTGGATTACCATGACCTGGATGACTGGGAATCTTCATCAGCATATGCAAGACTTACTAATAGATACAGGTGCTTCTAAAAATATGAGTTAGATGTTCAGCTAATTTTGTCACTCATTGCAGAAAGTGATATTAATAAGTAATGTAAAATTATTACACACTGAAATATTTATTTCTTGTAATGCAGTCATCTATTTTTTCCTCATTTTTATGATTGTGGCTTACAGATAATGAAAAGCTAAAATTCAGCGTCTCAGAAAATTAGAATGTTAGAAAAGATCAATGTAAAAGGATATTTTAAACAAAAACATCTGAAGAGTATGTTCATATGCCCCGGTAGCTGGACCTCCTTGTATGTGAATTACTGCATTGATGTAGCATGGAGGCCAGCAGCCTGTGGCTCTGCTGAGGTGTAATGGGGGTCCAGATTGCTTTGATAGGGACCTTCAGATTATCTGCATTGTTGGGTCTGGCGTCTCATCTATGAGGTTCAGGTCAGACCACTTAGCTGCCAATCAAGCCCAGTAACCCCCAGGACACTAAACCAGCTTTAGGTGGGCAGGTGCCAAGTCCTGCTTGGAAATGGAAGCATCTCTATAGCTCATCAACAGAAGGAAGCACGAAGAGCTCTAAAATGTCCTGGTAGATGTCTGTGTTGGCTGTGGACTACAGAAAACCCAGTAGATCAACACCAGCATATGACATGGAGGTCCAAACCATCACTGATGTCACCTGGGCTTCAAAAACGTCTCTGTGTGTCCCTGTGGTGGATAGGTGATCTGTCCAGGGTGTACCCTGCCTCATGGATGGTGGAGCCGGGCTCCAGCTACTTGTGACCCTGTACAGGAAGAAGCAGCTAGAAGATGAACAAAATAATGAAAGAATGAATGAATGAATTCATCTAACCTATGGCGTTACTTTAGTTTAAATGTGTTAAAATCAAGCCATGTGCATGTCTGAGTAATCAGTCATTTAAGGCGGTCCTGGTGATTTTTGTTTAAGGAACCAGTGAGAAATTCTCTAGAATTTGTCACCACCACTCAGAAAAAAACAGTTGTGAATCCTAAATGTACTCAAGCATCAGACAAATTGCTTCAGCTAATGCTGTGCTGTGAACATCCATGCATCATTACTTAAGCATCAGTTGGTTAACCTGTTCATTCTGCAACTTGTTTCTCACAAAAGGCACTGCAAAATAAATTAAGTTGTGTTTGATGTAAAAACCACAGATGTCTACAACCACCATTGCTAAACTTTTGTTATAAACCATCTACTTGAAAATGCTGCACTACTTCTGAGCTTTGAGTTAGTTTACACAAGCCTGCTTTGAGCGTTCATTCTGTGTGTTCTTTCTAACTATTCTCACTTGGTACATTCCTTTACACAGATCAAGAGTTGTTTTTACCTTTTCCTTGCTGACGTTTTGATCGCAGTTTGCGATCGAAACGTCAGCAAGGAAAAGGTAAAAACAACTCTTGATCTGTGTTAAGGACAGAACCAAGTGATAATAACTGCTTTGAGTAGCTGTCAGCTTGACTCCCTTTTTATAAAACAATGCCGCCAATTTGCCGCAACGCTGAGGCGGCATCAGGGAGCGTTAGGTTGTTTATAAGAGCTCAGACCGTAATGTTGCGCAATCATGTCCGTTTCATAAAAGATTATGCGATGGCGGCATAAAGGAGGTACGGGGGCGGTCTCTGCACTGTCGCGGACTTCCGTTTATCTTGGACATAACTTGCTTTTTATTGCGATCGAAGCCGCGCTCCTTAAGTTTTTTTTCACAAACAGCTACAGGTGTGTGTCCTCGACCATCCCTGTGAGTTGTCAGATGATCTGAGCTGCAGATCTAACGGAGAGAAGCTCCCGGCGCTCTGCATCGCTCCAGTTTATCATCTCAGCTGAGAACACGAAACTTAAGCCCGTGTTTACTTTCATTTTCAATATAGTTCCCGGCCGGAGATCGGCATTAATTCATCACGTGGTCATGACACCTCCCTCTGTTGCGCCATGGCTTAATGTGTGTTAAGACCGGCTAAGCTGCAATATTACTATCAAGCGTGGCGGCACCAATGCCGCAAAACTCCCACAACGTGATGCCGCCATGGCGCGTTCATAAGACACACATTGCGGTAATATTACGCTGATTTGCCGGCACGGTGTGTCATAAAAAGGGTTCATGAGAACTGTTCCCTGGTCCTCCAAACTGAGGTGCCTCTGATTCTGTCATCTGCATGTAAGACACCAACTACCCTGAAATACTGCATAGAACCAAATTTAATAGATTCTGAACAATCCCTTTAAAGGAGACATATTATACAAAACTCACCTTTTGCATCATTTTTTGCTACCATGTGGGTCTCTACTGCCTCTATAAACACTCCAAATGTGGAAGAAAAAGGCCATCTGTTTTCTGTCAATGCTTGGTTTTAGGAATTATGTGATTAAAAATAAGACTTTCCAAAAGTCTTCGTTTGTGACTTCACAATAAAATAAATCCACCTCTCACATGCAAGAGAGATGGAGGAGCAGCAGCTCTACTCTGACCCCTCATGGTTATCGTAGCTTCTCAGCTCACAGCAGCCTCGGCGGAGGAGGGGTGGGCGTGGCCAGCAACAGCTTAAAGTGACAGAGCCCTAAAACGGCTCATTCTGGAAGGTACTGAAACAGTCAAGGATGAAACTTGGCTGAAACCACACATGAGAGGAATTTTGTGCACAGAGCCTTTTGTATCGGCCATAGATATATTAAAACTAATGAAAAAGTCATAAAATGTTATTGACACTTCATACATTATCTTCAGCCTTACAAATCACAAAGCATTGTCATTAAAGAGATTTTATCCAGCTCATCTGGAACACACATCTACTATACTACGAAATTCTCATTAGAGGATGAAGGGGTGGGTACAGGAGGTTGCTAATAACAGCTGCCAGATGTGCAGAGTCCCAAGAGCCCATGCACATTCTCACAGACAATGGAATGCTTGTGAGGAGCCCCAACAGGAAGTGAGGTCAGGGCTTTCAACCCCTCCCCTAAAGGCTCAGTGTGAGACTCAGCAGTGGGGGCAGTTTTAGTGAAGTAAGCCCATGAAAGTGTGCCATAATAAACCTAACATTGAGAAGTCAGACCATAAAGGCTTCCTGCTGCACATCCATTAGCTCATTCAGCTTATTACTCCTTTGGGTTAGCAGAAAACACAGAGTGATGGCAGAAGCTTTCAGGATGCATGTTAAACCTAAAAGTTGGCTTTTAATCCCCTTTGTTATTAGAGTAGTGCAAAGTTGATTTCTGTGTTCTTNGTGTGTGTGTGTGTGTGTGTGTGTGTGTGTGTGTGTGTGTGAAGGTTCAGTTGGTGTAGAAATGAATAACAAGACCATTTTAATGCGGCATATTGTTTCAGGAATGATCTGATTACTTGAGCATATTTGCTTTGTCGGCCCACCTGCAGTTCTCCAGTTAAACATTTCCCTGCATTATAATGAGAACATAACAAACAAACTATTGAGTTGCTAAAATTTGTCTATTTTATATGTTTATATGTCTTAAACCTGCAATAGCTGGCATAATCTGGTCCAAAACAAATTAGAAAACCCAAAGAAAAAGAATAAAAATGTTAATATTTTCTTTCACTTTTGCATAAAATTTCAGATTTTTTTTTTTTTTTCCTTTTTCAGACGGCTCGTAAACATTTTCCCTTCTACTTTCACATCCTGTATGTTGCTCCTCCTCACTCTCACGATGTCAGCTCTGGCTAAGTTGCAACAGGTTTGCTGTTTTGTGCTGACAAAGCAGAACAGCTCTCCAGCTCCAGAGCCACTTTGCCACTCCTGACTTGCAAAACACAAAGAGGTAACCTGGCAGAAATCCTGTAGAAATCCCATGAAAAGAAAAAAAATAATGATTCAGATAACTAATGAGTCGCTCACAAGACCAGGCAAAAAAAATCTAATTTAGGGTGTGGAGAGCCTGTCTGTTTGAGTGTAACGTGACTTTGAGATGGACATCATGTCAGCTCAGTTCATCCCAGATCTTCGCCTACGGGAACATTGACGGGTTTGTACCCAGATGTGTGGGAGGGAGGCAGAACAGTCATATCCAGTGTTTGTGAAATCTCCCCAGCACTTTAGACACAGTCCACGCTCATCAATAAATCTGCCACACTTCCAGGAGTTTTGTGACCCGATTATTTCAACATGCACAGAAAGGGTCCAACCGTAGGAACTGTTTTTGTCTGCCTGCATGCATTTATTTAAACACAACATTAGCATGTATTTTTATCCCATGCAGACTTATCATTCAGCACGAAGAATGTGCAAAGATAAAGTCTTGCAACCTAAACTGCACCACATGTCAGTGAGGCCCTCTGTCACCGGGTCACATCACAATCAGCCCTCTCTGCTTTGTCAGTGTGGAGGCTGTATGTGCTTTAAGAGCCGTCTTCTTCTCTTGGCCAGCTCTGTGCCAATATTCATACTTGGTGAAACAGAACATTCAGATAAAGACAGCAGTGAGACTGGGAGGACATTCACTGATAAACTTTGAACCCTCACAATGAGAACATTCATACTTTGTAGCCAAGGATGTGCTGCTCTCACTCAGCAGCCAACAGATATCCACGGTGACCTAAACTCCATCCTTTTGTCATGTACCAAATGAGGAATTCCATATTTTGAGCATACAAGTCTCTTATTTGATGGTTTGTCACGAGAACCAAGAAAGTTATGAGTGCTTGAAGGAATACTGTTAGTATCGGCGTTGGAGATCGGAGAGCTTTGGGCGTACGTGTGTGATACGCAGATTGAGGGAAAGAGGAGGAGTGATAGAGAAAGCATGTGAGCTTGTGGAGATAAGCCCAGGTCGCTGGAGTCTGGTTGCCTGGGGGTCAAGAAGGTCAGCACTGATGTAGAAACACGGAACGCTGTGAACTGTTGGCTGTGTGGGAAAACTCGGAGAAAGGAAAGGGGAATATTTTCAGGTCTGTTTGGGATAATTGAAGTGCGTCCTTCAGCTGGAGTGTGAGTCAACAGGGCATTGGTCAGAGAGAGAGAGAGAGGGGGAATGGAGAAGAGGAAGGATGGAGAACAAGAGAGGAGTTGGTCCTTCAGCAGGTCTGGTTCCCATTAGACCAGAGGCCTGGGTCGGTTTGTTTGTACAGGCAGAAGGTCCCAACGGAGAGCCCAAGCAGCCTGATGTTGCTCCTCCCAATTGGGCCGCCATTGAGGGAATATCAGCTGCAGAGCCGTAGTCTTTTGGCCTTCTGTCTCAGACCCCGTTCCACGTCCCCCGCCCATTTGGAACACAGTCCAAACGATTCCTCAGAACTGTTTACAGACGCTGTCTGTTTGTGTGCTAGACATGAGAGCTGCACTGAAACATCGCGTCTCAGCCTTTGGCAACGATTGTAATAATCCCAGCCATCAGATGGATGTGACTCTCCCACATGAGCCTAAACTTGTGTATAAATTAGCTCACCTGCATGAGTTGTGCGTGCAGAGGCAAGTCTATCCCTCTGGGCTACAGCACGGAACACACACACACACACACACACACATCGATCAAATATAGATCTTTTTTTATCAGTATTGTAAAGAGAGGTTGCGTAACACCCTGGTTTTTCCTATCAGGCTCTATTGTGGAACATTTTCCCAGCGTACATTTTGCAGCTGTCCTCTCGTCTTATACGTGTCATTTCTGCAACGTGAAACTGAGGGTTTGGTTGTGTTTCTTTGTTTTCCTGACTGCTCGCAATGAAAGGGCTATTAGAAGAAGAAAACCATTCATCCCTGGCCGTAAAGACGCGACAACAACAGGCAAAAACACTAACAGGTAAACAAAGCAGGGAGGCGCACTGAAGGAGCTCGACACCAAAGCGGAGCGTCAAACGGGGTAGAAAAGACTCGAGCACACTGAGAGTGACTCAAAGCAAAACGGGGGCCTGTGGAGGTTGTGGTAACATGGTGAGGAAGTTCTCGTCTGCTAAATTTGGCTGCATTAAAGGAGTCGGAGGAGGGTGGGTGGAGTTAGAAGGGGGGAGTCAGGGCAAAGGGAAGGGGATGATGTTTCTCCATGTCTGCTCCACAGGGAGTGGAAGTGTGAAGCCAGAGAAACTTAACTACATGAGGAACAGAGCGTAATCTTCCAAAACAATTTAACAGGTTTAATATTTAACACCACGAAGGACTAAAATAGACCCAGAGTTTTGGTTTCCCTAAACCTGTGCTCTTGGTCTTGTTTGTGCATGCAAAGCTTGAATTCGTCCTGAAGATGCCCTTTTGCTTCAAAATAAAGAGAAATGTTTCATTTGATCTGTTTTAAGTTAGTCAGATCACTGCCAGTCACACAAGAATTTGAGCGAGCTGTTAATTAAAGCCACATTTCTTGTTTTCTTATCCAGCGGCGATTTTTGTCCCTTTTTATGGAGCGTTCTCTGCAGCAGCTGCATGTTGCCAAATTTAACGTTTTATGAGTGAATACTTGTGGGTCTCACACTTTGCATTTCCCATCATCCACCTTAGCCGTCAAGTGGGATAAGTGCTTTAATGCTCGTTAGCTTCCTTATCAAATGTGTCTTCAGGGTAGATAACTCTGCAGAAGTTTTTTTTTTTCCATTGTGCACATTTGGAAAACTCTAATAGCGTGACTCATAAATCAGCAAGCAGAACCAGACCTGCTGGCAAGCAGCAGCATGAGCTAAGAGTCATCATTTTGTGAAAACCTCGCTCACAGACGAGTGCATCATGGGACATCAGATCTAATGACGCTACAGCGCCTTTCAACGTGTGATTTTGGGAGAAGTCAAATAAAGGGCGTTGCATTTGAGTCCCCATGGCTCATCCTGGACTTCAGCTGGGAAAAAGTGATTGTTCAAGTGGATGGGCGGTGACTGTTTAGTAATGAGACGAGACACCATGCTGGATGTGGTTGTGAGTTCTTGAGCAAGTCTGTAGAATTTGAAGCTGCAGTTAATTACGTTAAACCATTGTTTAGATAGTTTCTCTAGAACTTTTAATGTGGAGGAGGGTTTTAACACACAGCTAGGCTCCTTCTCTGTTCTATCTGATAATTAAAGTCTTTATTAACAGATTTATCTGTTTTTGGTTGGACTTTGAGGTCTGTGGGTGCATTTTATTCACCAGTTATTCACCTTCCTGATGTGTAAAAGTATTCTGAAGCTACGTTTGAAACTGATTATCCTGTCCTTGCTACGCTAATAGTGTTGCAAGCTACAGTGCAACAAATCATCATGACAACATCAAGGACAAATTAGTTTCAGCTGATCTGAAAAAGCTCTTTGTTCCAACATCAGTGATTTATGCCCTTAAGAGAAAAAGTAACAGAAACGTAACATTTAAGTCTCGTCTGTAAACATAAAACCGTATTAAAGAGCTAACGGCAAAGCCACAACAAAGTGGCCAAAACACTGAAGAACAGTGAGATGATTCATATAAATTGACAGAACAAGAACACTCAGTTTGCAAACGTTCTCATGCATCAGATGCTCATGTGATTGAGGAGTCATTAGGCTCTTACATGCTCATTCAAAGCATATATCTGTCTGTTTTTTTCCAAACCCTTTTTCCTGTTAAGACATGAACTACATCTCTATTGTCAGTCATGCTTGTTGTTGAGCTACTGTGTTTGTGCTGTTTGCAACACAGAAGTGATGTTGCTCAAGCTCAGTTCTCACTTCACCCTGAACACAAATGCGAGTCAAAAGGATTGAGGAACCCCGCAGCAGAGGGTGTTCTACAGAAATGTTGCTCAGAAGGGAGCAAAATGTGGCCAAAAAGCAGTCAAATCACAAATGCAATTTGAAACTGGATGCTAGCTTGAGCTAAAGTCAAACACAGTTGGGCTGTTCCAGCTCTGCAGAGTGGAATTTTGTCAGCGCGACCCCAGTGGAGTGAAGTCTGAGCAGCTGGAGGTGTTCCAGCTGCAGCCTGTAATAAACATTGGGGAGGAAAGTGAGGTGGTGATGGGAAGAATGTGCACTGATCAAAGCGGCGTTTCCAGGGTGGTGTGTGGAGTTTGACCATAAGGGAGGCAAAAGCGTGCAGCCAATAAACCTGGGAAGGTCCAGTTCTGGTTCAAAGGTGATTCCAAGTGTCATAATAAAATAAATGATTAAAAGAAATCCCAAAAGTGCTGCTTGGTGTCCTGATTTTCAGTTCAGGGTTACATATTTACCCTCGCTCATAAATCTATTACTGCACTTGGAAAATGACCTCCTATGACTGCTGAGTCATTGGATTCCTCCTCCCTTCGAAGCCTTTGTGTCTGTTAAACCTTCTTTGGCCCTGAAGAGACTTTTGTCTCCCACCTCCGTCAGGGTGAGTGTTCAGGTCTGGCTCATGTTCACTGTGCACACGTTTACGTCTGTGTCAGTTTTAATGACAGCCGTGCTTCGGGCCGTATCAGGAAAGTGTGAGATCTACACCCCTGCTGCCATCTCCTTCCACATCCTTTGTGTTTCAGTTTATTGTACGATTTACAACCTTGGCAGCGCGCTTCTGCAATTGTTCACTTTTGACCAGAGGCACAAAGTTCATGCCAGATTAAAGTAACGGCCCGACCCTGAGCCCTCTTATCTGATGACCCCTCAACATTGACCCTGGTAGCCAAAATCCAGCTCGGGGAAGGTACACCTTTTAACATATGCGTCGAGATAAATGTCCTTTTGTAAACATTTTCCCAAACAAATACTCGACTCTTTGCCTCAAGCAAAAAACTATTTGAAAGCATCTTACCGAACCCAGTTTTCTGATCTCACCAGGCAAAAATCCAGTGGGCGAATGATCGATCTGGTTAAAGAAAGTTTGTTTTGCACCCTATTGATCATCCTCACTGCCTTTACCTCTCTGTCTATCATCTCAGTTTCCATTTCAGCATTATTCATCATGTTGCTGCAGCGTTTCCTCTATTTTTATCTTAAAATCAGCAGAAATGATTTAAACAGATATTTTAAAAGAGGCCCACTGTAACTCTAATGCTGAGTGATTGCAGAGAAACATCTGTGTGTGCATGCATTTTTTTTGTCATAACCCAACAAGCATGTAGCAGTCTATGAAACCCCACGTACGTAGAGAAGAAACGGCAGGTGTTTTATAGAAACAGCGGATGTGACAGAGCTGAGCTAACTTTTAAAAAAGCTTGTCAAAAAACAAGTTTGCTTCTCAGAAAATTATCCCCCTTCTTGTAAATCTCTCCCTTTTTCAAATGACAATAAGCCCATATTTGCATTTGAAAACTGAAAACCAACCCTCTCCCCAGAGTGAGCTGGCGAGAAATGTCACAGTGTTTCATCATCAGTTCGAGAGGAGCCAGTTATGGCTGCCATATGGTTTCAGGTCAAAATAACAGGTTTTTAGTTGTCCCCTTGGCAACGCCTCAGTGGATTGAATGACAGAAACCTTATCTGCGGCTCTGCTGGTGGTTATTCCTTTGTCTTGTTGTTTTAACTCCATAAAGGATTCTTGGTTTTGAGCTGCTGAATGGTAGCCTAGTGAACTAGACCAAATCTTGCTTTGCAGAGTTTGCAGAGTTATATATTCACACATATATAGGATGGCTTGCCAGGCTAGCTGAATGACAGTTTGACCACAGACCAGACCAGTGGTTGCATCACTTCTGCTTCTACAGTGTAAAAACAAGCTTTGGCTTATAAAGCTGATGGAAAAGATTCTGGTGATAAATGTTTGGATCTATATTTGTTTTGCTAAGGGTACTTCAGTAAGGCTCTATAAACACGGGGGTAATCTGCAGGAAGCCACAAAAGTCATGACGTTAACCCCCACTACAGCTGCGTTGGCCCCATGCTTTACTATCCACTAACATGCTTTCTGATCCTGAAACCAACCAAACACTAAAAACGACACAGTAAAAGGCAACACTGAAAAACTGAAGCTGTCTTTTTTATTTTCAGGTACTTCTGTACAAATAAAGTTGTAAAAGAGCCAGAGATTTGTGCCATTAGAGGAAAATAATAAGACAATTTATGTAAGATGTATATGAATAACACACTTTGCAGCACACTGAATTAAATACAACTATTTTAAATATATCACAAATGATCTTTATTAAGGTTATCACCCACAATAGGTGCAACCTGTGTTTTCTCTTGGTGGAAATACAAACATTTCTAGATGGTTCAGCTGTTTTTATTGTTGGACATGGGGGAGGTGGGGGATGGATAAACCTTTTCTTAAGCTGTGAGCTGCAGACACATGAGCTCTGACGCCTGGTGTTTAGAGTGCAAAGACAGATGAGACCAAATATCTAATGGCAGAAAGTCTTTCTTGCACGGAGATGTGGAATTTATGATTGTAAGTATTTTTCATTGTGTTTTAACCACCTACTGAAGATATAAATAGCTTTTTTTTCTGTGTTGCAAAGTAGGTGTGAAAACAGCTTCTCAGTTTCAAGTGTTGAAAAGTTCCCTCTCTTTTTGAGTTTGTCATCTAGATCACATTCTTGACTAAACCCTGATGCACATGATCTGAAAAATACTTTCCGTTCTACAGATACAGACTCATGCAGCAAAAAGAGGAAGTTTTCCACACAAACCATTTAGAGGTGGCAGATGATTTTTTGTGGTGTCATGTGGGTCTGTAATGCCTCTATAAATTCTCCAAACATGGGAAAAAACCATACAGCTGTTTTCTGTCAGTGTTTGGTTTTAGGAAATGTGCACCTAAAATGAGCCATTTCAAAATGTCCCGGTTTATGATGTCACAAACGGGGGAAAGTAGAAAAGAACCACCTCTCACATGACGTAGCGTCCCAGCCTCTCCTATTGAAGTCCACATAAACAAATGCAGATGGAGTCATGCAGTAGCTACCCGCTGCACAGATCCTTATTTACTCTGTTGATTTGGCGTTAAAATGTTCAAATTCTGTGTTGTCTATGGTTGTTACAATTGCTCTAATCGTGACAAAGACAAACTTTTTTTTCGGGTCCCGAAAGTAGTGCGCCATGCACAAAGGCTTTTTTTTTTTTTTTTTAAACGTACTGAAAGAAGACGGCAGAAGTGGATCAGTCATCTCCGGCTAAAAACAGGAGGCTCTGAAGCGGACAATGCTAAAGTTTGCCGTGATCACTTTCTAACAGGTAAGGGTTTACTAAATGTTTTCATAATTGAACACAGCCATAAAAACGGCAGGTAAACATACTGTTTTCATGTGTCCGTACGGCAAATAGCTTTCAGAGTGCTAATGCTGTTAGCAGTTAGCTTAGTATTTTAATGTGGCATTTATACCTTATTAAAAACAAACTTTAAAAGGGCATAATAAGTTATTTACCAGTAGATTCCAGCACATTAACACACTCGTTGTTAGCAATAGCGATAGCATTATTATCATGAGCTAAATAGCACAACTCGCTACTTACCTGAGCAAAAACAAGACGACAGTGATTTATTGCTTCTCAGGATCACTAAATGTTTACCCAACCTGAAATAAAATTGTTGTCGGCTTCCAGGCTTTCATTTGCTTTGCAGTGTTAATATGAGGTTATGCAGCACAAGATAGTTTATTTCGATCGCTTCAGCGCTGGCTAAATCCTCCAGAGTGTATGAAAAGTCCGACTTTTTTAAACTATATGGGTCATAACCTTTGGTCATAACCTAAAGGAAGATGATTTTTTGTGATATCACGTCTGTGCCAGCTTTTTTTTAAAGCCTTAGTAAACTTGCTTTCATCCATTGCACTGTGTTTTGTAATGGAGCAAAATACCTGATGTCCCCCATTTAAGTTTCGTGCGACTTCCGGGTCACGTGAGTGAAACCCAGCAAGTACCAGCCTGAGCGCGGGATGGGTGGGCATGGCCAGCTTCAGTTGGACAGAGCCCTGAATCATTCTCTACAAGAATAAAACGGCTGAAATTGTTTTATGAGTGAGGGATTTTATGCAAAAAACTTTGTAAACATGTTTTGCATAGACCATAGAACTATCATAACTTTAGAAAGAAAGTGAAAATATGCTCCCCTTATAGTCGAGCTGCTGTTTTTTAATGTGGAGGAGAAAACGGGAGAGAATCATTTCTTTTGTGTTCCAGCCTGTGTAATTTGTGTTTGTAGTTGAAACATTTAGCTTATTTTCTTGCCTGCATAGATTAGCACTCACACACACACACACACACGCACGCACGCATGCATGCATGCATGCACACACACAGGTACTGGTAACAACAAACAAACATTGGGAGCACAGTGGTGTGTTGGAGCCAAAAGGATTTGCCTTTATTTCCTCATTAAGTCACTTGACAGTTACATCTGCGGTCCAGCTTTATTTGCTAAAGAAAGGAGTATAAACAGGGAATGGAAAGTCCCTGTCTCATGCAACACAGAGCCTGAGAACAGCTGGAGTGGACTGTTAATTCCTTCCCCAGTGAAATCCTGCGTCTAAAAGCAGGAGCACAAGACTTTTTCTGCTGCTGAGTCAACTTTGCCTTTTTGGGTCTTTTGCTCTTTGAACAGAAATCCACAGCGCGTTGTCTCCTCTTTGTGGGTTTAGTTATGCAGTTTCTGTTCAAGTTCAAACATAAAACCTGCTCGCCGTTACGTTTCTGGTAAGTTCAAACGTGGGTCGAGAGACCACACGACACGTTCTGAGCACATGACAGTTTTCAGAATCTGTAGCGTGAATAAAAGCGCAGATAGCATCTTCAAATCAAAAGTTTCACAAACGGGGGGAAATAAAGGTTGTGATTTTTTTTAAGAATAGCACGACATTTGTTCTGGGTTTTGAAACGGTTATTTAGTGAGCAGCGGCTGCTTGTTTGACACATACCAAAGCAACATTTCAATACCACAGTTGTGTCATTTCAGTTGGTAAATACAGCTGCTGAGCTTGAGTCACGCTGCAGCGTACTCACAACATGATTATCGACTGGTATCTAAAAGGTCATCAAAGCTTCAAAATTTGTAGTTTACTCTAGTGGTTCTGAATCTGGAGTCTGTGACCCCACAAGGGGGTCCCCTCACTTTTGTCTGTGCTGAGGTTGTGAGGTGACCAAGATTATATTTGTAAAAATTACATTTATAATAACAGAACCAATAGTATAAACTCTGTATAAAAGTTATAACTGTGTGTGTTTGTAAAGGTTTTAAATCAAGTGTAAAGTTTAATATTAATCACTTTTAATGTATGTGTGCTGGTAGGAGTTAGGTTTGGGGGGTCCTCAAGGAAAAAAGGTTGGGAACCAATCTATGCAAGACTTCAGAGATCAGGAGGTAGGGAGGATGGGTATTCATAGGCAGTTTCTGCTCTTTGAGCAACAACAGACAGCTAGACTTTATAAACTTGACTCTCCCATATTCCAGTCAGAATTGACAAAGCTCCTCGGATGAGAAGCGAAACATCTTCAAGAAACCAAAGAAGTCCAGTTGCCTTCATTCGAACCCCTTTGGATTACCATGACCTGGATGACTGGGAATCTTCATCAGCATATGCAAGACTTACTAATAGATACAGGTGCTTCTAAAAATATGAGTTAGATGTTCAGCTAATTTTGTCACTCATTGCAGAAAGTGATATTAATAAGTAATGTAAAATTATTACACACTGAAATATTTATTTCTTGTAATGCAGTCATCTATTTTTTCCTCATTTTTATGATTGTGGCTTACAGATAATGAAAAGCTAAAATTCAGCGTCTCAGAAAATTAGAATGTTAGAAAAGATCAATGTAAAAGGATATTTTAAACAAAAACATCTGAAGAGTATGTTCATATGCCCCGGTAGCTGGACCTCCTTGTATGTGAATTACTGCATTGATGTAGCATGGAGGCCAGCAGCCTGTGGCTCTGCTGAGGTGTAATGGGGGTCCAGATTGCTTTGATAGGGACCTTCAGATTATCTGCATTGTTGGGTCTGGCGTCTCATCTATGAGGTTCAGGTCAGACCACTTAGCTGCCAATCAAGCCCAGTAACCCCCAGGACACTAAACCAGCTTTAGGTGGGCAGGTGCCAAGTCCTGCTTGGAAATGGAAGCATCTCTATAGCTCATCAACAGAAGGAAGCACGAAGAGCTCTAAAATGTCCTGGTAGATGTCTGTGTTGGCTGTGGACTACAGAAAACCCAGTAGATCAACACCAGCATATGACATGGAGGTCCAAACCATCACTGATGTCACCTGGGCTTCAAAAACGTCTCTGTGTGTCCCTGTGGTGGATAGGTGATCTGTCCAGGGTGTACCCTGCCTCATGGATGGTGGAGCCGGGCTCCAGCTACTTGTGACCCTGTACAGGAAGAAGCAGCTAGAAGATGAACAAAATAATGAAAGAATGAATGAATGAATTCATCTAACCTATGGCGTTACTTTAGTTTAAATGTGTTAAAATCAAGCCATGTGCATGTCTGAGTAATCAGTCATTTAAGGCGGTCCTGGTGATTTTTGTTTAAGGAACCAGTGAGAAATTCTCTAGAATTTGTCACCACCACTCAGAAAAAAACAGTTGTGAATCCTAAATGTACTCAAGCATCAGACAAATTGCTTCAGCTAATGCTGTGCTGTGAACATCCATGCATCATTACTTAAGCATCAGTTGGTTAACCTGTTCATTCTGCAACTTGTTTCTCACAAAAGGCACTGCAAAATAAATTAAGTTGTGTTTGATGTAAAAACCACAGATGTCTACAACCACCATTGCTAAACTTTTGTTATAAACCATCTACTTGAAAATGCTGCACTACTTCTGAGCTTTGAGTTAGTTTACACAAGCCTGCTTTGAGCGTTCATTCTGTGTGTTCTTTCTAACTATTCTCACTTGGTACATTCCTTTACACAGATCAAGAGTTGTTTTTACCTTTTCCTTGCTGACGTTTTGATCGCAAACTGCGATCTTCCTCAGAGCTACGTCGCAGTTGGCGACGTTTATAAACGGAGAAGGAAGTGACGCCGCCAACCGCGACGTAGCTCTGAGGAAGATCGCAGTTTGCGATCGAAACGTCAGCAAGGAAAAGGTAAAAACAACTCTTGATCTGTGTTAAGGACAGAACCAAGTGATAATAACTGCTTTGAGTAGCTGTCAGCTTGACTCCCTTTTTATAAAACAATGCCGCCAATTTGCCGCAACGCTGAGGCGGCATCAGGGAGCGTTAGGTTGTTTATAAGAGCTCAGACCGTAATGTTGCGCAATCATGTCCGTTTCATAAAAGATTATGCGATGGCGGCATAAAGGAGGTACGGGGGCGGTCTCTGCACTGTCGCGGACTTCCGTTTATCTTGGACATAACTTGCTTTTTATTGCGATCGAAGCCGCGCTCCTTAAGTTTTTTTTCACAAACAGCTACAGGTGTGTGTCCTCGACCATCCCTGTGAGTTGTCAGATGATCTGAGCTGCAGATCTAACGGAGAGAAGCTCCCGGCGCTCTGCATCGCTCCAGTTTATCATCTCAGCTGAGAACACGAAACTTAAGCCCGTGTTTACTTTCATTTTCAATATAGTTCCCGGCCGGAGATCGGCATTAATTCATCACGTGGTCATGACACCTCCCTCTGTTGCGCCATGGCTTAATGTGTGTTAAGACCGGCTAAGCTGCAATATTACTATCAAGCGTGGCGGCACCAATGCCGCAAAACTCCCACAACGTGATGCCGCCATGGCGCGTTCATAAGACACACATTGCGGTAATATTACGCTGATTTGCCGGCACGGTGTGTCATAAAAAGGGTTCATGAGAACTGTTCCCTGGTCCTCCAAACTGAGGTGCCTCTGATTCTGTCATCTGCATGTAAGACACCAACTACCCTGAAATACTGCATAGAACCAAATTTAATAGATTCTGAACAATCCCTTTAAAGGAGACATATTATACAAAACTCACCTTTTGCATCATTTTTTGCTACCATGTGGGTCTCTACTGCCTCTATAAACACTCCAAATGTGGAAGAAAAAGGCCATCTGTTTTCTGTCAATGCTTGGTTTTAGGAATTATGTGATTAAAAATAAGACTTTCCAAAAGTCTTCGTTTGTGACTTCACAATAAAATAAATCCACCTCTCACATGCAAGAGAGATGGAGGAGCAGCAGCTCTACTCTGACCCCTCATGGTTATCGTAGCTTCTCAGCTCACAGCAGCCTCGGCGGAGGAGGGGTGGGCGTGGCCAGCAACAGCTTAAAGTGACAGAGCCCTAAAACGGCTCATTCTGGAAGGTACTGAAACAGTCAAGGATGAAACTTGGCTGAAACCACACATGAGAGGAATTTTGTGCACAGAGCCTTTTGTATCGGCCATAGATATATTAAAACTAATGAAAAAGTCATAAAATGTTATTGACACTTCATACATTATCTTCAGCCTTACAAATCACAAAGCATTGTCATTAAAGAGATTTTATCCAGCTCATCTGGAACACACATCTACTATACTACGAAATTCTCATTAGAGGATGAAGGGGTGGGTACAGGAGGTTGCTAATAACAGCTGCCAGATGTGCAGAGTCCCAAGAGCCCATGCACATTCTCACAGACAATGGAATGCTTGTGAGGAGCCCCAACAGGAAGTGAGGTCAGGGCTTTCAACCCCTCCCCTAAAGGCTCAGTGTGAGACTCAGCAGTGGGGGCAGTTTTAGTGAAGTAAGCCCATGAAAGNTGTAGAAATGAATAACAAGACCATTTTAATGCGGCATATTGTTTCAGGAATGATCTGATTACTTGAGCATATTTGCTTTGTCGGCCCACCTGCAGTTCTCCAGTTAAACATTTCCCTGCATTATAATGAGAACATAACAAACAAACTATTGAGTTGCTAAAATTTGTCTATTTTATATGTTTATATGTCTTAAACCTGCAATAGCTGGCATAATCTGGTCCAAAACAAATTAGAAAACCCAAAGAAAAAGAATAAAAATGTTAATATTTTCTTTCACTTTTGCATAAAATTTCAGATTTTTTTTTTTTTTTCCTTTTTCAGACGGCTCGTAAACATTTTCCCTTCTACTTTCACATCCTGTATGTTGCTCCTCCTCACTCTCACGATGTCAGCTCTGGCTAAGTTGCAACAGGTTTGCTGTTTTGTGCTGACAAAGCAGAACAGCTCTCCAGCTCCAGAGCCACTTTGCCACTCCTGACTTGCAAAACACAAAGAGGTAACCTGGCAGAAATCCTGTAGAAATCCCATGAAAAGAAAAAAAATAATGATTCAGATAACTAATGAGTCGCTCACAAGACCAGGCAAAAAAAATCTAATTTAGGGTGTGGAGAGCCTGTCTGTTTGAGTGTAACGTGACTTTGAGATGGACATCATGTCAGCTCAGTTCATCCCAGATCTTCGCCTACGGGAACATTGACGGGTTTGTACCCAGATGTGTGGGAGGGAGGCAGAACAGTCATATCCAGTGTTTGTGAAATCTCCCCAGCACTTTAGACACAGTCCACGCTCATCAATAAATCTGCCACACTTCCAGGAGTTTTGTGACCCGATTATTTCAACATGCACAGAAAGGGTCCAACCGTAGGAACTGTTTTTGTCTGCCTGCATGCATTTATTTAAACACAACATTAGCATGTATTTTTATCCCATGCAGACTTATCATTCAGCACGAAGAATGTGCAAAGATAAAGTCTTGCAACCTAAACTGCACCACATGTCAGTGAGGCCCTCTGTCACCGGGTCACATCACAATCAGCCCTCTCTGCTTTGTCAGTGTGGAGGCTGTATGTGCTTTAAGAGCC
Source organism: Aphyosemion australe (assembly GCA_006937985.1). NCBI lineage: Eukaryota > Metazoa > Chordata > Actinopteri > Cyprinodontiformes > Nothobranchiidae > Aphyosemion > Aphyosemion australe. Next base: position 3,998,272 of record SSNS01000016.1, on the reverse strand, counting down.
GTCTTCTTCTCTTGGCCAGCTCTGTGCCAATATTCATACTTGGTGAAACAGAACATTCAGATAAAGACAGCAGTGAGACTGGGAGGACATTCACTGATAAACTTTGAACCCTCACAATGAGAACATTCATACTTTGTAGCCAAGGATGTGCTGCTCTCACTCAGCAGCCAACAGATATCCACGGTGACCTAAACTCCATCCTTTTGTCATGTACCAAATGAGGAATTCCATATTTTGAGCATACAAGTCTCTTATTTGATGGTTTGTCACGAGAACCAAGAAAGTTATGAGTGCTTGAAGGAATACTGTTAGTATCGGCGTTGGAGATCGGAGAGCTTTGGGCGTACGTGTGTGATACGCAGATTGAGGGAAAGAGGAGGAGTGATAGAGAAAGCATGTGAGCTTGTGGAGATAAGCCCAGGTCGCTGGAGTCTGGTTGCCTGGGGGTCAAGAAGGTCAGCACTGATGTAGAAACACGGAACGCTGTGAACTGTTGGCTGTGTGGGAAAACTCGGAGAAAGGAAAGGGGAATATTTTCAGGTCTGTTTGGGATAATTGAAGTGCGTCCTTCAGCTGGAGTGTGAGTCAACAGGGCATTGGTCAGAGAGAGAGAGAGAGGGGGAATGGAGAAGAGGAAGGATGGAGAACAAGAGAGGAGTTGGTCCTTCAGCAGGTCTGGTTCCCATTAGACCAGAGGCCTGGGTCGGTTTGTTTGTACAGGCAGAAGGTCCCAACGGAGAGCCCAAGCAGCCTGATGTTGCTCCTCCCAATTGGGCCGCCATTGAGGGAATATCAGCTGCAGAGCCGTAGTCTTTTGGCCTTCTGTCTCAGACCCCGTTCCACGTCCCCCGCCCATTTGGAACACAGTCCAAACGATTCCTCAGAACTGTTTACAGACGCTGTCTGTTTGTGTGCTAGACATGAGAGCTGCACTGAAACATCGCGTCTCAGCCTTTGGCAACGATTGTAATAATCCCAGCCATCAGATGGATGTGACTCTCCCACATGAGCCTAAACTTGTGTATAAATTAGCTCACCTGCATGAGTTGTGCGTGCAGAGGCAAGTCTATCCCTCTGGGCTACAGCACGGAACACACACACACACACACACACACATCGATCAAATATAGATCTTTTTTTATCAGTATTGTAAAGAGAGGTTGCGTAACACCCTGGTTTTTCCTATCAGGCTCTATTGTGGAACATTTTCCCAGCGTACATTTTGCAGCTGTCCTCTCGTCTTATACGTGTCATTTCTGCAACGTGAAACTGAGGGTTTGGTTGTGTTTCTTTGTTTTCCTGACTGCTCGCAATGAAAGGGCTATTAGAAGAAGAAAACCATTCATCCCTGGCCGTAAAGACGCGACAACAACAGGCAAAAACACTAACAGGTAAACAAAGCAGGGAGGCGCACTGAAGGAGCTCGACACCAAAGCGGAGCGTCAAACGGGGTAGAAAAGACTCGAGCACACTGAGAGTGACTCAAAGCAAAACGGGGGCCTGTGGAGGTTGTGGTAACATGGTGAGGAAGTTCTCGTCTGCTAAATTTGGCTGCATTAAAGGAGTCGGAGGAGGGTGGGTGGAGTTAGAAGGGGGGAGTCAGGGCAAAGGGAAGGGGATGATGTTTCTCCATGTCTGCTCCACAGGGAGTGGAAGTGTGAAGCCAGAGAAACTTAACTACATGAGGAACAGAGCGTAATCTTCCAAAACAATTTAACAGGTTTAATATTTAACACCACGAAGGACTAAAATAGACCCAGAGTTTTGGTTTCCCTAAACCTGTGCTCTTGGTCTTGTTTGTGCATGCAAAGCTTGAATTCGTCCTGAAGATGCCCTTTTGCTTCAAAATAAAGAGAAATGTTTCATTTGATCTGTTTTAAGTTAGTCAGATCACTGCCAGTCACACAAGAATTTGAGCGAGCTGTTAATTAAAGCCACATTTCTTGTTTTCTTATCCAGCGGCGATTTTTGTCCCTTTTTATGGAGCGTTCTCTGCAGCAGCTGCATGTTGCCAAATTTAACGTTTTATGAGTGAATACTTGTGGGTCTCACACTTTGCATTTCCCATCATCCACCTTAGCCGTCAAGTGGGATAAGTGCTTTAATGCTCGTTAGCTTCCTTATCAAATGTGTCTTCAGGGTAGATAACTCTGCAGAAGTTTTTTTTTTTCCATTGTGCACATTTGGAAAACTCTAATAGCGTGACTCATAAATCAGCAAGCAGAACCAGACCTGCTGGCAAGCAGCAGCATGAGCTAAGAGTCATCATTTTGTGAAAACCTCGCTCACAGACGAGTGCATCATGGGACATCAGATCTAATGACGCTACAGCGCCTTTCAACGTGTGATTTTGGGAGAAGTCAAATAAAGGGCGTTGCATTTGAGTCCCCATGGCTCATCCTGGACTTCAGCTGGGAAAAAGTGATTGTTCAAGTGGATGGGCGGTGACTGTTTAGTAATGAGACGAGACACCATGCTGGATGTGGTTGTGAGTTCTTGAGCAAGTCTGTAGAATTTGAAGCTGCAGTTAATTACGTTAAACCATTGTTTAGATAGTTTCTCTAGAACTTTTAATGTGGAGGAGGGTTTTAACACACAGCTAGGCTCCTTCTCTGTTCTATCTGATAATTAAAGTCTTTATTAACAGATTTATCTGTTTTTGGTTGGACTTTGAGGTCTGTGGGTGCATTTTATTCACCAGTTATTCACCTTCCTGATGTGTAAAAGTATTCTGAAGCTACGTTTGAAACTGATTATCCTGTCCTTGCTACGCTAATAGTGTTGCAAGCTACAGTGCAACAAATCATCATGACAACATCAAGGACAAATTAGTTTCAGCTGATCTGAAAAAGCTCTTTGTTCCAACATCAGTGATTTATGCCCTTAAGAGAAAAAGTAACAGAAACGTAACATTTAAGTCTCGTCTGTAAACATAAAACCGTATTAAAGAGCTAACGGCAAAGCCACAACAAAGTGGCCAAAACACTGAAGAACAGTGAGATGATTCATATAAATTGACAGAACAAGAACACTCAGTTTGCAAACGTTCTCATGCATCAGATGCTCATGTGATTGAGGAGTCATTAGGCTCTTACATGCTCATTCAAAGCATATATCTGTCTGTTTTTTTCCAAACCCTTTTTCCTGTTAAGACATGAACTACATCTCTATTGTCAGTCATGCTTGTTGTTGAGCTACTGTGTTTGTGCTGTTTGCAACACAGAAGTGATGTTGCTCAAGCTCAGTTCTCACTTCACCCTGAACACAAATGCGAGTCAAAAGGATTGAGGAACCCCGCAGCAGAGGGTGTTCTACAGAAATGTTGCTCAGAAGGGAGCAAAATGTGGCCAAAAAGCAGTCAAATCACAAATGCAATTTGAAACTGGATGCTAGCTTGAGCTAAAGTCAAACACAGTTGGGCTGTTCCAGCTCTGCAGAGTGGAATTTTGTCAGCGCGACCCCAGTGGAGTGAAGTCTGAGCAGCTGGAGGTGTTCCAGCTGCAGCCTGTAATAAACATTGGGGAGGAAAGTGAGGTGGTGATGGGAAGAATGTGCACTGATCAAAGCGGCGTTTCCAGGGTGGTGTGTGGAGTTTGACCATAAGGGAGGCAAAAGCGTGCAGCCAATAAACCTGGGAAGGTCCAGTTCTGGTTCAAAGGTGATTCCAAGTGTCATAATAAAATAAATGATTAAAAGAAATCCCAAAAGTGCTGCTTGGTGTCCTGATTTTCAGTTCAGGGTTACATATTTACCCTCGCTCATAAATCTATTACTGCACTTGGAAAATGACCTCCTATGACTGCTGAGTCATTGGATTCCTCCTCCCTTCGAAGCCTTTGTGTCTGTTAAACCTTCTTTGGCCCTGAAGAGACTTTTGTCTCCCACCTCCGTCAGGGTGAGTGTTCAGGTCTGGCTCATGTTCACTGTGCACACGTTTACGTCTGTGTCAGTTTTAATGACAGCCGTGCTTCGGGCCGTATCAGGAAAGTGTGAGATCTACACCCCTGCTGCCATCTCCTTCCACATCCTTTGTGTTTCAGTTTATTGTACGATTTACAACCTTGGCAGCGCGCTTCTGCAATTGTTCACTTTTGACCAGAGGCACAAAGTTCATGCCAGATTAAAGTAACGGCCCGACCCTGAGCCCTCTTATCTGATGACCCCTCAACATTGACCCTGGTAGCCAAAATCCAGCTCGGGGAAGGTACACCTTTTAACATATGCGTCGAGATAAATGTCCTTTTGTAAACATTTTCCCAAACAAATACTCGACTCTTTGCCTCAAGCAAAAAACTATTTGAAAGCATCTTACCGAACCCAGTTTTCTGATCTCACCAGGCAAAAATCCAGTGGGCGAATGATCGATCTGGTTAAAGAAAGTTTGTTTTGCACCCTATTGATCATCCTCACTGCCTTTACCTCTCTGTCTATCATCTCAGTTTCCATTTCAGCATTATTCATCATGTTGCTGCAGCGTTTCCTCTATTTTTATCTTAAAATCAGCAGAAATGATTTAAACAGATATTTTAAAAGAGGCCCACTGTAACTCTAATGCTGAGTGATTGCAGAGAAACATCTGTGTGTGCATGCATTTTTTTTGTCATAACCCAACAAGCATGTAGCAGTCTATGAAACCCCACGTACGTAGAGAAGAAACGGCAGGTGTTTTATAGAAACAGCGGATGTGACAGAGCTGAGCTAACTTTTAAAAAAGCTTGTCAAAAAACAAGTTTGCTTCTCAGAAAATTATCCCCCTTCTTGTAAATCTCTCCCTTTTTCAAATGACAATAAGCCCATATTTGCATTTGAAAACTGAAAACCAACCCTCTCCCCAGAGTGAGCTGGCGAGAAATGTCACAGTGTTTCATCATCAGTTCGAGAGGAGCCAGTTATGGCTGCCATATGGTTTCAGGTCAAAATAACAGGTTTTTAGTTGTCCCCTTGGCAACGCCTCAGTGGATTGAATGACAGAAACCTTATCTGCGGCTCTGCTGGTGGTTATTCCTTTGTCTTGTTGTTTTAACTCCATAAAGGATTCTTGGTTTTGAGCTGCTGAATGGTAGCCTAGTGAACTAGACCAAATCTTGCTTTGCAGAGTTTGCAGAGTTATATATTCACACATATATAGGATGGCTTGCCAGGCTAGCTGAATGACAGTTTGACCACAGACCAGACCAGTGGTTGCATCACTTCTGCTTCTACAGTGTAAAAACAAGCTTTGGCTTATAAAGCTGATGGAAAAGATTCTGGTGATAAATGTTTGGATCTATATTTGTTTTGCTAAGGGTACTTCAGTAAGGCTCTATAAACACGGGGGTAATCTGCAGGAAGCCACAAAAGTCATGACGTTAACCCCCACTACAGCTGCGTTGGCCCCATGCTTTACTATCCACTAACATGCTTTCTGATCCTGAAACCAACCAAACACTAAAAACGACACAGTAAAAGGCAACACTGAAAAACTGAAGCTGTCTTTTTTATTTTCAGGTACTTCTGTACAAATAAAGTTGTAAAAGAGCCAGAGATTTGTGCCATTAGAGGAAAATAATAAGACAATTTATGTAAGATGTATATGAATAACACACTTTGCAGCACACTGAATTAAATACAACTATTTTAAATATATCACAAATGATCTTTATTAAGGTTATCACCCACAATAGGTGCAACCTGTGTTTTCTCTTGGTGGAAATACAAACATTTCTAGATGGTTCAGCTGTTTTTATTGTTGGACATGGGGGAGGTGGGGGATGGATAAACCTTTTCTTAAGCTGTGAGCTGCAGACACATGAGCTCTGACGCCTGGTGTTTAGAGTGCAAAGACAGATGAGACCAAATATCTAATGGCAGAAAGTCTTTCTTGCACGGAGATGTGGAATTTATGATTGTAAGTATTTTTCATTGTGTTTTAACCACCTACTGAAGATATAAATAGCTTTTTTTTCTGTGTTGCAAAGTAGGTGTGAAAACAGCTTCTCAGTTTCAAGTGTTGAAAAGTTCCCTCTCTTTTTGAGTTTGTCATCTAGATCACATTCTTGACTAAACCCTGATGCACATGATCTGAAAAATACTTTCCGTTCTACAGATACAGACTCATGCAGCAAAAAGAGGAAGTTTTCCACACAAACCATTTAGAGGTGGCAGATGATTTTTTGTGGTGTCATGTGGGTCTGTAATGCCTCTATAAATTCTCCAAACATGGGAAAAAACCATACAGCTGTTTTCTGTCAGTGTTTGGTTTTAGGAAATGTGCACCTAAAATGAGCCATTTCAAAATGTCCCGGTTTATGATGTCACAAACGGGGGAAAGTAGAAAAGAACCACCTCTCACATGACGTAGCGTCCCAGCCTCTCCTATTGAAGTCCACATAAACAAATGCAGATGGAGTCATGCAGTAGCTACCCGCTGCACAGATCCTTATTTACTCTGTTGATTTGGCGTTAAAATGTTCAAATTCTGTGTTGTCTATGGTTGTTACAATTGCTCTAATCGTGACAAAGACAAACTTTTTTTTCGGGTCCCGAAAGTAGTGCGCCATGCACAAAGGCTTTTTTTTTTTTTTTTTAAACGTACTGAAAGAAGACGGCAGAAGTGGATCAGTCATCTCCGGCTAAAAACAGGAGGCTCTGAAGCGGACAATGCTAAAGTTTGCCGTGATCACTTTCTAACAGGTAAGGGTTTACTAAATGTTTTCATAATTGAACACAGCCATAAAAACGGCAGGTAAACATACTGTTTTCATGTGTCCGTACGGCAAATAGCTTTCAGAGTGCTAATGCTGTTAGCAGTTAGCTTAGTATTTTAATGTGGCATTTATACCTTATTAAAAACAAACTTTAAAAGGGCATAATAAGTTATTTACCAGTAGATTCCAGCACATTAACACACTCGTTGTTAGCAATAGCGATAGCATTATTATCATGAGCTAAATAGCACAACTCGCTACTTACCTGAGCAAAAACAAGACGACAGTGATTTATTGCTTCTCAGGATCACTAAATGTTTACCCAACCTGAAATAAAATTGTTGTCGGCTTCCAGGCTTTCATTTGCTTTGCAGTGTTAATATGAGGTTATGCAGCACAAGATAGTTTATTTCGATCGCTTCAGCGCTGGCTAAATCCTCCAGAGTGTATGAAAAGTCCGACTTTTTTAAACTATATGGGTCATAACCTTTGGTCATAACCTAAAGGAAGATGATTTTTTGTGATATCACGTCTGTGCCAGCTTTTTTTTAAAGCCTTAGTAAACTTGCTTTCATCCATTGCACTGTGTTTTGTAATGGAGCAAAATACCTGATGTCCCCCATTTAAGTTTCGTGCGACTTCCGGGTCACGTGAGTGAAACCCAGCAAGTACCAGCCTGAGCGCGGGATGGGTGGGCATGGCCAGCTTCAGTTGGACAGAGCCCTGAATCATTCTCTACAAGAATAAAACGGCTGAAATTGTTTTATGAGTGAGGGATTTTATGCAAAAAACTTTGTAAACATGTTTTGCATAGACCATAGAACTATCATAACTTTAGAAAGAAAGTGAAAATATGCTCCCCTTATAGTCGAGCTGCTGTTTTTTAATGTGGAGGAGAAAACGGGAGAGAATCATTTCTTTTGTGTTCCAGCCTGTGTAATTTGTGTTTGTAGTTGAAACATTTAGCTTATTTTCTTGCCTGCATAGATTAGCACTCACACACACACACACACACGCACGCACGCATGCATGCATGCATGCACACACACAGGTACTGGTAACAACAAACAAACATTGGGAGCACAGTGGTGTGTTGGAGCCAAAAGGATTTGCCTTTATTTCCTCATTAAGTCACTTGACAGTTACATCTGCGGTCCAGCTTTATTTGCTAAAGAAAGGAGTATAAACAGGGAATGGAAAGTCCCTGTCTCATGCAACACAGAGCCTGAGAACAGCTGGAGTGGACTGTTAATTCCTTCCCCAGTGAAATCCTGCGTCTAAAAGCAGGAGCACAAGACTTTTTCTGCTGCTGAGTCAACTTTGCCTTTTTGGGTCTTTTGCTCTTTGAACAGAAATCCACAGCGCGTTGTCTCCTCTTTGTGGGTTTAGTTATGCAGTTTCTGTTCAAGTTCAAACATAAAACCTGCTCGCCGTTACGTTTCTGGTAAGTTCAAACGTGGGTCGAGAGACCACACGACACGTTCTGAGCACATGACAGTTTTCAGAATCTGTAGCGTGAATAAAAGCGCAGATAGCATCTTCAAATCAAAAGTTTCACAAACGGGGGGAAATAAAGGTTGTGATTTTTTTTAAGAATAGCACGACATTTGTTCTGGGTTTTGAAACGGTTATTTAGTGAGCAGCGGCTGCTTGTTTGACACATACCAAAGCAACATTTCAATACCACAGTTGTGTCATTTCAGTTGGTAAATACAGCTGCTGAGCTTGAGTCACGCTGCAGCGTACTCACAACATGATTATCGACTGGTATCTAAAAGGTCATCAAAGCTTCAAAATTTGTAGTTTACTCTAGTGGTTCTGAATCTGGAGTCTGTGACCCCACAAGGGGGTCCCCTCACTTTTGTCTGTGCTGAGGTTGTGAGGTGACCAAGATTATATTTGTAAAAATTACATTTATAATAACAGAACCAATAGTATAAACTCTGTATAAAAGTTATAACTGTGTGTGTTTGTAAAGGTTTTAAATCAAGTGTAAAGTTTAATATTAATCACTTTTAATGTATGTGTGCTGGTAGGAGTTAGGTTTGGGGGGTCCTCAAGGAAAAAAGGTTGGGAACCAATCTATGCAAGACTTCAGAGATCAGGAGGTAGGGAGGATGGGTATTCATAGGCAGTTTCTGCTCTTTGAGCAACAACAGACAGCTAGACTTTATAAACTTGACTCTCCCATATTCCAGTCAGAATTGACAAAGCTCCTCGGATGAGAAGCGAAACATCTTCAAGAAACCAAAGAAGTCCAGTTGCCTTCATTCGAACCCCTTTGGATTACCATGACCTGGATGACTGGGAATCTTCATCAGCATATGCAAGACTTACTAATAGATACAGGTGCTTCTAAAAATATGAGTTAGATGTTCAGCTAATTTTGTCACTCATTGCAGAAAGTGATATTAATAAGTAATGTAAAATTATTACACACTGAAATATTTATTTCTTGTAATGCAGTCATCTATTTTTTCCTCATTTTTATGATTGTGGCTTACAGATAATGAAAAGCTAAAATTCAGCGTCTCAGAAAATTAGAATGTTAGAAAAGATCAATGTAAAAGGATATTTTAAACAAAAACATCTGAAGAGTATGTTCATATGCCCCGGTAGCTGGACCTCCTTGTATGTGAATTACTGCATTGATGTAGCATGGAGGCCAGCAGCCTGTGGCTCTGCTGAGGTGTAATGGGGGTCCAGATTGCTTTGATAGGGACCTTCAGATTATCTGCATTGTTGGGTCTGGCGTCTCATCTATGAGGTTCAGGTCAGACCACTTAGCTGCCAATCAAGCCCAGTAACCCCCAGGACACTAAACCAGCTTTAGGTGGGCAGGTGCCAAGTCCTGCTTGGAAATGGAAGCATCTCTATAGCTCATCAACAGAAGGAAGCACGAAGAGCTCTAAAATGTCCTGGTAGATGTCTGTGTTGGCTGTGGACTACAGAAAACCCAGTAGATCAACACCAGCATATGACATGGAGGTCCAAACCATCACTGATGTCACCTGGGCTTCAAAAACGTCTCTGTGTGTCCCTGTGGTGGATAGGTGATCTGTCCAGGGTGTACCCTGCCTCATGGATGGTGGAGCCGGGCTCCAGCTACTTGTGACCCTGTACAGGAAGAAGCAGCTAGAAGATGAACAAAATAATGAAAGAATGAATGAATGAATTCATCTAACCTATGGCGTTACTTTAGTTTAAATGTGTTAAAATCAAGCCATGTGCATGTCTGAGTAATCAGTCATTTAAGGCGGTCCTGGTGATTTTTGTTTAAGGAACCAGTGAGAAATTCTCTAGAATTTGTCACCACCACTCAGAAAAAAACAGTTGTGAATCCTAAATGTACTCAAGCATCAGACAAATTGCTTCAGCTAATGCTGTGCTGTGAACATCCATGCATCATTACTTAAGCATCAGTTGGTTAACCTGTTCATTCTGCAACTTGTTTCTCACAAAAGGCACTGCAAAATAAATTAAGTTGTGTTTGATGTAAAAACCACAGATGTCTACAACCACCATTGCTAAACTTTTGTTATAAACCATCTACTTGAAAATGCTGCACTACTTCTGAGCTTTGAGTTAGTTTACACAAGCCTGCTTTGAGCGTTCATTCTGTGTGTTCTTTCTAACTATTCTCACTTGGTACATTCCTTTACACAGATCAAGAGTTGTTTTTACCTTTTCCTTGCTGACGTTTTGATCGCAGTTTGCGATCGAAACGTCAGCAAGGAAAAGGTAAAAACAACTCTTGATCTGTGTTAAGGACAGAACCAAGTGATAATAACTGCTTTGAGTAGCTGTCAGCTTGACTCCCTTTTTATAAAACAATGCCGCCAATTTGCCGCAACGCTGAGGCGGCATCAGGGAGCGTTAGGTTGTTTATAAGAGCTCAGACCGTAATGTTGCGCAATCATGTCCGTTTCATAAAAGATTATGCGATGGCGGCATAAAGGAGGTACGGGGGCGGTCTCTGCACTGTCGCGGACTTCCGTTTATCTTGGACATAACTTGCTTTTTATTGCGATCGAAGCCGCGCTCCTTAAGTTTTTTTTCACAAACAGCTACAGGTGTGTGTCCTCGACCATCCCTGTGAGTTGTCAGATGATCTGAGCTGCAGATCTAACGGAGAGAAGCTCCCGGCGCTCTGCATCGCTCCAGTTTATCATCTCAGCTGAGAACACGAAACTTAAGCCCGTGTTTACTTTCATTTTCAATATAGTTCCCGGCCGGAGATCGGCATTAATTCATCACGTGGTCATGACACCTCCCTCTGTTGCGCCATGGCTTAATGTGTGTTAAGACCGGCTAAGCTGCAATATTACTATCAAGCGTGGCGGCACCAATGCCGCAAAACTCCCACAACGTGATGCCGCCATGGCGCGTTCATAAGACACACATTGCGGTAATATTACGCTGATTTGCCGGCACGGTGTGTCATAAAAAGGGTTCATGAGAACTGTTCCCTGGTCCTCCAAACTGAGGTGCCTCTGATTCTGTCATCTGCATGTAAGACACCAACTACCCTGAAATACTGCATAGAACCAAATTTAATAGATTCTGAACAATCCCTTTAAAGGAGACATATTATACAAAACTCACCTTTTGCATCATTTTTTGCTACCATGTGGGTCTCTACTGCCTCTATAAACACTCCAAATGTGGAAGAAAAAGGCCATCTGTTTTCTGTCAATGCTTGGTTTTAGGAATTATGTGATTAAAAATAAGACTTTCCAAAAGTCTTCGTTTGTGACTTCACAATAAAATAAATCCACCTCTCACATGCAAGAGAGATGGAGGAGCAGCAGCTCTACTCTGACCCCTCATGGTTATCGTAGCTTCTCAGCTCACAGCAGCCTCGGCGGAGGAGGGGTGGGCGTGGCCAGCAACAGCTTAAAGTGACAGAGCCCTAAAACGGCTCATTCTGGAAGGTACTGAAACAGTCAAGGATGAAACTTGGCTGAAACCACACATGAGAGGAATTTTGTGCACAGAGCCTTTTGTATCGGCCATAGATATATTAAAACTAATGAAAAAGTCATAAAATGTTATTGACACTTCATACATTATCTTCAGCCTTACAAATCACAAAGCATTGTCATTAAAGAGATTTTATCCAGCTCATCTGGAACACACATCTACTATACTACGAAATTCTCATTAGAGGATGAAGGGGTGGGTACAGGAGGTTGCTAATAACAGCTGCCAGATGTGCAGAGTCCCAAGAGCCCATGCACATTCTCACAGACAATGGAATGCTTGTGAGGAGCCCCAACAGGAAGTGAGGTCAGGGCTTTCAACCCCTCCCCTAAAGGCTCAGTGTGAGACTCAGCAGTGGGGGCAGTTTTAGTGAAGTAAGCCCATGAAAGTGTGCCATAATAAACCTAACATTGAGAAGTCAGACCATAAAGGCTTCCTGCTGCACATCCATTAGCTCATTCAGCTTATTACTCCTTTGGGTTAGCAGAAAACACAGAGTGATGGCAGAAGCTTTCAGGATGCATGTTAAACCTAAAAGTTGGCTTTTAATCCCCTTTGTTATTAGAGTAGTGCAAAGTTGATTTCTGTGTTCTTGTCGCAAGTTTTTTTTTCTTGCAACTTCACTTCAGATAAGTTCAGTAAGAGTGGATTACGCAATGTCTCTCGCACTAAAAAATCTGAAGTGTTAGAGCTGTTCAGACGGTTTTGGTAAAACCCAAAGACTCATCTAGAAACCTGGGTCTGAAATCGGTTCCTTCGCCGTTAGAGACAGTCTGAGGTGTTTCCCATTCAGTGAACTTTGACGTCATTCACACACGTCTGACTCGCAGCAAGAAACCAACATGTGTAAATCTGAAGAATTTTGAAGAAATGCCATCTGTTTCCTGCCTGCAGCCTGGACTGTGGTCAGTTTCATGCTAAAAGTCTGAAAGCTACTCAGTCAGACGTGCGATATTTTCTTCCTCAAACAAAATTCTTTCATTTTTCATTTTCATTGTTGTACATTTGGAAATACCCACAATTGTGAGCAACAAAAGCACGTGTCAGAAATCTTCATTAAAAACCGTTTTCTGCCACACAGAAGCCAGGTGGCTTTGGATGTTTTGCAAGCAAGATAATACCTGCTATGATATAATTTTGAAGTTCTGTCTTTAAACAGACACATGACATCATAGCCACTTGGGATGACTTGGGCTTTCAGGATAATGATTGTGAAGACATTATTACCTCCATGGAGGCTGGATAGAGCGTCTTTCACTGGAGGCAACACCTGCTGTTCCAGACACAGCCCTGATGACTAACAAGCTCCAACTCACCTTCACCTCACCCTCATTTATAGTGAGGAAGCTCCGAGGGGGGGAAATAATGGAGGCTTGTTTTGGATGTTTTATATATGAACAATAATTAGTCATTGACCTCTGCAAGGTGAATTTACATTAGGTTTTATTTTTCAGTGTCAAGTTTCTAAAATTGACCTAAATATTTGAAATATGTTTCTATACAACCTGAAAACATTGTAGTGATGTGACGTTCACAAACGATCAAATCTTTTGAACAGCTCTTCTCTTTGAATGATGAGACTGAGAACTGAATCCTTGTACAGAACCGTTCATTTTTTATTAACTAGGGGTGCATCATCATCTACGCATGCCTGCTTTACAACAAGTTCATTTCATAGCAAAACAAAACCAGCCATGAAGGGAAGATGATGCGGGTGTGGGGACAGAGTGGGAGAAGAGTGTGGCTGGTGGGTGGATGGGGGAGGCTTTTGAACAGATCTTTGAGGGGAACGGCTTCCTGTAAATGGCCATAAGTCCCATCACTAAAACATTGTGTTATTGAGAATAGTGTTTCATTTATTATATTTATTTTCAGCTTATCTTTATTTAAGCCTGTATACTGCGCATACAGTTTTATTGGGTTGATCGGCTTTTGAGAAACCTTCTTTATTACAAGAAAATTGTAGAAAAACACATGCTGTAGTTGTAAGAAAATAGAATTAAATAAAAAAATGTATTATATAATATATATATAATTATTATTATTATTATGTGATCGATTACACCACATGTTTTTACAGTTTTACCAGCATGTGGTGTACTTTATCTTGATCATTTGCAATGCTGGTTTGTCTAAAATGTTTGATTCAACATTTAAAATGTTAGAAACAACCTCAGCTCTCTGTGTTTCAGTACAAATGTTTGGCAAAATCAACTAAAAACATCTTTGTTAAGTTCATTCTGTGTTGCTTTTTCTATTCCATGTTTTAGTTTTTATATGTACACAGAGTAGTAAAAGCTTTGTTTTTATCTTTTGAGCTGACAGTTTTGGCTCCAATTCTGTCACGCTCTGACGAAGGTGACAGAGGAAGGTGTACTCTGTGTACATAATAAGAACTAAAAAATGAAATCAACTGAAAACAAAAACAAATAAATGATTTGCTGACAAATTGCACTTTTTAAGCGTTGTTTCATACAATTTTAGTCATTTGTATGATTAAACAAATACCCTAAATTCAAATCTAAAAGTGACATTTTCCTGAGACAGTAAACTTTGGACCCCTGCTGGAACCTCTTGCTCTTTGCCACCTTAAGAAATTTTCTCTAGCTCCGCCCCTGCTATAAAAACACTAAAAAGAGAATAAAAACACAGCTAACTACAAGTAAAGCAACGTGTTACATAAACATAAAAAGAAAAAGTTAGGAAATGAAAGTTAAATAACTGCTGAGTTTAGAAAAAAATGATCACACCTACTCTGTCATAAGTTGTATTCCAGTCAGTGGCTGGAGTAAACTGAGCAGGATGAGTCCTCATGTGTAAACCTGGATCCTGCTGCCAGGAGAGAGGAAGTGAGGAGGTGGAACATCTGGACTTCATCTGTGTTCTGCATAAAAAATACAAAAACATCCAAAAATAGACTTCAACAGAATTTTTCTAATTAAATTGTTGTAAATAGAACTGAATGTTGAGAAAGAGAAGTTCTTTATGGAAGTCTGATGTTTCCATACAACCCACGCAGCTTCTGTTGTGTGTGTGTGTGTGTGTGTGTGTGTGTGTGTGTGTGTGTGTGTGTGTGTGTGTGTGTGTGTGTGTGTGTCAGAGAGCTGAGCCTATTGTGCGCCTGCCTCTCTGACGCTCCACACTACAGCCCCATAGAGCTGTTGTTCACAGACAGAGCAGAAGGACAATCAGACAGGCGGCTGGAAGGAAAGTGAGATTTTACTTTTGTGTCCGTCTGGCCGGACTCGGTTCCTGTTTGCTGTTTTTAAGGAGTCTGGCGCTTTTGTGGTATCTGAAGTGGCGCGTAAACGGGATGGATTTACTGTTGACCAGCCCAGACGCTCCGTCTAGACCTGCCGCAAAGTTTTGATTGTCACCGCTGATCGTCGGACGGACAGCGCTGAAAGTTTGGGAACCCCGGTGAACACGTGAGGAGCGGGCTCGAGAGACCAGGCTTCACTCGTGGGAGAGTTTCTGCGCTGCTCTGCTGTTCCGAACCTCTCATGGGGTAAGTTGTCCTCGAAATAATGTGTCAGCAGCAGCCAGTGGCGGTCCGTCCTACAGGCGAACTAGGCAGCCGCCTAGGGCGCCATCCAGAAGGGGGCGCCAAACTGCGCTCACACCACCACTGACTCCCCAAAGAAAAAGCATCATAACATTCAGCTGTCAATTTATATCTGTATTCTGCAATAAAATTAAAAAGAATACGCTAATTTACTGAACAAAGCCAGTGATATTTCAATCCAGCTGTCTTCAATCCCACTCTGAGCTCGGCTGCCTGCCCTGTTCTGCTCAGAACCTGCTAGCAGAGACACATGTGGGATGTACGGTCGGGTTCTGTGTGTGAACGGCTGACCCCCTGCGAGGATGAGGGGCGCCGTTTTGAGGGAGAAAAAAAAACAAGAGAAAGGTGCAAAGGACAAAGGTATGTACTTTTGTTTAGGTTTGTTTGTTTCATATTCTCTGATTAGCATATAACAGTACTAGCTAGTTGACAGTCGCCAAAGCAAAGTCATGTCATCTAAGTTAACAAGGGTGTGACGTCACGTTCTGTTGTGGTTCTGTCTCGCGGAAATTTCCCGGAAAATCCCCGCCCCCCCTTCAGACCGGAGTCGGTCAGTGCGCATTTAGCTGCACCGTGACAGCGAAACAACAGCTGGGGTCATCGTGTTCTAGGAAATTAAAAAGTTAAGAGTAATCCAGGTCAGATGTGAAAAGTCCATTTACAGTTTCTGTTAAACGTTTGATAACTTTATTATTTGAAAAATAAATATTTTAGCAGCTATAATAGCTTTGTACACTCTTGGCATCCAGGTTATTTTCCTGTTTATCAGTGAAATACAGTTTTACATCTAGCCACAGTCAAACTACAGGTCAAACTTAAAGTCAAAGTTGAAATGTTTATCAACTTGATTAAATTATATAAAGACAACTGAGTTGAACAATGCTGATAATACGCCTGGTTGTTACATCATTTAGACTCACTCTAAAGTATCTGGGACAACCTGCAGCTGGATCTTGTGTCCAGCCATGCTCCTCAGCTTCTCTGCTTTCCTCAGGTGAGTCTATCGTGTCGGTAAATACTTATGAACAAAATAGTGACTTGTGTGAAGAATGTGGTACCATGACATCCAATGTATTTCCTCTGGTTTTCTCATTATATTTATGGACCTAGAGCCACCAGAGGAGACGTTACAAGAACATGCTGCTCCTCCTGTCACTAACTACTGCACCTGGTTGTTCAGGTTCTGCTCATATTGACAGCAACATTGATTCCACATTTGCTGTGTGCCTAATTAATTATACAATTTTTTATCTATAACTCTATTTTATTCATGGAATAATGCATTCTTTAAAAATATATCAGGTTGCAATTTGTGTTGCAGTCACACAGTAGCTATTTACATGTGTGTTATAGTTATTCTATATTTTGTGTACATGTGGTGTAATACATCTCATGTTTCAGATCAGAATTTGTGCTTCATGTGTCCTGTAGATGCAGTAAGAAGTGCCAGTCCATCATCACTTGATCCTGCATCTATAGAGAACAGAGTTGGTTTGGACAGGACCACATCAGGTAACACCTGACTTCATTTTTCCTCTGACATGATGGAAGAAGTTTCTACTATCACTTTAGCAGAACCTCAGTAAATGGAGAAAAATAATCATAAGAAGCTTGTTTTTGGTGCAAACTTTTTCCTGCAAAAGATTTTTCTTAACACATAGAGGACTTGAGATTTACTTGGAAAATGTAAGTGCTGCTTTGACCAGCCATGAAAACGAATATAATTTGCTTTGAAGAAATGTGCACATATTGTTGCATGATTTACTAGAATGGTTTAAATAAATGTACAGCGATTTGACAACGAGGTATTTTTGTGTTTGTTAGTTTTTTTATTGGGGGGGGGGGGGCAATGCTTGAGCTCGCCTAGGGCGCCAAATGGTCTAGGACCGCCCCTGGCAGCAGCAGCAGCATGTGCTTCAGCAGCCTAACAAAGAGTGTGCGCTTCTCGTTCTGCAGAATGCATGGTTCAGCTTCTAAAATAAAACAATTTATCTTCAAACTCCCCAAACCAGCCAGGAGTCATTTCACTTTTCTTTCTTTTTCCGTCTTTCTCTTTTGGGGGAAATCGATTTGTCAGTCTTGTCAACAGAAAATCCCCACCCGTGTTTAAAACTTCTTGAAATGCTCCAGTGAGTCATAAAGCGTCAGAATGTCATGATCTCCCCACATTAAACACCTGATCTGTGCTTTAACCCATCAGACAGGGGCGCTGCTGCTGGGGCGGGGGTGTGGGGGTCGGCCCCCCATGACAGCTGTCTGTTAAACATTCGGGGTTTTATGAATAGCTCAGTGTGATGTTAATAATCTGCCTGCTGCATCATGTGTAGCAAATAGTAAACTATAGTTGTTTAGGACACACACACACACACACACACACACACACACTGTTCCTTAGAGCCGTTGCACAGCCTGCTGTGCCCCCCACCCCTCTCTTCCCCCAGCTCTGACCCCTTCGATGTTGTTGAAGCTTGTTCATCCGTCACTCTAAAGAAGGCATTGTGTTGAAAGGATGTATTAATAAGACAAAAGCCACCATTATCCCCCTGTACAGGAGTTAATCTGGTGGAATTGGGTTCCTCAGTGCAAACAAACACACACACACACACACACGCACTAAAATTTTAAGGGGTTAATTCGGCTAGATTGGGTCATTTTGACTGAAAATCGGGTCAGATTCAGGAGTTCACCGATTCTGGTTCTGAGATTTATGTACGGCTCTGACCCGCTGATGCTGATTTATCTAAAAAAAACTATAGTTGAAAGATAAAAAAAATATCAGTGGTTAACTTAAAAATTATGATTTGCAGACCAAAACTGATTCTGAGCACCAGGTGTTTTTTCACCACCAGGTCCAAACCTCACCCTGTGTGTGTTTTCTCAGTAGTCTAATCTGAGTTGTTTAAAACTGTTTTTATTTTGCAGCCTTTGAGAACTTAACACAGGAGCATGTGTTTGCACGTTTTTGGTTTGCATACATTGCTCTGATATGAATCAGTCGTAATTCAGGCAAATGAACCACGTTTGTGTTGTAGAATAATGTTTTAATGGATTTTAGTTTCATTTTCTCTGCAGGGTAAATCATGTAGAGGAGGAAGTATAGGTGTCAGCTCTCCAGACGTTTTCCTGGGAGAATCTTCAGGTCATGGTGTGATAAGTAGATAAGATAGAGGAACTGGTGTTTATTGCCCAGATAAAAGCCCCCATCCTTCATCCTCTACCCTCTATGCTGGGTCTGAATGGGCCTGCACAGTGTTGGGTTCAGATGCTGTTTTCTCAATTCCCAGTGGAGGGAATAAGACAAAAACATCAAGTCAAAATGTGAGGATGCTGAAAAGCTTGTTGCGTCAAAACCAGCAAATCTCTACTGTGATAACATCAAGAAAAGGGGGTGAAGAGGAAGCACAGCGACGGAGTTTAGATAGGACTATCTGGTGTTGATGGGCCTGTCAACAGATCCATTGGTGTTGGTGTTGTGCAAGGGCAGCTCACTTTGTTCTGGGTACACGTGACCACCTACGGACCGGCTGGAGACAGGACACGATGCAGCCACCTGTCCGTCAGCGTTTCAAGTGACCTCGTGGGTCACTGGATCTGAACAGCAGCCATCCTCCCCACCAGGTCTGTCAGGCTTCTTCACCCCCCGCCGTCACCATCTTTGGGTTTGGCACAAGTAACCAGAGGGTGCTGTGAACAGCTTCCACGCGTTGGCTACAGCTCAGCAGACAAGAAGCAGACATATTGAACTAAAAGCTCTTTTCTATGGACTGCTAACGTCTTAAAGTGCAGAGATATTGACCCAGACCAGCAGCCCATTACCTCATAAGTTCAGGGTGTGTGTGTGTGTGTGTGTGTGTGTGTGTGTGTGTGTTTGTTCAGCCCATTTTTCCTCCAGAAGATGACTGCTGTAATTGGATCCTTCTCAATGGGGACATGAAAGGGGGGTAACGTGAGAAATTAGGACAAATAGATGAGTTAAATAAACAAACTGATGTATAAGTGCTTAGATGGATAAATAAATTAATGGTATTTTAGTGGTGGGAACTAGATTTGTGGGACTTTTTTTAATGGACCGGGTCACTAGGGGGGGTAGAGGAACAGGGAGTGTGTGGGTGGTGGCGATCCCTGAAGGATGCTCGTGTTTCAGTTGGGGCTTGAGAGCGGCTCGTTTGTAGGAAGCAGTGAGAAGCTTCTCCTTGGGGAAGCCAGCTTTTTGTCTGGGCTCTCCACTTTATTGAGTCAGATCAGAGTTGCCGGCAGCCACAGGCGCCCTGTCTTTACCTGGAACGACCAATGAGAGGTCAATACACTCATGCATACAGGATAGACGTCACGGGAGATAACACAAGAGAAAGTATAGAGAATTATTATTTTTGGGGGGGTTACTCTAGTGATCTTGGATGACCATCTGGGTCCGATTTGCTCCGAGTTCTCTGCAGAAAAAACACTTTCCTTGGGTGTGGCAGCTGGAGCAAAATAAACGCCTTCTGTTCGCTGGCTGCTGAAGTGCAAGTCACAACACAGCTGACAGCATGTAGCCTTCTGAGTCACAGCCAGGAGCTGGGAGTGTCTCCAATAGGAGGCATAAATATGGCCGCCTCTGTTGTTGTTGTTTTTTTTCTCATTTTTTAAAACACAACAGGGGAAAAGGATGTGCTTGCTGCAGGTGGAGGAATAGAAATGCACGGGTCACTTGTGTCTTTCCCATTTAAAACAACTGTTCTGAGTTGTAAAAGTGCTGCTCTGATGATTACATAAACATTTATATAAACTGATATCTGCTGGGGGTGAAAAAGGGGCTGCTGGCTGCTTAAGAAAGGTGGAGGATCCCATTAGCGTTTAAGGCTCCTGTTACATTCCTTTTCCACTTGAAGCATTTGGATAAACCATAAGACCCCCCATGATTAGGCACTGATGCTTGTAGCAGCATGCCAGGATTTCCTAATGCTCTCCAGTGTAAGGAGGATATCACCGTCCTCCTCCTCCTCCTCACATTTCTAACATGTGAGTCCCAGTAATGAAGAAGATGGTTTCTTTTGCCTTTTCAGTGTGTGACAAGAACATTATTTGTCTTTCAGGGATGAAAACGACTAGATTGAATACCGAGTGTCTGGTTTCTGCTGGGGCTTTGGATGGGATCTGAGGTACTTTGCAACCACTGTTTAGGTTGCGTAGAGATTTATGATCTGGACGGGAACAACTTCAAACTGTCTGCTGGAGCAGAAGGCTTAATCAGTGTGGTCATGTTGTGGCTGCCTGATTCTCGGTCATTTCCAGAGCTCACTTGTGAGCAGGTACTTATGAAGACGCTACTTCTTTCCCCTCTTTTTGAGAGCTTTTCTCTCGTCTCCCATGTTGGAAGGCTTTGTTTTCCAGTCAGCTTTGTTTGTGCAGCTGGAAAAGTCAACAGGATTACTTGGAAACCCCCACCTCCTGAGACCCTGAAATATGCCAGAGACAGACTGGTTGGATTTTGAAATGCCTCGCGCGGCCAGTAAGGGGCTGCTGAAGCCATTTGTTTTATTTGAAACTTAAAGAGTTGACTCTGCCTCTCATCTTCACGAGCCTCCTTAGTCGTTAAATCTTCCGAATGAATGACAGACTTTAAAAACACAACCAGATGATGGCAGGCTCTCTCCGATAGAGCCATTAAAAGTACTTATGCTGTGAAGACCGCATCTTAAACTTTTCAAAGCTGACAGACGCGATCAACTTAACCAACAGTCACATCACATGCCGGGTCATGATGGAGGCCAGACAGCTTGCTTGAAACAGACAAGTTTAGTGGATGCTGTCAAAGTAAAAGACTTCCTCCAAAGGTCACAGAAACATTAGTCACTAATAGCCTTTTTGAAAAGCACCTTAAAACCAGCCAGAACCAAACTTTGCACGAGGCACGGTGCAACTTTATAACTGACGAGTCACATTTTACTGATTATTTTGTCTCCTCTAAAGTTTCCTGGTAATAAAGCTGTTAGAGTAACCCGTCCTCATTAATAAATGACTACAAATTTCTTAAGTAATAGATTTCCAATGAAAGAATCCACCCTTTTCTCTCTTTACCACTTATTTTTAACAATCTGTACATGCAGAAAATAATCCCAAGTTCTCTCCTGGCATGGTCACGATTTCTTAGTGAAGCGGGGGAACAGGAGTACAGGTGGAGCTCCAGGTCAGAAACTGATGAATAGATGCATAAAAAGGCTTAAAGCTCATTTATTAGACACAATCTATCAGAAAGTGGTGGAAAAGTGAAGACCAATCACAGTTAGTTGATTAAAAATAAATATTCTTTAGTTCCTAATAAAACCCGATGACACACACATACATTATCATATTCTGTTTTGTGATTCAGACACCTGGTGTATCGGGTTTTTTCTCTGAATCACACCCGCCAGTAAAAAAAAGAGAACCGTGTTAGTGCAGGTGTAATTTCTCTCCGTCAGACTCGTGTCTCTGTTTGGGTTCTGCCTGTGGTTACTGCTAGACTTCTGTAACACGCACACCCTGACAAATTCTGCTTATATATGAGGTCTACCTTTCTTCTTGTGGTGAACAAGGCTCTGCAAATATCCTCTTTTCATGCTGTTAACAGTTTAGATATATTAGATCACATCCTCCTTGCTCTGGCAATACACAAAAGAATTTCACAGCATTTCATTGATCGAATCTATTTGAAACATCAAAAACATTTGTGTGCCGTTTAAAAGTTTCCCGAGCAGATTGCGCAGTAAGTGTTGTGATGGCGTTTTTAATAGGAGGGTTGTAAGAACATGTCTCCCCCAAATCTGTCTTAATGTTCATTTAATCACCTCTTTGCGGTCCCGTCTTTTGATCTCTGTGGTGAAGTTTAAAATATACGAGGCAAGGAGCGGGCGTTGGGACGGAGATGATGTGGCTGTGCAAATTAAGGACCGACATGAGAGGGAAATATGCAAAACGGATCAAAATGAAAGCGTGAATAATTTGGAAACACGACTTAAGTTGACAGAAAGGGTCTGAGTGTGACCGTAATAACTGCCTCTCAGGCGTCACCTCTGGAGTTCCCCCGCCCCCATGCTGGGTAGCATAGGGGGTAGAAGTGGGGAAAGGGGGTTATGGTTCCTGGGGCTATATGATGCCCTTCTTTCTGCCGCCCTTTGTTTATATTTCCTCTCTGTGTCACTTTCAAAACCTCAAATCAAAACAAATGTTGCTATTCCTAAAGCCGTGCAGTCACATGACGTGACTGGAGGAAAACAGTCAGAATGAAACAAAGAAAATAAAAAAGGTTTTTGCTGCAGACAGAACCGAGCTGACAGATTGGAACCTGCAGAAGAGACTGTGCCCAAACTGTCAAACTGTTTGACGAGCAAAAGGGTAATCCCTAATTATAAGATGAACCCCCCCCCGCCCCTGTATTGGGGACACCCACTCCCCTCATGTCTTGTAGTTTTAGTGAAGCTTGAATGTGCATAATGGCGGACAAAGACAATGGTTGTTTGTCAGTAAAGGTAAATGCCAAACACTACGCAAAAACACAAGAAGGAACCGTTTCATCTGCCAGATAAGAAGGAAGTGTTTTGTTTGTATTTTTTAAACGAGGCCTTGATGCAGGGACGACAGTGACACAAGCATGAAATTCATACTTCTCCATTCAAAAAAGGATGTGATTTTTATGCAGTGTAAACGATAGTTTAGCTCAACTGTTCTTTGCCGTCTTTTTTCCATTAAACACGCCGCTCTCGTATTTTAGTTCCTCTGAGCTTAAAAGTGAGATAAGTTTCATATTTCACATTTTGTTCTGCTTGGATTCAAGTTAGCATCTTCTAAATTACACTTCTCCCCATCATTTTGTTAATTTGACCTTTTCGTCTGCTTTCCTCCTCCCTTATAGTCTTAAACAATCTTCCTCTTGTGTTTTTTATATATTTGTGCAATTTGCATTAAAGAAAATCAGTGGCAGAGTGGCAGACCTTCTGCCTACACATCTGTTTAAAACCTGCTTCTTGTGACACCTTGGAGTTTTTTTGTTTTCACATTTAGAGGCGTGACTCCATTGCAGCACGTTGCTGCTCTGGGTAAGGTGACATTTACTTTGTATGGCTTTAAAGAGGAAGTTGAGGTGGTAGAATTCTGACCTGAAACATGCATGTGTTTAATTGTTGTCTTTGTGACGGCTTTGTCGTCACTGCGTTTGGCATTGCGTGTCCTGTAAACACAGATAAGGGCCAAGGCGAGAGGTCGGCTAAACAAGAGCTGTTCTGGGTTTTTGTTGAACTCACAGAACACACAACTGTGCATACCTTTGTGGCATGCCACGGTCATTTGAAGGGCCAGATTACTGTGCAGTCATTTCACAGCAGCAGCAGCAACGTGAGTGCACCGATAGAAATACTGGAAACACGACGTGTTTTCCTAGTAACTGCCTGTGAAAAATCAATAGTGTTGCTGTGCTTATGTAAAAAGGTACTACACACAGACGCCTGGGGCTCAGTGTTGGATAACACAACAGAAAGATGCTGCAGACACATGCCGGTGGATCTACTTTCTCCCGCTGTTTTCTAGTTGGACTGTGTGATTGCATGGAGCTGCTCAATATGAACAAAAACCTGCCTCGAGGGCCATGTGTGTGTGGGTGGGTGGGTGCGTGCACTGGCTAATGACAGCTCACAGGAACGCTGACCTCATACAGTAAGGACAAGGACGAATGTATCATTAATCCCAGATGAGGGACAGAGAACGAGTGCAGAGAGGTGCAGCCTGCATCTGTCGATTTAGTCACTTCCTTTGAAATTTTGTGGGGGCTGTGGTTAAACTGTGGTGGTAATAGTTGTGTTTGCCTCTTTGATTCTAACATGTCAACACTTGATGGAGGAACTTTTCTGACTTCAGTGCCTGGTGCATGGAATTTTACTTCCAGGGAGACTCGGCTCTGTTTTGCTCTGCAGTCGCATTTGCATCTTTTTCATTTCGGTTGAAATTCACAAAAATTGCGCCAAGAAACTGACAATATTCCGGGTCATTTGAGAGGCAACCGAAGGAAAGCAGATGTCAACAAACCTAACTCACAGTGTCTTCGTGTTTTCTAACGGATAAGATAAATATTTAAATTAATAGATGAGCAGGAAATGACACACCAGGGCAGGAGAAGGGTTCTGTGTTCATAATGGATTGCTTGATAAATGTTTATTAAACAAAAGACAGATTAGGTTTCTTTTCGGGAATCAAAGCTGAACGTCTGGTTGCGTGCACACAGGAAGCCATTAAATCTTCTTAAAGAGAGATAAACACGTTAACTGCATTTAACGTCTCAACAATAGAAGCTGTCATTTGGGAGTCTGATGGGACTTTTTAGCAGATTTTCTAACGACCAGAAGCTGGATCAGTGTTTGTTGCCATAATGGCAGCAAAGGGAGGGTGAGAGGACAGATGACACAAAATATAGTCAAAGATTTTAAGCTGCTGCAGAGCAAAACACGCTTAGTGGCTGTATGTAAACATTTGCATCCAAACGAGATAAAAGGCAAACTGTACAAATTCATATTCGTCTCTCTTATCTGAAACGGTTGTAGATCACGGGTGGAAATGTGACAATGCAAGCTGAGGTCATGTTTTGGAGCTTTCCACCCAGAGAAAGTGGAGCCAGCCTTAAGTGTTGGTTGACAGGTAATTGGGCGGCGTTGCCTTGGCCTTTGGTGGGCAGACACTCTGCTAATTGGGGCTTATCAGGTGTTTCTGGGAAAACACCCGAGGCTTTTGTGCAGCTTTTTGTCCCATGATGCACTAGGAGAGTCCGTCTCTGGTTTGGATTCAGATTGCAGCTCTGTACACGAGATGCATGCAACACCCAATATCTCTGATCATGATCAAGTGATTTATCCTGTATGTGTGAAAAGGTGTTAAAATATAGGGGCATGTGTGCATGAGAATGTACATCTCAAGAGTTTCTCAGTCATTCTTCAGATGGTGTGTGTGTGTATGTGTGTGTGTGCGTGCGTATGTTTTAGGAGGATATCCTGTCTGTTTCTATCTGTTCTTTGACTTCCTTTAACGTTTTGCCTTGATTTGACTCTTGTCCTCGCTGCTTTTATCACCGCTCATAAACTTATTAGTGCATTGCTGTGAAGTTCAGACAGGATATTGAACCCTTTTTCAGAAGTCTTCTTACACCTTCACCTATATCTCAGTGCACAAAGCACCAATGGCACGCTATTGTTGCTGAGTATCACAGATCCAAAACGTGTTTTCTCCTCATCTCTTTCACTTTGAAACAACTGCCGTGTGCTTGAATAACACTTAGCATAGAATAAGATTTTAGCTTGGAACTTTAAATAAGTTATTTTATGTTAATGTAAAGTAAAATTATGCATTTAAACAAGCGTACAAATTCAGTTTGTGTGTGTGTGTGTGTGTTCAGCATATTTACTTTTTCCTGTTTCTGTTAACCTGCATTAGGAGGAGCCTACAGTCCGCAGTGGAAGTGTGACAGAAGTGTCTGGGTTGAATTCAGGGCAGAATTTGAACCAAAACTTGTGTTTGAGAGTACGTGCGTGGGGGTTGCTTTGCAGAAAGTTTGCACTGCAGCTGACCAATCACTGAGGAAAGCTGTGAAAAGCACATGGCAGGTAGAAGGGCTGGGCCGCTACGAGACATTGTTGCAGGAAAACCAGCCTTTCAGGTTTCCCACATACAGCAAAATCTCTTGATGACAGATGCCAAATGACTCCTTGGTGACATGAGGACCGCGAGTTGTCCACACGACAGACAGAACGTAAGCTGTCTGACGCTAAAACAAATGGATGAAACAAAGGAAGGTCTGTGGTTTCTCTTAGCAGACGGAAGATTTTCCATGAGTAAAGTCATTATGCTTCAATAATGTAAGCTAATGTAATCACCCCGGTGCAGCTCTCACATGTGCTCAAGCTCAAGCCTCCGATTTGTGTCTATTAATGGAGCTAAAAAGGATGAAGAGAAGGAGATGGCAGTTTGATAAGGGAGTGCTCAACCGTAACTTTATTTCAGCTATGATACAGTCGCAGCAGCCAAATGGACACGCGCCACCTCATTATTAAGACTGAAGGCCCTTGCTGTCCACGTTGAAGGAGACTATTGTTGGTTGTTCCTGCTTGAGGAAACAGTACACTTGTTCTTGTGGGCCTGCAGCAGCTGTGTGCTCAGCCTGCATGTGTGCATGAAAAGCTTTGCTACTTTAGCTTTACTGCAGCTCTCTGCATGAACAAATGTCATTTTCTGTGTACGTAGAGGTTTGTGGTGATGAGTGTTGTCTCCGATTCCTGCTTTTGTGTCCAGATGCCGTTCCACATGCCTGATCTCTGTCTGCCTTTGTTTCATTCCTACTTTATCTTTTAGCCTCTCAGGTTTTGAAGCAAAGCCCAGAGGAACAGCGAGGAGGTCCAGTCTCCGTTCATTTCTGTAGCCGAGGTTTGTTGGAGTCGTTCAGGCTAGCTAAAAAAAAAAAACAGCCAGTAGAAGCATCAGTCTTGAATTACCTTGGGAGTTGATCTGCAGAGGCGTCATGTTACTTTTGACAGGTTTAAGACACCAGCTTCACCTCTAATGAGATTACCAGAACCTTCGATTCTCCTCTCTGCTCGGCCCTGAATGCCTGTCCTTATACATCAATAGACAACTGAATTTTGTTTTTTAGAATAATTATGAGGGTTTTATTTAGAGGTTTTCCACTTCAATTTTTCATGATTGATTGAAATTTTAATCAAACTTGGAACTGGCGTGGATCTTTTCTGCTCACATCATGCTGCAACACTGTACACCTCAATCAAGTCGTAACAGGCTTTGTTTCTTTCATTTCTGAAGCCCCCCCCCCCCCCTGCTTCCTCTCAGGTATCTGCTTGATTTGCTCTTGGCTTTTCTCATTTAGCTGGAAGTGGGTGGTTGGGCAGGTCAGGGCGAAAAGGCTTGGCTGATCAACAAGCTATGCTGAAGTTTCAAGAAGCAGCTCAGTGGAGTGGAATGGTTTTCTCCTCACAACAATGTGATGTGTTGATAGCCGGGTGCTCGGACAGGGTCGGTGGAATGTCCCCTTCGGACTGGGACTGCAGCCTTTTGTCTTACAGCTTACAGAGACTTCTTTCTTTTTACCTGGAGATGACGTCTGTCTGTGCAGGTTCACCGTTCGAAAAAAAGGGGAATAACTTTGCGTTTAATCCCTCAGTTATGCAAATTGACTAATATTCTTGGAGCATTTTTTTAATAACGTACAACGAACTTGTGGGTTTTCCGTTTATGGATGTGAGCAGCAGCATGTACTTTGAGTCTTTGTCTTGATTAAAATGATTTTATTCTGTTTGATTCTTTTGAGTTCTGTCTAAGATGTTTATTGACATTAACCAAGGCCTTTCATCTCTTTTTGATGCAGGTGACACACCTATCACTCCAGAGACGTGACTGTGGGACGGGCAGGCTCCCTCGCAGCCCATTTGCTGTCTTTTCCATGAAGACATCTGTTAATGGCATAGACACTTGGCACAACTACACAGCAAAAATGACTCTTTGCTGTAAAGCCAATGTGGTGTGCCACAAGTACTCCCAGTACTACAACTCAAATGTGATCAGCTACCACTATTCTAATTCTAAAAACATGACCATTGAAGGCATAACGAAGCACATCGAGCAAAAGGAACAATACAGCGGTCTCAATATTGTCATCATCATCCTCTGCATTATTATTATCCTTGAGAATCTTTTAGTCCTGATCGCAGTCTGGCGCAACAAGAAGTTCCACTCAGCCATGTTCTTCTTCATCGGCAACCTGGCGTTTTCTGACTTGCTGGCTGGTTCTGCCTACATAGCCAACATCATGCTGTCAGGGCCAATGACTATTAAACTGATCCCTGTGCAGTGGTTCATCAGAGAAGGCACAGCGTTCATCGCTCTGGCTGCTTCGGTCTTCAGCTTGTTGGCTATTGCTATAGAGCGCTACATTGCCATCACCAAGGTCAAGGTGTACGGCGCCACCAAAACGTGCCGCATGTTCCTCTTGATAGGAGCTTGTTGGGTCACCTCCATTCTGCTCGGCGGACTTCCCATCATCGGCTGGAACTGCATCTGTAACCACCCCGACTGCTCGGCCGTGCTGCCGCTCTACTCCAAGAAATACATTGTCTTTGTTGTCACTATCTTCACCCTCATACTGTTTTCTATCGTCATCCTCTATGTGAAGATCTATTTGAATGTAAGTTCAAGCCACCGGGAAGCGACTAACTCACAAGCATTCGCACTTTTGAAAACTGTCACAATAGTGCTGGGTGTCTTCATCATGTGTTGGCTGCCTGCCTTCACGATTCTACTCCTAGATTCGTCCTGCAGCATGCAGCAATGCCCTATCCTCGATAAAGCAAGCATGTTTTTTGGCTTTGCCACCCTCAACTCGGCGCTTAACCCGGTGATCTACATGCTGCGCAGCAAGGAGATGAGAAGGGAGTTCCTGCGCGTGCTGTGCTGCTGGGGGGTGCTGCAAAGCGGGCGACCTTCTGAACGCTGTTGGGTCCCTCTGAAGAGCTCCAGCTCTTTGGAACATTGCACCAACAAAAACGAACATCAGACCACACCCATCATGAAGAATTGTACCACCTGTGTCTAACATGGTGCATGCCCGGGTATTCCAGCATTTAAGATCAAGCGGAGAGGCCACGAGGAGACGGACAGACCTGTCTTCCATTACAATCAAAAATGTGTGACTTTACAATCAGCATTCCGTTGATTCGCCGTTCAGTTGTTAAACATGTGAAAACAGAACAATGTTTCAGTTTAGTGGATGTTAATAAATGTGAAAAAAGCTTTCTTTTAGGTACTATGGAGCAAACCATTTTCATGTTTATGCCTAATATATTTTTATCTCTATCTAAACATGTAAAACCCACAGTCAGAACCAAAAGATAGAAACATGTATGACATCTTAGGTTGTTTGGATGTCTCTTCAGCTGTGTCAATGCAAAGTTTGCAAAATTGCACTTTGTAGATTTCTGTAGTTTTGTTTGATTTTGAACTACACCACTCTCCCTTCCAGTGACTGATGTGTACACTAGGCCACTCGGGCAGTGATTTGTATTAATGAGCACTCTACAGTACAGAAACCAAATTACCGAGTGGGCTATGTATTCCCCATATAACCTTGCTTGACACCAGTTAAATTAATCACAACAAAAGCGCATTAATCTGCTTCATTTAATGCATGAAATTCTAACGCGTTTGATATTTATTCCAGCTCAAGCTTCTCTACTAACGACTCTTCTCCTGTGTGTCTATTATAACCCGTCTCTCTTGCCTTCACTGTTGTCTTTAATATCTAAATAGTTTCCGTTGAGTGAGGCCGAATCAGAAAATGACTCCGTGTCAAACCCTCCATCAGTTCTTAATGAAATCCGGGGTCCACCAGTGTTGTAGCAGCAGTGTGCCAACTTCTGTTTATGACTTCCTTTTGGGGGAAAACAAAAAGGCTGAATGTATGAATGAAGTGTTTGGGACACACGCTCCCTAATAGACAGTATTACCGATCATCTTTTTGATTCATTACCAAGTCACTGACGAGCTGAGAGTGGGTAAAACAGGGTCGGTTACCTTCACTGTGAACCTTTTACAGCATCAAGAACAAGAATTAATCATGACCAACCTAGTTCATTCTGCTTTTTCTGACAAAAAGTGTAAACACATCAGAGCTTGCCATAGAAGGCATCTTCAAAATAGAAGAATCAGTTTTCAAGTGCACGAGGAGGGGTCTGCCCTCCCAGGACAACCGTGTCTCCGATCTTTGACATCCTACAGCATGTCACTTCCTTCTGGAAATCCTGTTATTTTATTGTCCGGTTCCTGTTGTTCAGGGTTACACTAACGTTCTTCCTGTAGACAGTTAAAACTCCGTTAGCCTTCACAATATTGACTTTTACATTTAGACAGCCAAGTAGAAATGGTGAAAAAGCACTTTGGCAGCTTCAGTGATGTTTGCTTCCCCAGTTGATTTCTCCCCTTTGGGTGGAAAGGTCGTTTCCGTATCTGTGACTTCATTATGTGTCAGTGATTTTTTTTTTAATGACCAATATATGAAAAAACGTGTGTGTTTGTAAGTATGTATGTGTTTGTACAGTATGTATTTGATGTTGTATGAATTGTACTGTGTGCAATAGCTTTGTGTGTCTTGTAGCACGCTGCCTGTGTTAAATTGGTACAATCCTAAACACTAATTGAGGTACATAAACATTTTGTTAACTGCATTCCATTTTTATAAAATAAATGAAATATTGGGAAAAAAACTGTGTTTATGGTTGATTTGAAGCTTTGGCTAAAAAAGGGTGCAGCTGCATCTTCTCTGCAGGTTCAGAGATGTCCTGTTTTTGTACTGAGATCTGCTAAGTACTTAGAAGAAAAAGAAAAACAGCATTAAATCTAAACATGCTCTGACAAGGTCGGAGAAACACTGGCTTCAACATGAAAGCTTGGAATTGAGCATGCTGATTATATGTGGGTATTAATCATGGCTTTCTTGCCTAATAAAAATGATTCCTTTGCTTGAAGGCTACAGCAAGACTGGGCAACGATGGGAAGCTGGGCAAAGAGCTGCAAGGGTGAAACTGGGGTGTGGTGAAGAAAGCTGCGTGTTTGGGAGAAAATTTGTCAGAGGGATTGCAAAAAGCCCCCTAGAGGCATTTTAGGTGATAGGGAAACTTGGGTTGTAGGGGGGACTGCTTTATAGTGGCCTTGAGAGAATTGGGCCTGTTTCCTGTCAGACGTCCAGAATTCCTGGGTGGGAACATTGGCTAAAGAAGTCCCAGGAGGCTGTGCTTTTGGGAATGCTGCCAAGTCCTTCCAGTGCCCTCTATGATGTTACACACGTGAACCTGTAAGTGAGCTTTTACACACAAAAAATTTATTACGTAAAAAAGAAAAGTTGAAGAAATTTGCAATAAATTTCAATATTGACATTGGGTGTTTCAGTAATCCCCATAAAAATGTGTTAATAACTCACAGACACACAACTGCTAAATAAGGTAAATGTGAACATGGTAGGTATGTATGACCTTCAAAAGGCCTGAAGGTTTTCTTTAGCGCTACTTTAAAGGTTCACAAGAATCTCTGAGTCATTGGAAGCTAATTATACTGAAATGAGGTATGGAACAAGACTTGTAAAATATAAGAAAAGAGAAGCTTTTATGTTTAATTTGACACGAAGTGGGGAAATACAGATTTTCACTACATTCTAATGATAAAATGGTGCCATCTTGTGGCAAAATGAGCAACTTGTACACCATATGTAAAGACCTGTAATCCGTGTGGTGGAAATGCAGTTTGCCTCCTTACCTTACGGATGTCTTTTGTTTGGCAGAGTTCCAAGGACCAAACTTCAAATGACCAAAAGGAACACAGAGGCCCACCTCACATTTTCCAAAACACATCATTTAATGCAGTTCAAATAAAAAAATACATTGATCCCAGCTGCAAATTAAATATTGTTGTAACTCATGAAAACAATAACAATAATAATCTCATATTATTCAATGAATTTCTCAGATTTGTAGATGCTGAAAGCTGTGGCCATGAAGGATCTCCTGTAGCCAGGGATAGTTACTGATGGCATCCATATGCTCTGGTTCCACATATTGTATAAAGTGAAAATATCACAACAAAATCAGCACTTAATAATACTTATGGTCTTCCCTCAGATGGGGGGGTCAAAGCTAGCTGTCAGGGTGGCACCAGCCCACCCTGGACCCTCCCTAGAACTGTCCCTGCCTGTAGCGGCCCGTGGAGAATCTCTGTTTCTGTATAACAGTCTTGTGAAGAGGATTCTCTGTTTGATGATCCCTAGACTTTTGGAGCATTATTCTGTGATGAAAGGGGAACTTTTTTTACTTCTGGATTAAAATTAAATGTACAATAAGTAATAACTTTACAGTGAAATAATCACAAAACAGTCTATTGTCTCAATCATGTTGGAAGGAAGGTTAATGAAACAGATTTCTTTCTCAGCTGGCTGGGTGGAGGCCAGTTTTTCTCCTTTTAAAAAAGCCAAAGAGGGACGTAGTCATTGTTTACAATCTGTGAGATCGCAGGTTTGCCGAGTCTGCGCCGGGCAAACACTACTTGCAGCTGCACTGGTATTTTTAATCCGACACCAGACAGCAAAAAGCAGCAGCGAACCAAAGCCAGTAAAAGTAGCGGTCCAGAAGTTATTTCTTGTAACCTTAAAAAGCCACAGCATCCTTTGTGTTTTCCTCTAATATCGGGTAAAGAATGCTAGAGGCTAACATTGAGCTAACAATGCTAATGGTGAATTAGAAACAAATAGTTGGCTCTAGAAACATCTCAAGCTACTTTTTCAATTACCAACATACGGAAGGTTTTTGTTCACATATTGGTTCCACTGACTTCTTAGGAGTGCGGAAGTGACCAGGTATATGGGCGTTCTCCACTTTTGGTGCTAAAAAGTGGCGCAGAGAAACCTGTGATGTCATACAGGAGCGTCACATGTTAGTAAACACGCAGTCCTGATACAGTGACAACAATGGAGAACCTCTTGGCAATTATATTTTTTGTGCTCCGCATGTGGCTCGTTTTGGGGGACCAACTCTGTGCACAACAAGCACAACAAGCCAGACAACATTGCTGGGCATTACTGTGGTAAAGCCAGCCTCACTCAAATTTTCCAGGCGCACGTGTCCAAAATTGTACGGTAACAGCGGTTGCGAACCTTTTCAAAATAAAAGCCAGTCTCTGAAACGTGTTTTCTGACTGATTATTTCAAATGTACTGTTCTAGAAAACTGGAATCCTAAAGTAATCAACTTATATTTTTAATCACCATTTTAACCGTTATTTCCAAATAAAAGCATTTTGAAAATGGTTGCAATGCCTAAAAACATGTGTTCACAATCCATTTTAAAGACGTTTTTCTGGTAAGTAAGTAAGTAAGTAAGTAAGTAAATTTTATTTGTATAGCACTTATCACAGAAAAAGAATCACAAAGTGCTTCACAAAGATCAACAAAACACAAGATAGTCATCATAAAATGATCTTAAAACAAAACAACAGAATATCATAAAATCAATAAAAATCAGAAAACAGAAAGTCATAAAATTATAAAAATGATAAAACAAATGAAAGATAAAACAGTCCATGGTGATTCTGTTATTCCAGCATGGGTTATGGACAGACGACTAGTAGCCAACCTCTACTTGATATCCCAAAGTTTCAACCAAATCTGATGTGGAATTTCAAAATTAAAGCACTTGGAATTTGGGAAAAATTAATGTTAGATCATGTATTTTTAAAATCAGTTTGAAAAAAATCTTTCTGTTATTCCAGCATGGGTTATGGACAGATGACTAATAGCCCACCTGTACTTGATATTCCCAAAGTCCTGGCTGGCTTTCGAGATTAAGGATTGTCCGCCCTCTAGCGGACGAAAGCTGTTAATACAGGCATCGTCCATAAAGCTGAACAAGACATTTCGCATCAGCACTTCCGGTAAATTCCTTTAAAAAAACACAATTTCTACAGGTTGGTTTTGAATTAGTGTTAACAGCATAGTTAGTCTAAATAACGGGAAAGCCAGAACGTTTTCACATACACAAACTACGTAACTACTAAAACTCTAACACTTAATTATCTGTGTTCAACAAGATTAAATGGGATTACAGTAAATCAATGAGCTAAAACAGAGACTATTAGCAGCTAGCTACAGCACTACAAACATATCAGATCATATGCACTTGTATATTTTTCTGTAAAGAAATTAAACTAAGTAGGTAATATAATATAAATGTATTTACTTACAAAATGTTACCAGCATAAGTATATAGTTTCTAATCAAACAACATGTCAAATATAAAACTGTTAGGTCTTAGTTCAAAGACTAATAAATACCCAACTGCATCAAATAAACACACAGACATTGATAGACATTGAATTTTTTTAAAAGTCCATATTTTGGTTTAAACAAAAAAGCATTGATTTATTTTGATTTCACATTTATTTTGTATTTTCCCAGATTATCTTTGTTTGATACCAACAAACTTTATACAATTTGACAAAAACACGCTGTAAGGAGAAACATTTTCACCCTGTACACCTTCCTGTATGACAGCTAACCTTTTTTTTTTTTTTTTTTTTTTTTTTTTTTTTATTTATTTATTTATTTTTTTGACAGCTAACCTAACCTAACCTAGCAACAGTATAATATATAAATTACAGTTAGACCCTTATTGGTTTTAAACAGCTGTTGGGAACAGCTAGGTTATTTGCATTAAAACGGTGTCATGACTTATTTCAAATTAAACATAAAAACTGGGAGATGTTTTGCTGTTGTAGCTCATTATTAAACATTAATATTACTTCCGCCTGGTCAATGGACTCTAACATGTGTGAAACAGTAGGGGAAGATCCGGTTGATTTGTCATCTTCACAAACGTAAATATTTGAAATAATATCCAATGCAAAGCCCAAAATTTGCTTTAAAAGCTTTCATTTGCTATAAAATGTGTTTTTTTGTGAAAAACCATGAATTCATTGAAGAGAATGCAAATGCAGAACGGAAACAGTTTTACCTATAGACTGCCATAGTGGTACAGTCCACAACGCCCGGGTTTCCGCGCGAAAAGACGGCCTGCGCGCGCTCGCACTGCATGTAGCATCCGCTTGAAGAAGCGCCACACCACTGGTAGTAATCGCTGAGTCCTGCTGTGGCGATTGACGGCGGCCTAACGCACTCTTTTAATCTTTTTATATCAGTTTTTATCGCCCGCGTCATCTGATTTTAGTTAGCTGTTCAACATGCCATCCAGAACGTCCCTGTCTCTGCCAGACGATGTCAGGAAAAGGTTGGTAACCTCGGTGCTAATACTGCCATAATGCAGCCAGTTAGTAAGTCACAACAACGGCGTTCAGACCGTAACTATTAAACTGCTAGTCGTTGTTTCCCCTGGTTGTAGTGAGCATCCTCACAAGTTTGCGTTTGCATTAGCCGCTTGAGCTAGCATTAGCTTGTTGCCTCTTATCAATTTGGTTAATAGTCCATCATCAGTAACCTGCTACTAGCATCATTAGCCTGGAAATGGATGAGCAGTGAGTGAGTTTTGGCGCCACGTAGGAAGTTTTGTTTCCTAACTTTCTGGTTGCTGTGATGGAGGTTCTGCTACCGTTTGGCAGATAATGTGACTCTCTGTAAGCCGCTGTTGTTTTCATGTGTTCTGTTGGTAGGTTGGAGCTGCTGGATGAGGATGGATGTTCAGAAGAGGCGAGTGAAGTGTGCACCCACTGGACTAGAAAACCTGCTCAATAATTACGGGAAATGAAACTTGCTTTGTATTAGTAAAGATCAATTAGTACAAGTACACTTTATGTAGTGGCTCTAAGAGAAAGCATCACTCATTGGTTTTATTTTAGTTGTGAGATTTTAAATGTGTTTGGTAGCAAATATAAATAGCAAAGCTTCCAAAAATGTCAAGATTTCATCTATCACGCCCTAAAAGTTCATTT
The DNA here is from genome assembly GCA_006937985.1 of Aphyosemion australe. Classification (NCBI taxonomy): domain Eukaryota; kingdom Metazoa; phylum Chordata; class Actinopteri; order Cyprinodontiformes; family Nothobranchiidae; genus Aphyosemion; species Aphyosemion australe. The sequence goes on along the minus strand of SSNS01000016.1, from coordinate 3,962,552 downwards.
AATTAAGTACACGCATATATTTTTTTATTTCAAATATGACAAAAAAATTAAGGAATCGGCTTTCCCATATATTTTAATTCACTGACATTTGTCAAAAAGTTTAACATTTTAATGCCATAAATGCAGATATTTTTTAAAATTGTAACTTATTTGCATTTTTATGAATAAAAAGAATGTAAGTTTTATGTTGTAAATATTTATTTCAGGAACAAGTAAAGGAGAAGATCAAGTTGGTGCAGAACTTTCTGCATGATGATGCTCAGGGCCAACTGACCTGTCTTGAAGAAAAACTGAAAAAATCAGAGATCTCAAAGGTCGGTAACTCCTAAAGACGCTCATTATATGATGTTTATGTTATTTTCTATAAATCCATGTAAGACATGTTATGTGTCTGTTGTACTTTCCTCAGGAGGTTTACATCTCAAAGGTGAAAGCCTTGCTGGGCAAAGAATTTCATCTTGAAAATGGCTCGCATGTTGATGGCGTGGAGTGTAACGGAAAGGAAAATGGCCTCACTAATGGCTCCCATAAAGATGAAGAGGATGGAGACGGTGATGTTTCCATGGATACACAGGAAGAAGACACGGCAGCATCTGTCAAGTCACCAACCACCTCAAAGGGGAAGGGGGGGCGCAGGAGCAGGGGGAGCACAGACACAAAAAGTCAGTCTGAGACTTGTTTCGCGTTCATCGCGTGCCTCGTTTTTAAATGCGTAGCATCTGTCGTTCATGGTGAATCCTTTTGCTGTTGTAGAATCACCAACCAGCAGCAGAGTCACAAGAAACGGTGGGAAGCAGCAAACCATCTTGTCCATGTTTTCTAAAGTGTATGTATGAGTTTTATGCTGTTTTTGGTTTTCAACAAATAAGCAGAAATAAAATTAAGACCTGTTAAATTTTGCAGCCAAAAACGCAAGTCTGATGAGGTGAACGGAGAAACTGTCAATGGAACCAGTGAACCAAAAAAAGAAGATGAGGTCATTGATGAGGTGACATTTCTACCTCCCAGTTGTGTGTAAATATCAGTGTAGTTTAGTCCCAGAGATAACGTTTTACGTTTGATCGCCTGTTGCAGTCTCGGGAGGAGAAACGCCTCAAAGTGGAGTCGGATGAAAAGTAAGTGATGTTCTCTCAGAGCTTTGATGGTCCTGAGGTGGATGTACTTTTTACAACTTTTTCTTTTTTATGCAGACCTGCTGCTGAGGAAATAAAGACTGAAGTTGAAGCATCTGTGTCAGCGGCTAAGGTGGTGAAGTGGTTCATCAAAACATTTATGCAGACATTTACGTCAATAGGTATTGACACAAACCCGGGTTGTTTTTTAGACTCCGCCCCCCAAATGTCCAGACTGCAGACAATACCTGGATGACTCCGATCTGAAATTCTTTCAAGGAGATCCTGATAATGCGGTGAGACTTGTGTTTATAGTAATTAAAGGACTGAAAAGTTGTCATCTTAATAAAATTTTTTTCTGTATCTTTAGCTGGAAGAGCCTGAAATGTTGACAGATGAGCGTTTGTCCCTGTTTGACGCAAATGAGGATGGGTTTGAAAGCTATGATGATCTGCCGCAGCACAAGATCACAAGCTTCAGGTGAGTTTTTCTGTCGGGATTCAGGAGGCTCTTTTCACAAACATGTTGCTTCTAGCATCTTTGTTACGTGTCTCATCTGAATCTGATTTTAAGTTTACAATGTTGTTTTTGTGTCCTGCAGTGTGTACGACAAGCGTGGTCATCTTTGTCCATTCGACTCTGGGCTGATTGAGAAGAACGTGGAGCTTTACTTCAGCTGTGTCGTTAAACCCATCTATGACGACAACCCGTCCTTGGATGGTATGATAAACGTCAGTGTTCTATCTTTTTTTGCTCTCTCCATCTACTTAAACATGTTCTGTTGTTTGTTTTTAGGTGGTGTTTCTGCTAAAAAGCTCGGACCCATTAACGCCTGGTGGATCACTGGTTTTGATGGAGGCGAAAAGGCTTTGATTGGTTTCACAACATGTGAGTAGTCAAGTTTTACTCGGGTTCTGTTCTGTCCGTTTCATAAATGTTGCAACATTAAAGATTTGTTGGCAAGAATCTTGAGATAGATAGATCTGTATCTATCTATATCTATAGATATATATCACAATACAGAGTAGACGGTATGAAATACTTTGATGCTAAAAGCCAGATATTAAGACTGACTTTAATTGGAGAACTCTGGCCAGACGCTTCCAAAGACACATCCAGTGTTATCTTGTTATTCCGTCAGACTGAAGGCGGTAAAAACTGCTGCCACCTAGCAGTCAGAGTTTGAATTGCTCCACATTGGAAAAACAGTAAATGTTTGCATGTAAATTATCAATAAAAAATCCATACACTGCTTTAAAAAATCGACTATCAACACTAAATATCACAATATTTCAGCGTGTCAGTGTTTTCTTACATCCTAGTGTTTATTCTGTTTCTGCAGCTTTTGCCGACTACATCTTGATGCAGTCCAGCGAGGAGTACGCTCCCATCTTTGCACTCATGCAGGAGAAAATCTACATGAGCAAGATCGTGGTGGAATTCTTGCAGAAAAATCCTGACGCTACTTATGAGGACCTTCTCAACAAAATTGAGGTGAATTCACCTGAGGTTCCGTGTCATTATGCTCCTTACTCCTTCAGAGTGCTGAGTGACCGTTCTTGTTGCCCGCAGACAACCGTCCCTCCTGCAGGACTCAACTTTAACTGCTTCACTGAAGACACGCTGCTGCGCCATGCCCAGTTTGTGGTGGAGCAGGTGGAGAGTTACGACGAAGCTGGAGACTGTGACGAGCAGCCCATCATTGTGACGCCCTGCATGAGAGATCTGATCAAACTGGCTGGAGTCACTTTAGGAAAAAGGTACAGCTACAGAAAAAAGCCCTAAATAAGTTTGACTGCCTGAATCTTTTATGGAGGCTTTAAAGCTGAAACGTTTTGATTTCTGTCCTTACGGAGGTATTAAATGATGGAGTGTATTTGTGTGTTTCTGTTCCTGGCTCCCTTGTCCCTGATGTCTAACGTTCCTTTATAACATTTCCTAACGCAGCATGCTGCTGTACTGGTAGGTTGGCCTTGTTGTGATCTCATCTTTAGCTTGTTTGTTGGTGTGTTAGTGTGAAGCATTTCAAAACCTCTTGACCAAAATGACCACTGTCTTAAAGTTCATGCTACGATATCTTTTATTTTGTGCATTTGAACATTGTAGTTTATTTTCTGATGATTTACTATAAAAGTGTCATTTTGCACCACTGAGGGTCGTGAATCTGAGCTGTTCTAAGTAACACATAACGGTTAGAAGAGTCTAGGACTAACTCTGGATATTATTGTGGGATATGGACTGGAAGGCTAATTGTCATCTTGGTTTAATTCTTAACAAAATAAAACCGAAGAGCTTTAGACCTGTGAGTTTTTTTTCTTCCAAATGACTCCTTTTGCAGTCGTTTTCTTATAATAGAAAACTTTTTCTCTCACTGTAGGAAGAATCTTTTTTCCAGTTACTTTGATCACAAACCACATTTTTCATTCCGACTGTTTTGTTTGCTTGTTATGTTGCATGGCCTGATGCTGTGGTGTGATGACGGCCAGCGGCCTCAGAACGCCGTCGCTCCGTGTTCGCTCAGGGTTTTGTGCCTGAGAGATTCCTCTAAACTCTGGTTTCTTCTGTTGACAGGCGAGCCGCCAGAAGACAGGCCATCCGCCATCCAACGAAGATAGAGAAGGATAATAAGGGACCGACTAAAGCCACCACCACCAAGCTGGTCTATCAGATCTTTGATACCTTCTTCTCAGATCAGATTGAGCAGAACGATAAGGAGGGTGGAGTCAAAAGACAGCGCTGTGGAGTCTGTGAGGTAAGCTGGCACGGCCTTAGAGAAACAACAAACTCATTTGACTCTTTTGGGCTTATAAATTAAGTTTTCCTTGTTGGCTTCTAGGTGTGCCAGTCTCCTGACTGTGGGAAGTGTGCCGCCTGCAAAGACATGATCAAGTTTGGAGGAAGTGGCAAAAGCAAGCAGGCTTGTAGACAGAGAAGGTGAGCGTGTTTGTGTTGTTTCTGAAGATCGTTTCAGACACCCAGAGTTTCTGAACTCGAGTAATTTCTTATTAGATGTCCAAACCTCGCTGTGAAGGAGGCTGAGGATGATGAGAATATTGAGGAAGACGTTCCAGAAGAGAAGCTCAAAAAGGCTCCCAACACCAAGAGGAAGAAGCAGACCCAGTCCAAACTGGCGTGGATCGGCGAGCCCGTTCAGGTTTGATTTTCTGTCCAACATCAGAAGGCGTGAGTGTCACCTGTGCTGATTCATGTTCGTTTGTCGCCCATCAGACTGTGGGGAAGAAGCATTTCTACAAGAAGGTCTCTGTGAATGACGAAGTTCTGGAAGTGGGAGACTGTGTCTCCGTTTCTTCTGATGATCCTTCCTTTCCTCTTTACCTGGCAAGGTAAAAAATATCCTTTTTTAACATTTTATCCAGAGATGAACTTCTAACGAGGTTTTCCTTCTCAGGATCACGTCACTGTGGGAGGACAACAACGGGAAGATGTTCCACGCCCACTGGTTCCTTCGTGGGATTCACACGGTGCTCGGAGAGTCCTCCGATCCACTGGAGCTCGTCATTGTGGATGAATGCGAGGACATGCTGCTCAACTACGTCCAGGGAAAAGTCAGTGTGACATACAAGGCCCCGTCTAACAACTGGTCTATGGAGGTATGTTGGTGACTTTGGACATGTGGATCTTATTGTTTACGGGTTTTTAACTTTAGCTACATTCTGTGTTTTAGGGAGGGATGGATGTTGACATTAAGGTGATTGAGGACGATGGAAAGAGTTTCTTCTATCAGTTCCGGTATGATGTCAACTTTGCTCGATTTGAGACTCCCCCGGAGACCCTTGCATCAGAAGAATGCCAGTTCAGGTAAACATGAGTCATGCATTGTGAAAAAGTATAGAAGATATACTGAATGATGTTCCTTTGTTTGTGTTTCCTCTCCTCCAGCTGCAGTTGAACTCTTCTTTGTTTTTCTGTGTACGTGTAGTTTCTGTGGGAGCTGCACTCGTACTAAAGAGAGAGAAGAGCAGGAGATTCCTCGTGTATCTGAACCCCTGGAGAACGAAGACAGCGACACCAAAGTGCTTTATGGTTTAGTCTGCTTCAAGGGAGAACAGTTCAGGGTGGGAAACGGTGTCTACCTGCCTCCTGATGCCTTCCATTTCAGGTGAGTTTACCCAAGCTTTAGGAAAACGGACTCCGATTAACTTTATTGATCCCTCGGGAAAGGTTCTGTTTTCCATCAGTGACACATCCAACAGTAAATAAAAGGAAATAATGCAGTAAGTTACAAGAGAGAGGATAAATATTACTATGTTTTGAAGTGTTGTATGACACTCCTATTGCACATCCTATTGAGACTTTTGTTTATTGCGTTGCATGTAGAACTGGTGGTGTTAAGGCACCGTACCTTTGTTTGGTTTTCAGTGTGAAACCTGCCAGTCCGGTGAAACGCTCCCACAGAAAAGAGGACGTGGATGAAGATCTGTATCCCGAGTATTACAGGAAATCCTCAGACTACATTAAGGGGTCCAACCTGGACGCTCCAGAGCCGTTCCGTATCGGCCGCATCAAGGAGATCTTCTGTCACCGACGGAGCACCGGGAAGTCTGACATGACGGATGTCAAACTGAGACTCTACAAGTTCTACAGGTAAATCCATGGTCACATATTTTATTTTATTTATTCAATGAAGTCTGCTGTAACTGAGTTTTGTGTCACTAACCAGGCCTGAGAACACTCACAAAGGTGTCAAAGCGAGTTACCACACAGACATCAATCAGCTGTACTGGAGCGACGAGGAGGTGACCGTCAGCATGTGTGACGTACTCGGCCACTGTCAGGTGGAGTACGCAGAAGACCTAAACGAGTCCGTCCAGGATTATTCCAGCGGTGGGCCGGACCGCTTCTATTTCCTTGAGGTAACATTTATTATTGGGTTTTGGGTCAAAATCTCTTTCAGCTGCTCATATTGACTTTGTTGGCATGAACTTTATAAATGTAATGCTCTAAATAAACTTTATTATTCTGTGTACTCAGGCCTACAATGCTAAATCAAAGAGCTTTGAAGATCCTCCGAACCACGCCCGCTCCTCTGTCCATAAAGGAAAGGGAAAAGGCAAAGGAAAAGGTTGGTTTATGAGAGTTTTACAGACAGAAATGATGCATTTGTAATCTGTTTTTACAAAAAATCTTTGCTTTTGTAGGTAAAGGGAAAGGAAAGGCTGCACAGGAGCCACAAGACCCTCGCACTGAACCTCTTAAAGTGCCCAAATATCGCACGCTTGATGTGTTCTCCGGCTGTGGTGGACTCTCTGAGGGTTTCCACCAGGCGGGTAAATACTTCTTCAGTGCCAGTCACATGATGCTTTATCAAGCACAAATGCATCACCCATTTCTGCTTGCTCCTCTCAGGCGTCTCGGAGACTCTCTGGGCCATAGAGATGTGGGAACCTGCAGCACAGGCCTTCAGGCTCAACAACCCTGGCACCACGGTGTTCACGGAAGACTGCAACGTCCTACTGAAGTTGGTCATGTCTGGAGAGAAGACCAATTCTCTTGGGCAGAAGCTGCCTCAGAAGGGGGATGTTGAGATGCTGTGTGGCGGACCTCCCTGTCAGGGTTTCAGTGGAATGAATCGCTTCAATTCCCGGACTTACTCCAAGTTCAAGAACTCTCTAGTGGTCTCGTACCTGAGGTGTGTGTTTGCTGTGATCTTAAGTTCATGTTTGAACGGACTGAGCTGTTTCTGTTTAAATGAGATGTTTTTTCCTTGCAGCTACTGTGACTACTACAGACCAAAGTTTTTCCTGCTGGAGAACGTGAGGAACTTTGTTTCATTCAAAAGCTCCATGGTTCTGAAGCTGACGTTACGCTGTCTTGTGCGAATGGGCTACCAGTGCACCTTTGGAGTCCTTCAGGTGGGTCCAGTTGTAGAGATGGTCTTTAACGAACCATCTGATTGTGTGAAATTGTTGGGATGAGGTCAGATCAGACTTTTGATGTTCTACTCATCAGGCGGGACAGTACGGCGTCGCCCAGACTCGTCGCAGGGCAATCATCCTGGCCGCTGCCCCAGGAGAAAAGCTGCCCCGTTACCCTGAACCCCTCCATGTGTTTGCTCCCAGAGCCTGCCAGCTGAGCGTGGTGGTGGACGAAAAGAAATACGTCAGCAATGCCACGCGGTAATTTAAGCTTCATTTATTGTGATGGTGATCTGGAACATATTACCACCTCACACTGAACAAATGCGGTTTTAGATTTGGATACATTTGTGTTTCCTTTTTTTCTCAGAGGTAACGGTGGAATCTATAGAACCATCACCGTCCGTGACACCATGTCTGATCTGCCGGAGATTCGTAATGGTGCCGCAGCTTTGGAGATTTCCTACAATGGCGAACCTCAGTCTTGGTTCCAGAGGCAGATCAGAGGCACGCAGTACCAGCCCATCCTAAGAGACCACATCTGCAAGGTGAGCTGTGGAGTCGTCGTACCATTGTTATGTTGTGTGTGAATTTAGACAAAAATAACAGGATTTCTATTCTCAGGACATGAGCGCTCTGGTTGAGGCCAGAATGCGCCACATCCCCTTGGCTCCAGGCTCCGACTGGAGAGATCTTCCAAATATTGAGGTGCGGATGAAAGACGGCAACACGACTAAGAAGCTGCGCTTCACGCATCATGATAAAAAGAACGGCCGCAGCAGCACTGGTGCACTCAGAGGTGTCTGCACCTGTGCAGGAGGTATGCAAAGCCATGGTTTATCTGGTAAATCAGAGCTCCAGATTGGAGATGTCTCATATTTTCTTTCATGTCCTTTCAGGGAAACCTTGCGATCCTCTAGACAGGCAGTTTAACACCCTGATTCCCTGGTGTCTGCCTCATACTGGGAACCGCCACAATCACTGGGCTGGACTTTATGGCAGACTGGAGTGGGATGGCTTCTTCAGCACAACCGTCACCAACCCTGAACCCATGGGAAAACAGGTTGGAGAACTCATGTCTACCAACCTGATGAATCACCTTTTAACATCTGTATTATCTGCCTTTGGATCTTAATCCACACATTTAATTACAGGGTCGTGTTCTGCACGCCGAGCAGCACAGAGTGGTGAGTGTGAGAGAGTGTGCACGCTCTCAGGGATTCCCTGACACCTACCGATTCTTTGGAAACATCCTGGACAAGCACAGACAGGTAAAAATCTGCTGTATCAAATGAATTCACAACACGTTAATTAGCTGAAAACCTGAATCTATTCAAATCTTATTTTATTTGCAGGTTGGAAATGCTGTTCCTCCTCCCCTCTCCCGAGCCATCGGGCTGGAGATTAAGAAATGTGTCATAGAAAGGATAAAGCAAGAACAGGCAGAAGGTCCCACATCATATTATTTTCCACTGATTGACACGAAGCGCTAAAACAGATCATCGTCTGAAGGTTTGTTTGTTTTTCCTCTGCAGACAACATCAAGCAAGAGAAGATGGAAGCCTGATTGATCTCATTCCCATCCCAGCAGGAATCGACTTTACACATCCTGTTGGGGAAAATTCTTTTGAAATATTTTGGCTTTTAACGGTCACAAAGTGGCGCCGATGCTCCATGTAGTAACCATTCCATGTCGACTCTTAACTGTTTTTAATTACGCCATTAAATGTCCAGTTAATGTGGGATGAATTGTATGTAGATTTATATGTAATATTTCAAATAAAGGTCTTATGAAATTGTAGTTGTGATTGAATAAACTGCTGTTTGTTTCAGTCCTGTACCATAGGGCCTCTTAAAAATAACAGATGAGTTCTATATGAAGCCATCAAATCAATCGGCAGCTCTCTAAGCTATAGGCTGGTGCATCATGCAGTCATACACTGTTTCTGCACCAACACATCTGGTTCTTTGTGTTTAATGGCAGTTGGCAAGCAACTTCTTGGTGCATTGCCACCACCAAATGAATGCAAACCAAGATACTAAATACCACTTAAGTCTATATATAGATGTGTTAATACTTAACCAACACCTTTAATGTGTCAGTCATGTCTTTAAGGCACAGTATCAAACACCTGGTTTCAATTGGATGATAAACAGGCATCTGAAGAACCTGAAGAGGTGATTCAACCACTAACTCAGGTGTGTTGGAGCAGGTTAACGATGGCAAAGGCCCTCCACACCAGGTTTGAATAATCCTGCTTTACAGTATTCACATCTGGATTATCTTATTTTAAGAGCCTACACGTGTAAAGTGAATCATTCTGTTGAACAGCTTTTACACAGCCTACCCACAGATGTTAGCATTAAAGTTTATTGAAATCTACAGCAGGGGTTGCCATTTTTTTCTTGCTTCCTGCCCACAAAATAATTTAAAATAAACATGTAACACCATGACATCAATGTAGTTTTTGTCAGTTCATCACTATTGACTATTAAATATTTGGGGGTAATAATGATTGTAGTGGTAATTTATACACACATCCATGATTGATATGGGTACAGACTTTGGAAATCACTGGTCTACAGCAGATGCTGTATTTTGAAGACAAGGCTATTGTATGGGGTTTATATATAAACAAGACCATTTATAGATTTTACACATTTTAATGCAGATCAAACTGAAGTGATGTGCAGTTGACTAAAAATCTTGGTAGTTATAAATTATGGTCATTTTTCTTGTTTTTTTTAATTGATAGTTGTTCCAGTCTGCAGCAGTGACAACGGTATATCAACATATTCATTTCATTCGGCTGTCTCCTGAAGACTACGCTGGCTGACCCAGGACCGTAAAACATGGCTTCAATGAACCAAAAGAACCATCTCTCCTCTCCAGGGGCTGGCACAGAGTCAAACAGGAGATAAACAGCGACAAATTATCATGTTTATTTAGGTAACAGCCACATTTCATCATAATAAATTCTGGCATCTTTCTGATAAGATTCTGATGAATTCCTCAGTTGTTTGATGGTCTGTAACAGAAGTAAATTACATTAGTAAATATGAAACATTCATTATGTAATTGACAACAGTGATAATGAACTTACTTGGCCCATTCAACATTGAGAATAAGATGATCATATCCAAATCCTGACACTCCTGCAATGGCTCTAGCGGCATCCTCCCTTCGGTGGAAACTGATGAAGGCAAATCCCTGCAGAATAAAAACATTTGTTGGCATAAATCTCAAATACTAGACAGTAAATAACAGCAGGTCTGAGAAAAAAATAGTGAATGGCCTGCACTTTTAAAGCACTGTCACCCCTGAGGTGAGCACTAACCTTGGACTGTCCCGTGTTCTTGTCCTTTGCCAGATAGATCCTTGAGATGGAACCAAATGGTCTGAAAAGCTCCTGTAAGTCTGTCTCACGAGTGTCCTCAGACAGGTTGGTCACACGGATGGTAGCGTTGTCATCAGCTGTTAAATGCAATGACTCGTTATTTATTCAATGCTGCATAATGACTGGAATAAAAGTGACCATGTATTGCAAATTTAGCACCAACACCAATACAAACTGACCTCTTCGGTTAGGCTGCATAGACTCCCCTCTTCTCGTGCCTCCATCTCTCAGGCTCGGCGGCACATACTTTCCAGTTTTGCTTTGTGCAGGCTGAACAGGCTCTGGCTCAGCTAGGAAAAGCCACAATTACTGTCACAGCTTTAGAAACAAATGAGCAGTACTAGTTATCCAACAGCAGAAAAGTCTGATAATGAGAATTGTGATAATGGTACCAGAACCAGCAGCCTTCTCCTTGTCTCCAGTGGAAAGCCCAAGCTGCTCAGCCAGCTCCTTCTGCATGGGGCCCAGTGTGTCCTTATACGGACAGCGGGTCGTCCAATGGTCCCCTTTACAAATACGACAGGACACAATCTTCTGCCCTTTAAGCTTGTTCATTGGATCCTCGTCTTGGTCTTGGGCATTCAGGTCCTGCGAAAAGCTAGATTAGCAACTTTGATAAAACAAATACAGCTTAATTAATTAACTTATTAACTAATTTGGAGCCATAAATTCCATACATGCTGATAAACAATTCAGAATGATCAGATCTAGAGCTGTTTCAATGGTGGCAAGCTGTAAAATCTTTGAAGGGACAATCAGTGCGAGCAGCAATTCCTGAGAATTTTAAACATGCTGTGAATTATTACTCTATTAGAAAATTTCCCAAAGTATATTCTCGTTTGTTTTTGTGATCTGAAGGAAAACAGCAACTTCAACATATCCCGTACCTCCTTGCTGGAGATGAAGGTCATGAAGACATCATCGCTGACAGTGGTGGTTGCAACATTAGGACCCGGTGGGTCAAACTCAGAGTTGCCAAACTTCTTCCAGTTCTGAAATGAGGTTGGTAAATATCAGAAGGTTGTTTATTTATTAAGTGCACGCTGCATTGACTTAATTTAATAAAAAACACAGACCTTCCTTCTGGCAACGGCTTTTGAGGCTTTCCTCGTCTCAATCTTGAAGGTCCGCACAATCTACACAGGGATCCAGAATTTATCATTTATAATATTTCAGGAGACATTTATTTGCTTTGTAATTTCAGCTTTCTGGATGCATAAACAAAATACCTTGAACTTTTTACCATCATCGTCTATCTTATACTCAGTGATTGTTTTTATGTTTCCCTTGATGGTCTCCTTTGGTGGTGGCAATGTGCCTATGGGATACATTTATACATATTTAGTAAACAATACATCATTCACAGGTGCACGCAAAACAACATACGTTTCTAAAATCCAGATATACATGTAGATTTGATCAATAACTGTCAACTAAAAGCGCAAGTTTATCTGAACTGTCAGGAGGAGGATGTCCCTGATCCAAATGTCACATATTCGTTTCAACTTTATCTTGAACACTTGACGACACTAAAGGATAAAGTTTACGATTATATCAGTCTAGATTCCGTCAGCATCATTACGCACGAATGCACCCCTACGTCACCGTCAGGGGACCACTGCCTAATTATCAGAACGCAATTTCTTAAGCCGTTCATCTCTGTCACTCCAGCCCATGACTCATTTATGAGCAGATTCTTATCAAAAGTTAACGAACATGAACATTTTAGCTCGTCTTTAATGCCGTTCAACCACGTGGAACTGCAACACCGGCCTCCTTCGCCACCGAACTAGCTAGCGAAGCTAAAAATGCTGTTTACCTTCATCTACTTCCTCCTCCACCTGGTCAGCCCAGCTGGGCTTCGAGCTGGAATATAATCACAGAAACTCGTTATTACAAGTGTTACACGTATTCAATAAAAACAGAAATCAACTAAATTTTCTATATACTCTTACTCGTCGTATTCAATCGACGGCATCCTCTCGGCTAGCCTAGCTTCGGAAGGACCAGCGCGAACCAAGTGCTGCACTTCCGGAACTTAAAACTTCGCAATAAAAGCACAATTCGTCAGACTTTTTTTCCCTTCAAAATAAGAGTTTTATTTTGGAGCTGAGCTGAAAAAAAATGTGACAAAAGCGTAAAATGACATGATTATAATTCTTTGTTAATGTTATGAAAATAACTTCCCATGTGAATTCTAAATGTGAATTCTGTGTTAAATTTGGAAAAATATTAGGAGCTTTAAAAGATTTTCACATGTTGTCAAATTCCTGAAGGGACAAAAGAAGTATTTGAAAAGTTTACAAATCACCTCAGTGGTAACATCATTTTTATTTTATTACAAGCAAAGAAAAAGGCACATGTCGTAGAACAGATGAACTTATATTTGGTTTACAATAGAGCAAAAAGGACCTGAACTTTTACACACCTTTAGTGCATAATCACTATGCCAGCATGGATTCTGGATCATATTAATTATAGTTATAAAAACAAAATAATAAAAACACAAGACGTTTGCTGCTGTTTGTTTTTCCTGATGCAGGTCATGGCAACAGAAGAAAATCGTTATTTCATCATGACTTGTTTCAAAGCTTTATTTATTTATTTTTTAATTTAACCTTTATTTAACCAGATGAGTCGATTGAGAACTCATTCTCATTTACAACGAGCCAAGAGGCAGCAGCACTTACACATAGTTAGCTTTACACAAACAGATAAGATAAAAAAAAAATGCAGATAAAGATAAGATAAAACAGCTAGACATAAAAACAAAGGACTGTTCTCATATATAATATGTACAAGCCATCAAAACAGACTTAAAACAATCTTTAAGTACTCAGAAGCACGCACATTGATCAGAAACTATTGAATGCATTGAATTATTGAAGGTAGATAATGGAACGTAGGTAGTGAGCTTTAGTGATTTTTGCAGCTCATTCCAGTCATTGGGAGCAGCAAACTGGAATGAGGAGCGGCCAAAGGAGGTGCGAGCTTTGGGAATAACCATAGAGATTAGGTTACTGGAACGTAAAATGCGCTGGTTGTTGGAAGTGATGAGTAATGAGCGAAGATATGACGGTGTTCTACCGATGATTGTTTTGTATATAAATTGATACCAATGTAACAACCTGCGGGAATGGAGTGATGGCCAGTTAACGCGTGAGTACAGATCACAATGATGAGTAGTGAAAGGGGCAGCAGTGACGAAACAGATTGCTGAGTGATAAATGACATCGAGTTTATGAAGATGTTTTTTGGAAGCAGTCCTATAAATGATGTCACCGTAATCTAAGATGGGAAGGATTGTCATTTTGACCAAGGTTTGCTTTGCAGAATGAGTAAAGGATGACCTGTTGCGGTACAGAAACCCAATCCTTGACTTGACTTTAGAGAGTAATGAATTAATGTGAATGTCAAATGAAAGTGTGCTGTCAAGCCAGATACCCAGATACTTATAGGAACTGACAAGTTGTAGTTCTGTACCATCCAGGGAAGCAATACTAGTGTGGCAAGTTGATTGCGGTAAGTTAAAGCTGCCAATACAGAACAGTAACTTTCAGCAGATGCAGACAAAATGTGTGCAGAATTGTTTTGCAGAACTTAAGGTTTTCATGTAATTTTTTTTAAATAAGGATGTAGCTGTTACATCCAGCTCTACTTCCTCCTTGTCTGTTCATTATCTTCCCATTGGCTGTTTCCACAACACGCTACCCTAATGCTGTCAAACACAGCCATGTAAAGCACCGGATGGATACACATGTTCAGCGTCGCTAGACCTTTTGACACCTGATAAACTATGTAGACCCCGCAGGTTGAGTCGTGAAGGTTGTAGATTTTCCGATAGAAGTGATAGCTCTGAGAGAAGTGGTATGGAATGAAGGAAACAGCATACAAGACAATCACTGAAGTGACTAACAGGGCCACCTTACGCCTCTCAAGCACCGTTACGCTGGCATTCTGCCACACCACATGAATCACCAGGCAGTACGATGTGAAAGTTACCAGGAAGGGGATGAGGCACCCAAACACCGTGAGGAAAAGCTTATAGGTGAAATGAGGCATTGGGTCCTGATCACAGGAGGACACACACAGAGTGTTGTTGTTGGCATGAGAGCAAACGGAGGCAAATTTCAACACAGGGGAGGAGATGACTCCAACAGTGATCCATATGATGACACTGATGACTTTAGCGTGAACAGGCTCCACATAAGAGCGGGTAAAGAAGGGCCACACGAGAGCCACACATCTGTTCACGCTTATTGCCATGACGAAGAAGATGCTCCCGTACAAGTTGCAAGTGAAGAGAAACCTCTCGATTTTACACCCGGCGTCTCCAAACAGCCAGTTCTTTTTTAGTGAGTAGTAGACGATCAGCAGAGGCAGGGTGAGGACGTACAGCAGGTCACTGATGGCCAGGTTACAGGACAGGACCACACCTGGGTGCCAATTTCTTCTTTCTTTAGTGAGCAGAAGCCACAAAGCAAACACGTTGCCTACCAAAGCCACAAGAAATTCAAGCCCGTACATGTACGGCAGCACGCTGATCTGAAAATCCTCACATTTGGAGAAGTTGCTTGCCATCCTGCTTTCCGGTCAAAGTGATCCTCTTACTGAGCAGCTACCACAAGGATTGTAGTTCAGAATAACTGTGAAAAGAAGTAGGTTCAACCGTTTAAAAAGCTTTGAGTACATAAGGTATATACCATGGAAATGAGCAGAAGTATAAAGGATCAATTACCTGCTTTGCAGACGTGCAGCTGAGCACTGACATGAAGATAAGAATGAACAACATCCTGTTGAAAAGTGTGAAAAAACACAAGACGCACCTAAATCATCACAACCACCTCAGCCCTAACTCAGCAGGCAGATGAGACCTCAGATAGAAACAAGTCATTTCCTCGTGCCCACGCTTGTTACGAAATTTGCAGAAGGAAAAGTGCAACAGTCACACTAGTAGCATGTATTTGCAAGGCATGCAATAAAAGTAGAGGGTGGGTTATTTGCAAGGTTTATTTGTATGTTAATAATTGTCAAACTTACATTAAATCGTAACAAGCCACTGGTGCACTGAGGTGATATTTCACATGCAGGTAAAATACGTTAATGTCCAAAAACATGAAAGATGTCATTTAAAATGTAATATAGAGCCTCATCCCCCTTAAACACAGGTCTTCAGAAAACACGTTTGAACTCGTGGTGGAATTCTTCTACCTTGCAGCTTGTGTGTGCAGAAGGCAGACAGTAGACCTAACTCACCAAGGGAGAAACTCCAAAACAGACTCGGGTATCCCGTCACATCACAACTGGTGAGAGGGATAAAAAGTTGCTTTAATAAAAGTAGACATCACGGAGTCCATAAACTCACAAAATAACTTGCTTTCAGTGGATGACATTGACATGTTAGAATCAGATCCTCATTTAGCTGACTGGGTCCCCTGATATTTTTAACTGAAGTCATGCTTTAAAAATAGGTCTAACACTAAAGTTCCACTCAAGATGCTCAAAGTTCAGCGATCACATGGTAAACTCCATTCATCCAGTAAGAAAATACATCTAGACGCAGTTGTTAGATTTCTGAAGTTCTTTTTTCTCCAAATGATTGGGTCTTTAAGAGAATTCCTAAATTTTTAAAAATAACTAGCAACCACTAAATACTGAGAGCTTTTATTTCAAACCTGTGATGTCAGGTAACATCTTGGTCACTATAAAAGTTTGATTCCCCAATCTGTTTTTTCTATTGGTGTTAAAGTTTCATAATGTTCTTTAATGAAGTCAAGAATCTTAGAACACAAGTTTTGTTCTGCTTTTTTAATCGTTTACGTAACCAATAGTCCTCCTTCTGGGCACAGAAATGGTTACATGTGCAACCACAAGTAAACATTATAAAAACAAAACACACCAAAAGCAGAACTGAAAATGAACACAGGGTGAAATTCATACTGTGGTGGCTTTTCAAATGAAATCCTATTTTCCTGCTTAATGAAAACTAATTTGAGAGGAAGGTTTTGGATAAATCCCATTTTAGACATTTATGAATGGGACCGAAGTGATTAAAAGTTTAATCAAGAAATCAACAAATACAAACGCTCACATTTTTTATTATTTACAACCTTGGCTTTATTTCTGTCCATTCATTCAGATTTAATATTCTCCAGCAGTCAATGTCTTTGCCAGTTGACGCAAGGAGAGCAGAGATTTGCTGCCATCTGCTGCTGCCGCTTGGTACTGCACTTAAAGTCCAGATGAAGTAAACTTTCAGCGTTTTCCCTTCATCTTTGTTCCTGCACCTTTCTTCTTAAAACCAGTCTTGCTTTTCTGGCCTTTGGATTTGAACGAATTGTCCTTATTTTTCTTTCCATCAAACTTTTTTCTACCAAATTTATTTTCCATTGGTCCAGCTTTCTTAAAGCCAAACGCTTTTCCTGGAGGGAGCTTTTTCTTCCCAAAGGCTCTCTCTCCATCCTTAGATTTCTTCCATCCTTTTCCAGGTTGGTCTTTGCCTGTTCTGTCTCTCTTCTGTCCTCCTGCACCTTTTCTTTTTGGTGATTTAGAATCCATTCGTTTTGAAGATGTACCAGGAGACATCTTCCTCTTCTTGGCAGGTTTGTCAGGTTTTTCTGAGCGCCACCGCCTCTTCTTGGCAGCAGGAAACATGTCTGCACAAAAAGGTATTTCAGTTAGTAATAAACTAGAGACAGTACAGGGCAGCACAGGGCTGAGAGGTTTTATTTCACCTTCATCTGGCTCTTCCCCCACAGCCTGTCTGTAGTACTCCACATCATCATCAGATTCAACTTCAGCTGCCTGGTCCCCCTGCAGTCCTGGATCCTCCACCTCACTGTCTGACTCCGCCTCAGCCCGTTTTCTCTTGATGCCTTCCAGGGTCTTTTTCCTGACAGGAAAGGAGAAAAAACCCTTAAGTTTCACACTTCAATTAAAACATAAAAACAAAAGTGACACCAAACCCAAATTACTTGTGTTCTTCCCGCTTCGCTTTCTTCTTAGCAATATTCTGCTCCTGTTGCTTCCGACGTTCCTCCTTCTGCTTCAGCTGAGTCTCTTTCTTCTCGAGGATATTCTGTATTTCCTCTTCAGTCTTGGATACTAAAAGAAAGATTAATAAAAATATTCCCACTCAAGAGCAGTTTGTGCCACGTGTATTTAAAACGAGATACACTCTAGATGAGTCAGTAAGCGTTTACTTTTAGAGAGAAATCACAGAAGTCATACAGCTTTTGTCATCATGTACACCTGGACATTTAAAGCAGATAGATATCATGGATGATGTGCACTCACTCATGGAGTGGTAAATGACGTTTCCTTCACCCATTCCCTCCTGAATCTTTATCAGCTGCAGAGTCAAACGAGGCCCAATCTGAGAACGACACAAAACATTCAGCTCACATTCAGACGTCAACGATGCTTTAAAAACAGTAAACAGTCTAAACGCACTTCGGTTAAACGAACAGCACTTTGTTGGGACGGCATGTTGCCTCTTCCTGAGTAGACCTGTGGCAGTTCGGTGATGTTGTCCTCTCCATCTGGTTCTGCTTCACTTTCTGAAAGGTTCGCTCCCCTGTGAGTCAGTAGCAATCAATCAACCAGGTTTCTAAATGATTAACACACAAACACACACCAAAACCTTCATAAGAACCTTACTTCATCAGCAGCTCACTGATGTCCTCAAACTTGTTCATGTTGGGGAACTTCTCCTGCATCAGTTTTTTCACTCCTCGGCTCATCCCAACTGGGACGACTTTCAGGCTGCTGCAGATTGGGAACATAATCTCATCAGTGACCAACAGAAACTCAACTAACACCAGCAGAATGGAAAACGTTTGATGGCTCATCAGTGCGTTTACTTTGGACATACATCATGGAACAGTCAAGTCATAGTCTATCATCATCTGAGCTCATCACTTCAGTTTGGGTTCTTACAAATTACAACCTACTCCAAAATGTAATGAGTTTAAAGCACAAATAGCTTCACATCGGACTTCAGATTAAGTTTTTTGTTGTTGTTACAAGTTTCAAATATTTTTACTTACTAATGCCGAAACTGAATTTCCTGGGTTTCAGGGTCAAAATGAAGCAGGACACACCTCTTAATCAGGTTGAGGTTAATCTGCAAAACAACAACATTTCTCACTACACCACATTGATAAGCTGTCACCGTGAAGAACAACTAGTTTACCAAGAAATCAGAAAGCGTTTACTTATGAAAAATCTTCACATGTACTCAGAAGACTACACTTTCATCATAGCAAGGCGTTTCTATAGTCAGTGATACGACAGCAATACAAGCTTTAGCCAACTTACCGTTTGCACGTTTATAGAGGGAAACATGTTTTGGAACATGGTTGCCATGAGTTTAACGTGCATGCCATCCATTCCAAAGTTACTGAGGATGAGAAGAGGGTGATGTGTGAACTGCTGCTCGTGCATCCTGTGCTTCTTCAGAGATGAAACTACATCTTTGACAAGAGAATACTGGCAGAAAAAAGGTTGAAATTAATAAAGAGCAGTTAAAAACAATAACATTACTTTAGTAGCTCAAGACCCATCAGTGCGTTTACTTTGAAATACATCACTTTACAATCAAGTTTTTAAATTTCATCAAATGAGGTGATACGTTCATCAAACAGGATTTACTGCTGCGTTTAAATGTTTACCTTGAGGACTTTGAAATAAAGCGTGGGGCCTTTGGGAAGCCGAGCAACTCTCTATAGAGAAAAAAATGGGTTGTTGAGATTAGAAATGTCTAATTATTACAAAGCTGCAAGCTTTTGTTTCAAAGTCTCACCATGTTGATGCTGTTGGGAGTTTTGCCAAAGATTATGAAGTGTGTCACCCCCAGCGGCCCTGCCACCGACACAAAGTCTTTAAGCACATTCTTTTTTCGAACCTGAAATGTTTTTGGAGAAACACAAGGGAACACGCGAGTTGGTGACAAGATGCTTAGATATGTAAATGTCCAAGTGTTATTCTGATTTTATTGACACTTTGACTTTACACAACCCAAAACAACTTAAATGCAGTTTTAAAATGAAAACACACGTAAGACAGACAGCAGCTTAGTAACAGACCTTCAGAGACTCTGCGGTGTAAGGCTGCATGACTCTCCTCATGTCCTGGATCAGTTGACCCACGTTTTTCCCAACCTGACCCCGATGAAACACGAAAGAGTGGGGCACAGATCTGTAACTCTCACCGGCCACATGGTTGGCTAATGATCGGGATTTCTTCTGGTTTTTAGTCTGATTGAAGGGAAAAACATAAACACAATCACAATCATGGGTTTTGTTGAATAAAATACAGATTCCTTAACAAGGCTCAATAAACTTAGCTAGAGTCAAAAAAATCTGCTACATAGTCAAATAATCTCAGTGCAAAGCGACGCTAAAACTGTTCACTACACGACTCATTTTAAATAACAGATTATAACCTATAATGTAACTACAAACTAACTAAACATTATGTTTACGCTTTAACTGATTAGCAGTTTTTAGCTAGCGGCTAGGCACATACCTTTGATTTCCCCATGATTTACCACGAGACAAACCGAAGGACCAAGTCAAAAACTTTCAAGAAAAGTTGAAGAAGCGAATTTAAGCTAAGAAATAAAAGTTACGTTCATTATTCCGACAAAATGTATCTATCAACTACTGCTGAACATTTAACTTCAAACTCGGTTCAACGCCGTCCACATGGCGTCCTCTCGATGTGTAACACATTATTGAGTCCGTGTTACTATTGCATACGCTCGTTAGTTCCTAGCTGATGTAGCTGTTTGACCACCAGAGGGCAGAATACAGACACATTATTTGTCGAAATGTTGAAATAAATGTTCATAACTATCTATTTTGACTAGGAAACCAGAAATAAATGTATGGAAAAGATTGAATACTTTAATTTCAAATTTAATCAAATGATTTGAAAAGGGAAAACATATTAATGATATTCAGTAATAAATACAAATATAAACGGACTGCTTTTCTTCCGTGGTCCCTTGGCACAACAACAAACAAAAAAACAACAACAATAAACACTATGTTGCATACTATAGTTAAAATTTATGCAGTGTCAATAAAAAGGCACACCTATAAAATGCATCATTCAGTGTGCAGTCTGATGCAGATATATAGTAACAAGGTCACATAGTTTGATGGATAAAGAGGTAATAATAATAAAAACACAATCAAATTATACTGATTCTGCTGCTGAGAATGAATCCAGACTTTGGCACCTTACATTTGTAACAGATACGTCACCCTGTTTGAGTACATGGTTGTTATTGTATTTGACAAGCAACCATAAATATGTTTTAGAAAAAGGCATCATTTATCAAAACACAAAGTTGTCCTTTAGATTCAATCTATTAGGATTACCATGTGCTGAATGACTGTGGATCTGTACTAGTTAAAGGCAGGGAACTTGACAGAGAGATTAAAAATCAAATAGTTTTATAATTCTCAACAATACCAGATAGCAGTAAGGAAGTGAAAATGCTGTGAAACCACATTGACATTGAGTCATGTTTGGGAGTGCTCCTTCTGTCATCATGTGTGAAACTGCAGTAAGTTATTTTTATTTGAAACTGTTGATACAACACTAACATGATGTCCTCTGGTTGATTCACACCACAAGTTGTGCTGAAATAACTGATGACATTTTATAAAATCGTCACACAGTTCTCTAAAAGTTGTTCATGACATTTGACATTTTATCATTATTTCTGTTCATTTTTTTATTCCTCTATCTTCTCAAATTTCAACGCAAAATGAAGACATCCAGCTGCATGGAGACGTCTCAGAGACTGGGTAAATTAATCAGCTGGCTTTGCAGGCCCCACGCATGAGAACTCCTTCAGTGCTGCGTCCTCGGTGCATGAGGGAATGTTATCGTAGGTCCTTCCAATCACCTCTGCTTCCAACAAACCCAGTAAATAATCTCTTTTGCATTCCTTCATCTCTGCTGTTTTTGTGATTTGCAGTTTTCTGTTGTTTTCTAGATGCACAAACTCATTATTGCATTTGCACAGTTTGCCATTTGTGTTTCCCATTCCCTGTAAATACTCTGTCAACTTTTTTAAATCCACACCGTATTTTTATTTTTGTATGTGTATATTATCATTTCTGAATTTTTAGTCTTTGAGCATTGTGAATCTTTTAAGTACTCATGTGTTATGTTTTCTGTTGCACTCTCTCCTCCTGAGATCAAACCTGTTATGTCGTCATCAAACCTAACAATGGTGTTGTGGCTGTGGTCTGCAGTCGGAGGTGTAGAGGCTGAGTGTGTCGGTGGAGGAAAGGTGGAGCCCAGGTTTCTGATTGGGCCCTGTTTTTGAGGGATTCTATTACCCAGGTGCAGGTGAGTGGGATGAGTCTGAGGTGAGTCACTTTTCTGGGATTGATTCTGCTGAGCGCCTGTTTCACATCCCGTGCCTCAGTTAGTGACGGAGAGCTGGGGGGTGGATGAAGTTGGGGTTGTGGAGGAGTGGCTGCAAGCTGTCATGAAGAGAACTCAAAGCGTGTGAAGAAGATGTTTAGCCTATTTTGGCTTTTTTAATTTCTCTTTTCATGTTGACTCCGTGCAGATCTTTGTTGCCTGACCTGAAGGCAGTGTTGTGGTCTTTGAAGAGCATCCTAACCTGACTGGTCAACCAGGACTTTTGGTTAGAAAGTGTTTGAAATAAAATTTTGGCACACCACTGGCTCAGATATTTTTTGCAGGGTCACAGGTTGATGGCAGAGGGAGGAGACATCCTGATTCTTGCACTGAGCTAGACAACACGTTCTGGGAGGCGGCATCACTGGGATAGTTTGTTATTAGCTGTCCCTTTTTTAGGATCCTGAGACAAAAACTCAACGGATAAGCTTCTAACAAACCTGGACTTCTCTTTGACACAAACGAATTTGCCTTCAGATTAAATTTGTGGACAACTACTTACAGCTTTTGGGGGATGTTGCCCAGTTTCTTCAAACCAGTGAATGTGTGGGAAAATGCAAAATGAAGTGCTGTTAGCTGTTGCTACTCACTGAAAAACGGAACAAAGACATCTGCGACGGTAAGTTAAATGCATCTTTAATATTTTTCAATCACCCAAATAAGTGTTTAACTGTTTAAATGCTTTACTTATATGTTGTTTAGATTTCACTTTGACACAAGCTGAGTAAAATAGTTTTTATTTGCAAAATCAACCCCGTAATGCCAGTCAATTATTTTTAGTATTAAAGTTGTATATGTTAAAGTCATATGTCACTGATAACCAATCAGCTTTGTTCATGGAGCTGTGGGTCTGACTGCCGTGTTGATCCTGAGTTGGTGGTGTGTTGATTCTTCTAGTTTGAGTGTCTTTTTAGTGTTGACATGCTAAGTTCCAGCCATGTGTGTGTGTGTGTGTGTGTGTGTGTGTGTGTGTGAGAGAGAGAGAGTCAAGTCAGAGGTGTGTTTCATGTTTTGTGATAATGATGTTTCCTATTCCACCAGCAGGATTTTCCCAGGTGTTCAGGACATTCATGGATAAGACACTGACAATAGTTCTGATCCTCTTGCTCTCACTGTGCCTGGACACTAGAGGTCAGATGGTAGGAGCCCATGATTCAAACAAACAGTCGTCAGGCTCTTCAGATGCAAAAGCAAGTCGTTGCTCCTACACCTTCATTGTTCCACAGCAGAAACTGACTGGCGCTCTTTGTTTGAACACACACTCCTCTTCACCAAACCGCTCTGAGGTTGCACACCTGCAGGCAGAGCTCAAACGGCAACAGGAGCAGCTGGGGAAGCTCCAGCACCAACTGGAGCAGGAAGGGTCTCTTGTTATGGAAGTGAGAGCCCTACGCAAGGAGAGCAACAGCATGAATTCTCGCATTGCTCAGCTCTATGCCCAGCTGCTACAGGAAGTCATCCACAAGAAGGACCAGGTTTTGGAGCTGCAAAGGGTGGAGAACCTCCTGCTAAATGCTACAACACAGGTGAGCAAAGAACTACAAAGAAAGCCACATCTTATTCATCACTAAACCGACTTTACACCTGCTGTGGGTTTTGGGACACATCAGGCATTAGAGGTGTCCAGTAATTACAGGGAACTGGAGAAGAAGTACGGAGCCCTCACCTCCATGATGAGCTCCCAGAATCAGTTCATCAACCGACTGGAGAAGCAGTGCCAGTGCAAGGATTCCAGCAAGCCCTCTCTGGTGGGAAACGTGCTGGTCTGCACGATGTAAGTTAAATGTGTTCAGATGAACGACGACCAATGTGTTGTTTGTGTCGGGTTTAACAGGTGATGACGGAAGCAACGGACAGCCAGTCTAAAGAGCATCATAATTACAGCTCTGAAGTCAACAAAGGGACCAACGATGTTCAAAGGGACCAAAGTGCCACCTCGCTGCAAACAAAATCAGAGGAGGCTCTCCCCAGAGCTCCGACTGAAACGCCTTTTGTTAGCTTCCCTGTCGCAACATCTCCAGGTACATCAGAGTCCCACACATTCCATAGTAACGAGCTGTGTGTAGAGACGTGTCAGAGTTATTTAGCTGTTCAGATAAGCAGCAGAAGCTGATGGAGTCACTGACCCGCTGGTGAAAGTCTTATCTTCTTGGGAAAGCCTAAACAATGTCAGCTGCTCAGAACCCAGGCTTTACAACGACTTGTGTTACTTAAGCTTGCACAATTGTAGCAGTTAGAACTGAATCGACTCCAGCGTGGATGTGACTCAGAACTTCCTAAGTGACTGATGAAAGAGTGCTGCTTGCAACACTGAGCTTGTGTAAAAATTCCTACCATGGGAGTTTATACAGCATTATCACCCCTTGTGGGAGATTTTCTATGTATACATTTTTGTCAATGCAGATGTCTGGTTCCACCTTATCTCTGTGGCATGAGACGCTCAACATGAGCTGGAACAAAAATGTAATCTCCAATTAGATAAAATGAAGCTGCAGAGCTTCTTTGATCTTTTTAACATCATGATTCTTATTCTTATGGACAGAGGTCTTTCTTTTATGTGTTCACGAAAATCTGGAACGAGACTCCACAAGACATTAGAACTATACCATCACAAAGTGTATTTAAAAGAAAATTTGTTTTTTATCTGCAGGCCAATTACATCTGTAACCATTGAGCAAGGCGGCTGCTTAACCCTCTTTTATTAGTGTTTCTTATATAGATGCTGTATGAGTGTTTTATCTAGTCCTGGTATGTATGATTGTGTGTTTTGAGTTGTATGTTCTGCAGAACAGGAACCTGCTTTTACTGAGTCAGGCCCGATTGTTTTAATCTTTTCCTGTTTAATAAATTTAAAAAACAAACAAACAAACAAAAAAATGATATTATTACAAGCGTACATCTCCAAACAGCCACCCCTGACATTTATATTATATTTAAAATGTCACACATTTAAAGTTAAAAGAGCATTTATCTATGTATTAGTTGTGCATGTGTCCTTGGTTCAGGACCATGGCGGGATTGCCAGCATGTTCTGGACTCAGGAGAGACTACCAGTGGGATCTATCTGATCCGCCCAGCAAACACCAACCATCTCCTGCAGGCCTGGTGTGAGCAGAGTCTCGAGCAGGGAGGGTGGACTGTCATCCAGAGGAGACAGGATGGATCAGTTAACTTCTTCAGGACATGGGAGCAATACAAGGTCGTGCATCTTTAAAATCTGGCAAATGCACTGAGGGTGATTGCTGTTACACTGCTGCAGTGGATTTATGAAGCTGTGCTGCTGATTTACATATTAGTCGTAAATGCTTTTATAATGTGCTTATTTGAAATCAATACAATTTTGAACCTAGTGTTCTATTAAAACATTTTGGATTTTTTTTCTAAATATGCAACCAATAATAAAGTGACAAAAAATAGAATAACTTTTGCAGATTAAACTAAAGCAGCGTGTTTGTGTGTTCCAGCAAGGCTTCGGGAACCTGAACGGGGAGTACTGGCTCGGTCTGGAACACCTCTACTGGCTCTCTAAACAGGCCAAATACAAGCTACGCGTGGCCCTGGAGGACTGGCAGGGTCGACATGTGTTTGCTGAGTATGACAGCTTCCACCTGGAACCAGAGAGCGACTGGTACCGCCTGCGTTTGGGTCAGTACCAGGGCAGCGCTGGGGACTCTCTCTCATGGCACAACAACAAGGCCTTCACAACTTTGGATCGAGACAAGGACAGCTACACGGGTCTGATCCTGCTCAAAAACTCTCCCATATCAGGTGCATTTGNTTACTGCATGCATGAAAGAAACATAAAACCTCACGGCACGGACACCACAAAGGGTGATGAAGATCAAATATGTTTGGTGTGTCTGCAGCATTAATAAAATGTTTAAACTTGAGATGAAGACAGGTAAATAAACTGCTAATTACTGGCTGAACACCAAGTTTGATCATATTTCTCGTTGCCCATGTTTTAATGTTTCAATAAAAGAGAATTAAAGTAACAAATATACTCAAATTTTTAAAGAAAAAGACATGATCACCAGCTGCAAAAATACTCAATGGGAGGGATCACCATCAACAGTTGCGCCACAAAGTGTTTCCTGTTTCCTGTTCACAAGGGCGGGCATTTTCCTCTAAAGCTTGCTTTCTTTTTCTACCTACACACGTTTAACTGTCATCAGCGGGTCATTATCTCCAGAGCCAACTCTGAGTCTAGAGTCTGTTCGTCCGGTCAGAGAACCAGACAATAAATCATACATCTCCTCCATCCTCCTGCATGCTGCTGCAGCATGCTGCCTCTTGGGATGTTGGGCCTTCTCATGCTCTCCTTGCCTCTGTGTGGTGAGTGAAAATGATGCTCTAAAGAGATTCCATCATACCTGTCTATTGTTTGTGTTTAGTTTTGGGTTAATGCTGATGTGGTTTCTTGCTTGTCTTTAGTTTTGATCGCTACACAGGTGATGTGATGTGTGAAAGTAAAGGTCAAATTGCGAAATTCAAAATCAACAGATGATATAAAAAACTCAACTTTTCTTTTAGTTTGAATAATAAGACTCTACAGAGCGCGGCAGGGGTCAGGTGGGTGAATTATTCTGAGTTGTGAGAATCCGCACTATTGCGTCCCCTGCGTAGGGCGGCTGACCAGGACATGCAAGGGGCACAGCTTCTGTTGGAGATAAATACCTTGGCACGGTTACTAAAGTAAGGGTGCAGATTTTCGTGACTCAAAATGATTTCCTCACCTGACCCCTGCCACCTCCAGGCTCCGAAAACAGTTACATTCTTTGCTTGAAAATGTCATCAAGCAACAGGAAACCTACAAACCAACCAGGGTGAAATGAGTGGTGTTTAATAGGGAGGGGCAGGTGTTGTAAAGTTAGTGGAAAAACCTTCCTGTGCTAACAGCTGAATGTGCAAACTGGGCTGGCTGCACAAACTGGGTGTGGTGGTGAGCTTTAGGTCAATCCAAAGTAACTCAGCAGTTTAACTAGTCTTGATACGCACCAGTTTAAAATGCATTAAAAGACATTTGTATGGAGAAAATAACAAGAAATCGTATAAAACATATCTGTTTTGTAAGTTTTATGCAAATCTCATAGTTAGAACTTGAGAATTTTAAAGGGGATCTAGAATGTAAACCAACATTTTCCTGGTTGTTGTTGAATAAGATGGGTGGTCAACAGTAGCATGCCAAAAGGTCAAAGCCATGTGTGACCTACTTTTTATGTAAATTAGAAAGTTGAAAAAGGTGAGAGAAAACCTCCTGTTCTGAGAAAGCCTTCCTTAACGCGTCATAAGGGGGAGCCACGCCTCCTCAAACCTGCATGTGTCTGAGGCCTTCTGAGGAAACCAACCAATCAGCATGTCCTGGCCGAGTGGGAGGGGTCAACAGCTCTTTTCACTGAAGGCCTGAGTAAGGGGGTTTAGAATGGCCTGTATCAGGGCTCCTGGGACAGATGAAAGCCAAAAACAATTTCCTATGCTTTTTGGAGGCTCAAAGCTCTGTTTTAGATTGTTGATTAAATGCATTCTAGGACACCTTTAATACAAGTTTATTAATGTTCTATTCATATACATCTAAAAAGAAGAAACGATCTTTTATATAGAGCCTCTCAAGATAAAAATCACAAGGTGCTTCACAAGAACAAGAAATAAAAAACAAAGTAAAGAAATTAAAAAATTATTAAAAAATATCATAAAAAATGGGAAAAGTAAAAATTGTGATTAAAAAAAATGTAAGAAAAGGAAAAAAAAAAAAGAATAACAAAGAGTAATCAGTGGATCCCGGAAAAGGCAGAAGTTGGTAGAAAGAGCAGAAAGAAGAGAGTGATGAAGAAAAAGGCATCAAAAGTCAGATATTTGTTTTCATTTTGGTTAAAGCAAAGCTTATAAGCGATGCTTATAGGCTGCAGATGCATAATATTGCCTTTTAAGTTGTATACTGCTTTTATTTTTATCTATTTTTTATGGAATCTTTTATTTCGGGTAGATTTTTACAAAGGGTATAATGGGGTCGCTGGTTGGATGAGTTGAATGTGTGGATTGTGATGTGGTGTTCATTTAACCTGACTGCTGTTGTGCTCCAAATTTCCCCCAAGTGGGATAATAAACTAACTGAACTGAACTGAACTAATGTAATCATGCATTTGACAGGATTTAATAAGCAATACCAGCAGAGTGCAGCAAAGTGCTTCATGTTCCTGTTATTCTATCTACAGATGCAGGTAACTCATGCCCCCCCACGCTCAACCCTCTCATTGGGTTGGACCCTCCTGTGATCGAGTTTGGAAAACACGTCTCTGTAAACTGTTCTACAGAAGAAGATGTAGAAGAAATCACCTTGATGTTAGGAAACAAACCAACCACAAATGATGGGTTAGACAATGAGGTCTCCAGCGTTGCCATGATGACAGACTGGGATATGAAGTCAGAGTGCAAAATAAAGCTAAACGACTCATTTGAATGCAGCAAAGAGATCGATATAATTCTATACCGTAAGTGTGATGTCAAATAAATACAAACAAATGGGTAGAACGATCAAAACAACATATGTGCATGAACTAACATCAGTTTTAAATTATTTCTGTTTAAACAGAAATCCCAGAGGTCAGTGTCCTCATAAAAGAGACAGAAACTTTGGACGAGGTGACAAATTACAAACTTCAGTGTGACGTCTTCAATGCTGCTCCAGCTCAAAACCTTACAGTGAAGTGGTACAAAAGTGATGAAATCATTAACGCACAGGACTTTTCTGAGACAACCAAGACTCCAGTAAACAAATCCAGCACTCTGACAGTCAATGTCACCAGAGATGAGAGTGTGGTTCGGATTAGATGTGAAGCTCAGCTGGAGCTAGGACCACACGGACCTCAACATCCTGTCGTCTCCCAGACACACAATCTCTCAGCTCTCTGTGAGTCAGCATCTTCTCTTTTGACTTTTACATTTACAGCTGAAGAACGATCAGACTTTAGTGTCATTTTCTGTCAAAAGATCAATAAATTAAAAGTCTTGATCTGTCTTTCCCTTCAGATGCTCCTGAGTTCAGGACAAACCAGAGTAATCACGTTGTTGTAAATGTGGGTGATGATGTCAGTCTGACCTGTGAAGCTGATGGGAATCCTTCTCCTAAGTACCAGTGGACCATTAATGGAAAAGATACACTGGAAAACTTAGATACACTGAATATTATTAAAGTTAACAAAAGTGCCAAGTACAGCTGCACAGCCTCCAATAAATATGGACATGTGACACAGAACATTTCTGTTCATGTGCCTGAAGTAACCGCAGCAGCTCCTGCAGCCACGCCCCCTCCTCAGGCTCTGATGCCACAAGGTACACATTTACAGAACATTTCATACGTTTTCAATCACACTATTATTATTATGCTGTTCCAAAGGAAATTAACATTTCTATTTCTTTTAAAGGGGTCTCGATCTTTGGTTCTTTAGATTTCTGAAGAGCTTTCAAAAAAAGTTTGGCTTTTGCTGCTTTTTCTCTGATTTTATTCAAGTCCTTGAAAACATAGTGGGTAGTGTCTACTAAAAGATTTGGAAAAGTGACAAGTACAGGACAAATGACAACATCTGAATCTCCAACATACAGCAGATGAACAATACTTGAATATCACGTCTTTAAGAAAAAGGAAAATGAATCCAGTAATAACCCAAAAAAGGATGCACCATACATCAGTTAATCCTCTGACCAAGTTTTCAACCAACAGATTATTAAAGATCATTTATAAATACTTTTTCAGATGTGTAAAATTGCATTATCTTTCATCATTTTTATTTATATTGAAGATGCGTTCACAGGTTTGTCAGTGTGACAGAATGGTTGCAACAGCGTGCAAAAAGATTCCGTTTTAAATCCGTTCTTTGCTTCGGTGTGTGTTATTTGTAAACACAAGGCTTATTCATCCCCTGAGTTTCTGTCAAAAGATCAATAAATTAAAAGTCTTGATCTGTTTTTTCTTCTCAGATGCTCCTGAGTTCAGGACAAACCAGAGTAATCACGTTGTTGTAAATGTGGGTGATGATGTCAGTCTGACCTGTGAAGCTGATGGGAATCCTCCTCCTAAGTACCAGTGGACCATTAATGGAAAAGATACACTGGAAAGCTCAGATACTCTGAATATTACTAAAGTTAACAAAAGTTCCAAGTACAGCTGCACAGCCTCCAATAAATATGGACATGTGACACTGGACATCTCTGTTCATGTGTCTGAAGTAACCAAAACAGCTCTGACGCCACAAGGTACTCATCCATGATTTCTTTACAGCTAACATTCCTTTAGCATTCTGTTGATAACAGTTTGTCTTTGAGCACCAAATCACACCATATTTGATTATGTGTTTGTGACCGACAGCATGCAGGATAACACTGATGCCCCCTGAAGTTGTTGTGAAATTTGGAGATCCAGTTGCGATCAACTGCAGCACATCCGTCACAACCACGTTCAAAATGGGATGGGAGTATTCAGCTGGCAAAGCTACTGTCAGCTACTCTCACGCACATTGGAAGATTGACAAGCTGGAAGACTGGACTTTAAAGCCTATTTGTTATGTTAATCCAGATATTGGATCTCTATGTCAAGAAACTGCTTCCATCATTCTTTATAGTGAGTACCAACATCACCCTATAACCTCAAATGGATTATTTACCAGAATATCTACAACAGTACTTTTTTCAATTAAATCTATAACTTGCAGTGCATTTATATGCATTTAATAGCCATATAACATGTTACAATATTGATGCAGCATTCTAATGTTTGTTTAAAACTGAATTGGACTGAATTTAAACTAGAAACTAAGGGTGGGACTCGATTAAAAAAATTAATCTAATTAATTAGAGGCTTTGTAATTAATTAATCTTGATTAATCGCATTTTAATTGTTCAAGAAAATTTGCCCTGAAAGCCATTTTTTAAAATGAAAAATAATGAGACAGAGAATCAAACAATAGTCATTGACATTATTATTGTAAACACAAGCTCTTTTAATTCAATTCAAAACAGGAGAAATATATATATATATATATATATATATATGTATATCACTGGCAAAAATAGGACTGACCTAAAAGTACAATACTATTTAAAGTACATTTTGATAATGGTATTGTCTTAAAAATAATAATAATAATAATAATAATAATAATAATAATGGGTTGATAGAATGTGTGCACAATTTGATTTGATTTAGCATCATTAGAGACACAAATGAAGGCAAAAACACATGAAGAGGGATTTCTGATCACTCATGTGATTATAGTTTTAGTTGTGCTTGGGGCACATAAAAAAAGATTACATGGTCCCGTAGCCAAGGTGCAGCTTGCCTATATTGATATTTAGGGCATGTATTTTGCTGCTAAATTTCAACATCCCCCAGTTGGGGGACCCTCGGTCATAAAGGGTTAAATGCGTTAATTTTTTCCAATTATTTAATCATAAATAACGCGTTAAATTCTCACCCCTAAACACATTTTTTTTCTGCCAACAGAGACTCCAGATTTAGTCTCAGTCTCTGCACTGGATGACGGCCCGATGGAAGAGGGTTCAGCGTACCGCTTAAAGTGTGACATCTACAACGTGGCTCCTGTGCACAACCTCAGAGTAAAGTGGTACCGTGGCAATACAACCCTGTATACAGACAACATCAAAACCCACGATGTGACTCCACGTAACATATCGTCCACCTTGACGATCACTCCTCTGAGAAGTGATCACGAATCCCTTTTCAGATGTGAGACTGAGCTGCACCTTGGGCCTAGAGGACCAGAGCTCCCTCCCACTGCAGCCTCAGCACCTTTTGTTGCTACTGTACTCTGTAAGTGTCCCAAACAACAATCTGTGTTTTTACAAACTGGTAAACATAAATGATTCTGTTCTAATCTTTATTTGTAGATAAACCAGTTGTCAAGACTTGCAAACATGAGCTCACGGTCGCTGAAAACAAGTTCCGCTTAGAATCTGCCTTGTGAAATCGATGGGATTAGATGCAAATAATTTAAAACCAAATCAATTTTTCAAGTTTTGTCAAAATAATTATTACCACTCTTCAACAGATGCTCCTGAGTTCAAAGAGGGAAACATCAGCAAAGAACTGATTCCAGACAGAGATTTGACTTTAAACTGCAGTGCTGAGGGCAACCCTGACCCTGAGATCAAATGGATCTACAAGTCTGCACACAACCTGAAGGAAACCACTGAGGGGCGCCAGAAGATCATCACAGTCACAGGAGCCACGTCTACCAACGCTGGCTTTTACATCTGTGTTGCCACGAATAAAGTTGGGAATGTGACAAGAACAGTCACACTGGTGATGGGAGGTATGAAAACACTCTGCACAACATTTCAACTGAAGTTACACAACCTGCAACAGTAGAAAATATATTAAAAGGTGACTTATTGGTTAAATGTGTTATTTGTGTTTGTCTTACAGGTAAAAGCAGCTACTTCTTCGTTTACTGGTTGCTTATTCTGCTACTGGTCATTATTTTACTGGTGGGTTTATATTACGTCTGCTATCGCAAGAAGAAAAAAGGAGAGTATTCTTTTGTTTCAAATTCAGACCAATCCTCATTCCCTATGACTGACTCAGCAGCAGGGAAACCAAAGTAGGCAACCAGAGCAACTTGTAATATACATTTAGAAAAAAGATAGATTGTAAAAATTGTTCTGTGTAAAATATCTTGTGGGAAGCAGACGACTGGAAAGTTGCACACAACCTGTCCTATTACTGTGTTTCAGTATATCCAATCTTTGTAATTCAAATGGTTTGTTTTTATTTGTATCCATTTTTTATTGATATTGAAACCATAATAATGTTGCCTTCTCATTCACTGAAAGTATAGAGACGATGGACCTTGAATGACAACACATAATTGGAGGTATTGGACTGAAGAAAACAATTAAAGAGGTCACTGATGAATGATTTTAATTATGAAATAACATTGTGCACAATAATTATGTTTCATTTTTGGCCATGGATTACTTGAATATTATGTGAAAGTCTAAATAAGTTGACGTCACATGCTCAGAAGCGGGTGTGACAATAGATAGTACATTTTACAATATAAAATAAAATGTAGGGGATCCTCCAGAGCTAGAAAATGCTTCAGTAGATAGATAATAGATAGATAGATAGATAGATAGATAGATAGATAGATAGATAGATAGATAGATAGATAGATAGATAGATAGATAGATAGATAGATAGATAGATAGATAGATAGATAGATAGATAGATAGATGTTGGTTCCTAAAGTTAAGGTTTAGGAAATCAGAAGGTGATCAGAATCAGCCAGTTGTCAGCATGCAATGATCTGACACTTATTAATATAATTTTTTGCTATTTGGTCTATGAATGCACCATTGTCATGCATCAAAGAATAAATAAATTAATTAATAAACTGGAATAAACTGTTTAAACTTTTTTCCAGGACTGTGAACTCTAATTTGCTATAGAAGAGCAGATCTTCCATGTAGATTTTTTTACTTGCAGAAAAATAAACATTTTAAGTTAATCAGTAAAAAATGGTGTGTTTATTATAGTGATTTGGGATAAAATCTGTCAAAAACGGTATCGGCAGTTCAGAACTGTATAAAAATCTGAATATCTTCAAAACTAGAATTGATGCATCTTTAGCCAGGAACTTAATTCTGGTCTCAAAACTAAGTAACCAAACCCCCCCCCCCCAAAATACATTGAGAAAGTATTTATAATAAAATATTTTCATTAAAATTTAAACCTACAATTAACAGTCAAACAGATATAACTAGTATCATATAAATGAACTGTTTTGCAATGTCTGTTTAGTTCAGTTAGCAATATTTGGGATCACAAGTCTGTGCCATTGAAGTTTTGTCTGTCCTTTGATTTGGGACGTGGTCAAGAACTCAGACAGAACCAGCAGAACCCAGACAGAACTAACAGAACCCAGACAGAACCCAAGCAGGCCCGGGTTATTTGGCGCGCGGCCCCTTTAAGACTTAGGATTTGGGAGTGACGCGGATAAAGAGCTAGTTTGTCCCTGTTTCCTTCGCTATGAAAAATATTTAGGCTAGTCGGCCAGCGGCTGCCAGCTCCAGCAGATGAGGTAATTATGATGCCGATTCGCACGAGCTGTTGAAGAAGCCGAGACCGGAGCGCTCCGTGGTTAGCCGTGAGATTTAACGGGTCGGGATTGGATCCGCCAGGGCCGCCCTCCGAGCTGTCGGGATAACTTTGGAGAAGTTCTTTGTATTCCGGCTGAACATGGACTGGGGCACAGAACTTTGGGTGAGTTCATCATCTGACTCCGTTGAGTAGAAATACTGTCAAAAAGGCAACAATGGCTCCTGTTTACTCTGAGAAAGTTGGATCTGTCTGGAGAAAACGCGCCGAATCCTGTTTGTAAAACGATGCATTCACGAAC